>JAFIRS010002753.1:0-184544 GCA_018342105.1 Gonioctena quinquepunctata | reverse complement strand
AGGTCTCCTTGTATGCTGATGATGGACCATCGAATGGGGGTTGTTTATTTGCAGAATGCAATGAATGACCTTCAGGAGTGGTACTCGAGGTGGAAAGTGAAAGTAAATCCAAACAAAACGCAGGCGATTTCTTTTGGGCGTAAGAAGCGTGACCCGGAGGGTACTGTGATTGTCTCAGGAAGGGAGATACAATGGTCGACGCAAGTCAAGTATCTTGGTGTAACTATAGATCGTCGGCTCACCTGGAAGCCACACATTGAAATGGTCAATTCCAAAGTCAAGAGGAAAATTACCCAATTGTATCCTTCAATCAATAGAAATAGCAAGCTTTCGCTCAAAAACAAAGTTATGATTTACAAAATGGTGTTCAAACCTACCATTTTGTATGCCTCAGCAGCTTGGGGCCAATCATGCAGAACTAACATTCGCATCCTGGAACGGGGGCAAATGAAAGTTCTGCGTATGATAACAAACGCTCCGTGGTACGTGCGGAACGTTCGGATACTCGAAGACCTCAATCTGCTCCCCATCAAGGAGCATATTAATGAACGCAACCGGAAGGTATTCGATTATGCGGAGACGCATGAGAACCCTCTCATAAGGGTAGCCACTGATTATGCTATAGATGACCCCACCCGTTATAAGCGTCCCAGGCACTCACTTGAGTAATGGGCTACCTACTTCTACAGGCCAAGTTTAATGCTTGTAACTCTCTCGCATCAAAACATTCATTTCAAGTTCAAACCACATCTCGGTAACTTTTTTGAGAAAAACTGCCAAGACGTCAATTTACCAAATTGACGTCTTCCAAAATTCAAACCAATCGTGAATAGGCGTGTGCCTACTTATTCCCGTTGGAAAAGTAAGAGCCTATTAGGCTACACTTGACAATTAATGTGAAAAAAGATTTAAAAAAAAAATGTTTATTTTTGTGGGGAAAATTCACTTCTTAGCATAAAATAAGGAATTAGTTATTTTTGAACAATGTCAAGATTTATAAAAAGTATGTATTTATGACTTATCTTAAACGATATTTATAAATTCAAATTTACAGTTGTACAATAGTTAATTGTACAACCCGTTGGGAACCGCACTATTTTTCATAATGAGCGAAAAAAAAAATATTTTCCAATTTTGATATGTGATCCTTTTTAATTCAAGTTAGAAATATAAAAAATATATATTTAAAAAAAAAACTGAACAACACGCTTTCAACGCAATACAAATTTAAAATAATTTTAATATTCAACGACTATGCCGAAAAGCATGGGCAGTTTTTTGGTAACGAATCTTTGAGAAACATAATTCTTCCAGAGTAAAATCCCAGAGCCAGCAAACCTACCTCATTTTAGCATAGCTGAAATTTCAATTATGAGTAGTGTGATATATAGTTGAAAACGTATGCGTACTTGCTAGCTTGGAAGCGGGATCCTTCTACAGGTATCAGGTACAAAAGTACATAAAAAATTTTCTTACTTACGTTAAAGTATGCGTTTGGCAATAATTATCGTCCAGTTAGTCGAGCGGTCAAAGGCGGGGAATATAAAAAAAAATCGTGAGGCACGGGGATTCGAACCTTCGCCAGTTTTTGATATCAGAGCTAATATCCTCAGACCGCTTGGCCAACTGGACGATACTAATTGTCAAACGCATAACCATACTTCAACGTAAGTGAGATTTTTTTATGTACATTCATAACTGCTACCCGTAAAGGGGGTCCACTTTCGAATCAGCAAGTATGCATACGTTCTTGACTACATATCACACTACTTATACTCAAAAATTCATCTTTGCTAAAATGACGTAGGTTTGCCGGCTCTGGGATCTTGGACTTTTTTAATCGATTTCGACAAAGCGCCCCACGCTTTTAGGCATAGTCATTGAATATTAAAATGATTTTCAACTCTTCAGAGCGTTAAAAGCTTGTTCTCATCCTTGGAGAGACTTCCATGGAAAACACGGAAATTAATGCTACATAGAAAACTACGTTGTCAGCAGAGGTCAAGATAACCAATTGTTTAAATTATGTTATTAATATTTATAATTGGTTTTTACCATACATATTATGTATCAAATTCGAATAAAATTTAATCTTCATAATATGTACAGAGAGAAGTTGGTCCCATTTAAATTTGAACAAAAAAGTCCATCCCTAAGGATAGCAAAATGAAGGATATTGATCGTTCACCCTCTGAATTTCGTTCCGTTAACCGATTCTATCAGACATAACTTTGTAGTGGGTTTTCCGATTTGGATGATTCTTTTTTTATTAGATAAATTATACCTCATAGTTGATCATATTCCAATTTTGAAAAGTGTCACTTGTCAAAATTGAAAAAAAAAAGTTTGTATTTCGTTTATAAAATTCGTATTTTTATTGCACATTCGAGATTTTTTGGCTTTGACAAAAATTAACACTCACATATGCCATCAAAAGAAACATACATTTTATGCACTCAATACAAAAATAACTATTTTATCGAAGACATTTGTGAAAGAAGACTGTGACTGTTTAAAGAGAGAAAAAAATCAATAAAATTGAAAAATTATTTATTGCTTATCAAAATTATAGATATTGGTCACTATTTCCCTTTTCTGTAGTAAAAAAAATCAAACATTTACTGAGCATTTTTTTTAAGTATTCACACTACAATAGGTACACATTGACTATACAACTCGCATTCCTTCAATAGCATAGATAGAAGCCGATAGTCTTCTTGTCCTCTCCAACTTCTACTATGTATGACGTGTACGATGAATAAATGTTCTTACTGTAACACAACTGATGTGGGATTTGCGTATGATGTCACCTGCTTCTACTTTTTTTAAAGTAACGGGGTGCTGCTCGGCTATCGATGTCTAAAGTCACGCAAGGCCGATCGCAGTGAATACTTTGATGGGGACAGCCTGCTATATTAATGAACACGTGATATAGCAAGAGATATGTCATCCTTCAGAAGGGACGTTGAGCCGGCGGCCCCGAGTTTGCGATTGTTGAGCTTGTCAGAAGATCCTCACCTCTGTTTGAAAACACCAGAGGATTCGGCAAAATTTCCTGTTGCGAAAGTTTACTCACCAGGGTCGCTGATCATTCCCTATAACAGAACTAGGCCGACGTTAATTAAAAAAAGTAAAAAGGACATCTACATTCGACCAATTTCTATAAATGCTATGATATGTTTGGAGTATTCTACTTTACCAGTCTTATAATGCCAATCCCAAATGAAACGCCTGTTTCATTCATTGTTTCTACCAAAACCAATGTAACTTTCCGTCAAACTATATATGTCTGTGAATTATGAATGTTATCAAGGGAGTTGAGAGCGAGTTGGAATCACTCACACGGGACGGAAGCTACTAACTTTGAAATCAATTATTCCTTTTTTTCCATTTCCAGGACCAGGTTTGTGTGTTGAAACATTAATAAATTATTCAATCTAATCCTTAATTTACAGAGTATACATCTAAGATATCTTGAAAAAGGTTTCCATTCAAGATAATCTTCAGAGGAAATTTCATTCATCGATCGATATAAAGTTGGTCGCATTTCCCAAAAATAGCAATAAACTATGTATGCCGCCAGACATCTGGAGTTCAGGTAAGGTACGGGTAGTTGTTACTTTGGCCATCATAGAATTGATAGATTTGGAGTTGGAGTCAAAAGTTTTTAGGTAGTCTCGAACGGTGTTGGACGATGACATTATTATTCGCAGTTCCAACCGGATCTTGTAAAAATTCATCAGATGCAAATATTTGGTTTTGAATTTAGTTTTGTGGACTTCACCCTATCATTTCCACCTAATTGGCTATTAGGCCAATCAATAGAGATTTTCTACTCTATTGATCACGAAAGACGGTCGTTATATCCTGTTATGTTTCCTACTCCCAACTGTCATTGCTAAATTTGTTATAAACATTAAAAAACCTTTTTATAATAGTTATTGACTTGTTACTTGAAAACTAATAAAGCAATCTCGATACTCTGGACGAATTGGAGAGAATCTGAATGCAAAGAAAATGAGTTCTAGCACAACTCGATCGGATCATTAGTAACGTAGAAAAACTGGAAAACCAAAAAAACCAAAAAAATCCGCTTTTTTAAAAAATTCATAACTTCGCCACTTTGCAAGTTGTAGTGCAAACTTTCCACGACATAGTAGTGATTAATATTCTTTAGTGTAAAACTCAGCGCCGTCGGATCATTAGTTTTGGCATAATTGGGATCTGAATTTTTTTAATGCACTTCATTGCAGCAGACCTGGATGCGTCATAGGTGGTCCGATTCCAATTTTCCGAAGAGATTTCGAGGGTAGAGGTATAGTACTACAAAACGTATAGTCTCATTTTGCGTTAAAATGCTGCAAAACCGGTGAAAAATACTTGTAAACATGATCGAAAATGGACAAGTGCGTGAAAGCTGCTGAGTAGTGGGGGTAGAGCAGCAGTTGCGGGAAAGCTTATGTATAGTAATAAGAGGGCGCTGCGCCCTTTATGAATCTGTTGCTTTACCCTTACTCTCGAGCCGCTTTCATGCACTCGGCTGTTTTCGGTCATGTTTGCGAGTATTTCTCTCCTATTTTGCAGTATTTTAACGCAAAATGGGAATAGTCATTTTATAGTACTGTACTACAACTCTTAAAATATTTTCGGAAAATTGAAATCGGACCATCTTTGACGCATCCAGGTCTGCTGCAATGAAGTGCATTGAAAAAATCAAATTGCAGTTATGCCAAAACTTATAATCCAACAATGCCTGAGTTTCTCACATATAAAGTACATATCAATCACTACTATGGCGTGGGGAGCATGCTTCAAAAAATGGTGGTGTTATGAATTGAAAAAAAAACGGAGATTTTTTTTGGGTTTCCCGGTTTCTCTCCGTTATTAACACGTTGACGGACAGTTGCGTCTATAGCCGTCAAGTTCAAGTTCACTATGTGACATGACAACAATAGCCGTCCAATACGAAATGGTCGTTTTTAGACACTGCGGCTGTAGCAGCACAAATGTGCATTTACCAGCGTACAAGTAGAAGCCTAGTGTCATGTTTTCGAAAAAAAATTTAGTATGCAAGGTTAACACATTGAGTATGCACGTGGTTGTGAACGGAGTAGTGCGATCTTGTTTTCTCTTCAATTTACAGTTGCTATTGATACATTTAACGATATTTTTTGTTTATACTGGTAAGTATTTGTTTATGATTGATTTTACACTTTAAATAGAAATAAAAAAATTAAAATTTAGCATTTTTTGCTACATTTAGCGATATTTATGGTTATACTGTTTACTTTTTGTAAAAAAATATAAATAATATACAATAAATAATAATATAAAATAATAAGTAAGTATTTGTTTATGATTGATTTTACACTTTAAATAGAAAAAAAAAAAAATTAGCATTTTTTGCTACATTTAGCGATATTTATGGTTATACTGTTGTTACATCCCACACTATTATTTAGGAATACTCATTATCTCCACCCCGGCTAAACGACGTTCAGGCCGTTGTTTCGTTATCAAAAGATTAACCCTCTGGTAACGCCACTGGTTTGGATCAACTCGTTATTCCGTATAATTAGCCTAAGACGCTAAGGACGCTTCTAGTATATAAAGCCTATACTCGATTAGTCCTTTGTTGAAAAGTTGCTCGAAAAACTACAATTTTGTTGGGTATTAGCAGCAATTTATAAAAGAATTTATTTGCACTGAAGTTAACGGACACGAGCGGCTGTATCCATTACCCTCTTTCTAACACCCAGGGAACATAGGTTGTTTATTTGGGAGTATATACCGTTCGCCTGAACTCTATATCAATAAAAAGGCACTGGGAATCAAAGAAAACTTATATTCATCAATGAAATTATACATAAGATAAGACAAGAAAAGAAAAAATACACTGTTATCCTTAGAATGCCACTTTTGTGGTAACTTTCAAGAAATTATCAAAAAAAAAAAACAAAATCTGTTAATAATGGAGATAAAAAAAAATAAAATAAAATGACTAAAGAACTGCACTCTCTACAAACAATTCCCTTTCAATCCTGTATAATCCATTCCTATCTTTATAGACTGAGTCACCTTTTTTAACAAAAGTAAATTGACAAAATTATTGGATATGACATAGATAAACAAACAAATAAGAAACCATGAAAACATTTAATATAGGTAACAACATGTCCACTTTTACTTGTGATTTCTCAATACTATGGATTGTGCCCTTAAAGGCAAATGACCCTGGTTTAGTACCTCTCGACAATGTTTCGTTTTATGGGAGATATATGTATGCACAACATGTATATTAAGAAAAGCATATAATATGAATAGGAAACCAAAACATTAATTTCAATAATAGGAATTCATTACCTAGGTCGAATTGTCCAGTTGCTCTCCTTGGGTCGCACTCGAAGAATTTCACGATTAACCGGCTTTATTATCTCAAACGCTTGTCATGGTTCGTTACCGGATCAGGTTACATGGATGAATTATTTGCTTAGTTTTATGGACATTCAGCAAAGACACGTCATTCGATCGAGAGAATGCACAACACTGGAAAAGTATTTTCAACGGGAGTACTTTCGTATTTACAACACATGAATTGAACTATTATTAGAGTGATTAGAATTGTTCGTATTTATGCGGTGAGATATTGTTTTACACTGACTCTAGTTAAAAGGTTGTCATGTTAGAATTTCGTTAATCGATATGGTGTTTACCCGTGGAAAGATTTTATTTCTCGTGACATATTTCACTGGTACTAATATGAATGCATACTAATTTTCTTCACGTATGATAGACGTGATTATTCCACGGACTACTGTTCGGAACTAACTAACTCTTTTCTTTATGCTCCCGTTGGCTTTTATAATATTCTTCCGATCGGAAGCTGGGGCGGGACTTAGTGTGTTTTATGAGCTTTTTAATGAGGGGACATTTGTTAACATGATAAGGCTTCTGTTTGTCTAACTCGTTCTCGCGTATCTTCTGTTATAATTGGATAATATTTTACTGCCTGACAGGTAGCGGTCGGCTAGTCTGGGAAATAATGACCAACAAGGATGTTTATACATTTATCGGTAGCGATAACTTGTGATTTATGAGTCGGATACGGCTCTTAATGATGTGGGCTGGTGTGACTGTCGCTTATCGGGATTTTTTAATGGTTTTGTTTGTGTTCGGACGAGTGTTAGAATTATGGATGCGTTTTCGGTAATGAAATAAAACTGATTGTCTTATCTCTCAGTGACGTTGAATAGTGGATGATATCCTGTGGCAAGTTTGAATTCTCTTTGTAAAAGGTTGATCATAACAAATCGTCACTGTTCTGTAAAAAGGTCTCTATTCTGAATAATAGGACCTTTTGTTCATTATTGAATGAAAATATTTGGTTCCATGTTTTATGGTATGAAATCATCTTTTGTTGTTACCTATAGAAATGATAGTCTGTGCTGAGTATGGTATTCATCATCTCAAAGGTTTATTATAAAAAATAAAGATAAGATAAGTAAACAAAAAATGCTGTACACCTACAACACAAGTTGGCATGTATGAAGTTTTGAAAAAGAAATAATGTCTGTTCATTGTATAAGAGTTCATAAAACTAAAAATAATAGTAAAATGTGACAAGTACACACAAAAAAAAACTTTTACAACTGGCACGGCATCAAACTTGAATAGAAAGTTCTGTCTCGTCACCATTTACGAGTTCCGGGGATCCTGAGGACCGGTATCTGTCACTCGGTCGGGAGTGACATGGCGATGTTGAACGCCTGAGTGATTATGCTCGAACTGGCAGCTAGGGCATCACTTGGGTTGTCATCAGAATCATCGTCCGGGGAGGTGTAGTCGGCTCAGTTCTTGAGCATAGTGGCGCTCGGTTGGGGTTGGACGGGAGTGAAATCTCCCTTCGGGGTGGTGCGTGTCGGTTTCGATCGTCGGTGCAAACCTGACAATTGCATACGGGCTTCGTGGATGTGTTTTCAGTGTTTGTCGTCGGACCAGGGTTGTCGGTGTGGGTCTGCAAGTGCCGGGTACTCTCGGTGGTGCAGTGGAAACAATCACACTGGGTAATGTTTCTGGTGTCCAGTAGTCTCATGTATTCCGCATGATGGCGATTAAAGTGCAAAATTGAAAATGCGATGTAAGTGCGCACGTGCTCGGATGGCGGTTTCTGCATCCACGTATTCACGTCGTAGAGCAGATTGTTTACGGATGCCTTCAGGATGCTTCGCTTCGTGTCGAAACTGGAGATTTCTTTTACGGAGTCTAGCAGCATCTCCATGGGGTAGCTGGTGTTGGTAACTTGTTGATCACGACTGGGTTTATAAACAAAAGCTTTGCTGGCTGATAACATTTCTTTTACGGAGTCTAGCAGCATCTCCATGGGGTAGCTGGTGTTGGTAACTTTTTTCTTATTTTCGCACGTATTTATATAGAATCGATATCTCTTTATTTTAATTCTCACTAGGGTTAATTGTTATGGGGTCAGCTTTAACGTCCTTTCGAGTTATCTTATTTTAGGAATGAGGCACTTATTTTTAATATTCATTGGAAAAGGGTCCCCTTTTCTTAGCTTCACTATCGCGAACTGGGAAAAGATTATTTTTATTTGTGACTGGACGTGAAGATCACATTATTTATCGTAATTTTAGGTCAAGCGTCGCGTAGAGGTAATAAAATGTCCTTATTTATTTTGCTTATATATTTTTCATTTCTTGGGTCCAAGATAGGCCTTTGAATGGATGTGATTTTATCGTCGCATAAATTGTTTCTTTCGGCTGATGGGGTGGTATCTCAATGCCAGTTTGGGTAGGTTGAGATTCAATAACCGTGAGATTGTTATCCGTCGACATTTCTGCAGGAACTTGTCGGGGTAATTTATGGTTGATTACAAGTAGAGTCAACGTATCCCAGAAAGCTGCGATTACATGGTAGGTACATCCAGTGATTCGGTGTATGGCTATCATGTTTATGGCTGTTTCCATACAGAATTTTATTAGCCTTATGCAAAAATATATCCCTAAGAAACTGCTGGTTACGTCTCCAATGAAAGTGAATACTCCATATAGTTTTTTCATAGTGCTGTTGGCTAGTTTTTCTATCTCCTCGGGTTGAACAGGTTTAACGTAGAGAAACCCTGATTTGATACGGGCTTATTGGCCATTTTGTTTATCAGAATATTATTTACTGCTTGTCTTTCGGACGAAAAAAGTATTATTTCTTGGGCTTGTCTCATTTCTTCGGTTGTGTATATCCCACCATCACCAATAGGTTGTATTCTGGCTAGTTGCATTTGTTGTTCTTCACCTATGGATAATTCTACAGGGGGATTTCCTGCTATGGGATAGGGGTCGTAGGCTAACCAAGTACCTTCTATATAATATTTGGCTGGAATGATTGAAGAACATTCGATCTGTTGTCCTATTTCCTGTATAGTTCGTGTTAATGGCGCCATAAAATATGTTTTGTTTAAATATGTCACAGGCAACTCTTTGATAACAGTTTTTCTCTCCTGATTTGAACTATAACCGGTGTGCATTTCAACAAATATAGTACTTCTCCATTTATTTTGCAATATACCCTGGGTCTTGGGATAGTAACTGTGATATGAGATTCGGAGATTGTTGTGCCATCAATAATCTATTCTTGAGAATTTCTCTTTTTAATATACACCTTCTGTGAATAGTATCGGCGAGCATCGTGTTCATACTCCTCTTAAACGATTGCTCTATATATAAAAATTTCGAATTTACATAGGTTATTATATCGGCAGTTGGCTCCCCTGAGGTAATAGCGAAGTTTACTTGAGATGGGGTCATATTGCTTGGTAGTTCGATGATTAATATTCGGGGATGTTCTGTCAACCACATTTCAAAATCACAAATTCGCTTCTTTTTAATTAACTGCACGGCAAATAGTTTCGTCCTGTCTTCAATAACCATGTATTGGTTTATGTCCGTCTGACTTAGTTTCTCTATTATTTTAGTTGCTTTTCCTTCGTAGAGTTGTCGGTACCTTCTACATTCATGAGGTTTTATAGGGTCCCAGGCTATTTCTCCTTGGAACGCATCCATACAATATCCTGTACTAAATTCGCAAGAGAGTTGGTTCTCCAAACCAATTGTATTGGTATCCAAGTGTGCGATGGCGGAATAATCTTTCAAGATGATCTTTGCGGTTGCAGTAACCACAACATCTTTGTATACCTTGCCTTGGAAGGTATAAGTGGCACCTTGGCATTCACCATTTTCCGCTAATTCTCCGGCTATCACGATTCTCGCGGTTTGTGTAGTGTTGGGCTGTAATTTAATTATATCTCTAGAAAAACCTCTGTATTCCAAATACTGATGTATCTTTAAGCATTCTGATTTTCCTACGGTTTGCATAAATGTAATTAGGCTATCCGGTATAATCGCTGAATGTGAGAACATGCCACAATGAACCATCAGTTGAGTAATTTCTACTAAACAGGACTTAACATGAATGGTTTCAAATTTCTGTTTCTCAACCGCGTATACACGAAGATCCTGTACGGTGTATGCATTGGATAATTCGGGACATTTTTGTACATCTCTTAACGATATCGCAGTAATATTGGCGGTTGGATTTCGACAGTCGTAGGCTATTAATCCAACTGTACCGGGAATTTCATAATTAAAAATAACAGTCCCCAGTATCAAGATTATTTTTAACTGCGACTTTGACCTGTTAATTCTTATCGTTTCATTTTCGGTCGATACGGAATCGGCTGAACCCATCTGGTCTAATTCCATCGTTGGGCCCATTTCCTACACTTGTTCCTTAATTTCGAGTGTTTGACCTGCGTATCTTGCCCTTTTGAAAGATTACTTCATATCTTGTTTCAAAACAGATGTCTCGGAGATTGGTGAAGAAGGGACTAGGGAGTTTCGGAGGGTGTGACCGCGCTGCAGGTAGAATGGTTCAATGTTTATAATCACGGCTATTAACTTCACTTATCGTTCAGCTGACCGGGTTAGGTTAGCGGTATAGTCTCGTGTTTTCTCCGCACTGGTTCACTTGGTATGGTTGTCTCTATTAACGTCCCAGGATAATAGACCAATTTGAAACTATGTTTTGGCAAGGAAAGCAAAAATCAAAAAAAATTTTTTTTTTTTAATTTAGGTCACGGTTAGACTGTATCCTATACATACATACATCTCCTAGAGTTTCTCAATTAATTAAAACTATATATATACATACATATCTTTGTTGCATTCCCAGTGCATTTCAATTTACATGAAGTATTGTTTTTACTGATGTTTGCCGTTTTTTGTCAAAATCCAAGGTTCCTCAGGTACCTGTCCCCGCGACCTTGTTTGGTAACCATGATTTACTTCAGGGACGCTTTCCCGATCTTCGTCCGATGTTTCACTGGGGTTACGACTTTCGAAACTGTCCACATTTTCTAGGGGTAGTTCGTCTTGCCTAGGCATTAGCGCTATTTCTGAAACGGGTTCAGTTCCTACACTATTTTCGTTTCCTACGCGTGTTTCGTGGATGTTATTTAAATTACGATATTTTTCCAACTCTTCGGGAGTGATGCAATAATTCATGTCCAACATTTCGGGTTCTTTGTTGTATACACTGGGGCGATTTTCTCCACTTTCCTTAGGATTTCTTCTTTGACGGATTTTCTACAGTCTTCGAGGATTTCTATATTCTTATAAACTTTCAGTCGATTTGCGTGTACAACTTGGCTTTTGGTTTTTCCTACCTGTTGTATTTCAAAATTGACAGGTGATAATTTTCTTAAAATTCTCCACGGTCCGGTATATCGTGGTAACAATTTTCGAGCTAGTTTTTGACCGGCTCTGACATTGGGAGGTGTCTTTAAATATGCTAACGATCCTATGGGAAACTCTTTCAATTTGGCCTTTTTATTGAAATTTCGGTGTGATTTTTCCGCGGCAGTTTCTACGGATTTTCGGGCTTTTTGGTGGGCAACTTGCAATCTCTGGACCATTTCTGAGGCGTAGTTTTCTAAGGTATCATACCTTATACGGGGTGCTCTTAATGTTAGGTGATGTGGTAGTAGCATGTCTCTGCCAAACATTAAGAAAAAGGGGCTTTCCTGTGTGGATGAATGAATCTGATTTCTTATAGCCACCAGAGCATACGGTAACTGTTCGTCCCAATCGGATTGTTGTTCAGTCACTAGGTGTGATAATGTAGTTTTCAAGTGTCCATGGAATCGTTCTACGATGCCGTTCGTGGCGGGATGATATGCTGTAGTATTCAGTTTCTTGATTTTTAGTCGTTGGCAAATTTCCAGAAATAGAGCAGATAAAAATTGAGATCCTCTGTCACTCAATAAATATCTTGGTGCTCCATAACGTAAGATGATATGTTCTACAAATACTTTCGCTACCGTCTCGACAGTAATATTAGGTATTGGAATGGCTTCGGCATATCGAGTCAGGTGATCAATTGCTGTAAATATATACTTGTTTCCATTTCTGGTGGTGTTTAGTGGTCCGACTATATCGATGGCTACAATTTCGAATACTGCTTCCGGAATAGGCATTCTCTGCATTTCCGTTGGTTTTTGGTTCGTAGTTTTATGAATGTTGCAAGAATGACATTTCTGTATGTATTCATTGATATCTTTCTTCATGCTAGGCCAGTAAAATTCTCTTTGGATAGTGGTTAGAGTTTTCTTTTGTCCTCCATGACCAGAAAATATGTTATCATGGTACAAACTTATAATTTGTCTTCTAATGACCTTGGGAGCATAGATTTTGTCCCGACGCTCGTCTACTCGTCGTTTCACGTATAAAATTTCTTCGTGAATATAAAAATTGTCATCTTCGTCGGTCAATGTAGGTACTAATGCAGAAATTTGGGGGTCTGTCTTCTGCATTATGCGGATGTCGTCCAAGTGCCATAACGTTTCAACTACAGGTTCTATGTTTTCACTGGATTTACTAAGCACACGTACTTGGCAGTCTTCTGTTATTCTTTGAGTCATTTCCTCACTATGTTCGTCTGTTTTTATCCTGGATAAGGTATCGGCATTTATATTATCTCGGCCTGGTCTGTATTTAATAGTAAATGAGAATTCCAGGAGTGCCATGGCCCATTTGGCTAGCCTGCTACTTGGATCTTTGATAGACAATAAATAAGTCAATGGCCGGTGATCGGTAATGATGGTAAAGTGCGTACCAGTCAGATAGCACCTGTATTTCTTTACAGCCCAAATCACTGCGAGACATTCTCTTTCTATCGTAGAGTACCTAGTTTCAGCGGCATTCAAAGTTCTGCTCGAGTAACAAATGGGATGTTCGAATCCAGAATATTCTTGACTCAAAATTCCACTTATGGCGGTCGCGCTGGCATCTGTGGTAACCGTTTCAGCGGCATTCAAAGTTCTGCTCGAGTAACAAATGGGATGTTCGAATCCAAAAGATCGGAGGGGAAATTAAAGCTTCTTTAGTGTATCGAAAGATTTTTGTTGTTCTTGTCCCCACTGGAATTTTACCTCTTTTTGGTGAGTGCTGTAAGCGGTTGGGATATACTCGAAGTTTGGTACAAACTTTCGGTAAAATCCGCATAATCCCAAAAATGCTCGGATGTCTTTCACTCTTCTTGGTGGTGGATAGTCCTTGATAATTTTAGTTTTTTCGGGATCTGTTTGGCAACCTTTCTCGGAGATAATATGTCCAAGGTATTTTGCTTCTTTTTGCATAAAATTACACTTAGTTGCCTTGAATTTCAAATTACTGCTCCTCATTTGTTCGAAAACATTGCGTAACCTGTCTAAATGTTCTGAGATGTTGGGTCCACTAAAACGATGATATCGTCCAAGTATACTAAGCACTCCTTACCTATATATTTGCAAAATGTTCTCCATCTGCCGGCACCATGTGCTAGGGGAGTTCTTCATCCCCATAGGCATACGGAGAAATTCGTAGTGTCCGTTTGGTGTGGAGAAGGCACTCTTCTCTCTGTCTCTTTCATCCAATTCAATTTGAAAATATCCACTAGCTAGATCCATCACACTGTATAAGCTAGTACCTTGCAACTTTTCGATCGTATCCTGTATATGTGGTAATGGGAAAAAATCTGTCTTCGTGATGGCATTCAATTCCCTGTAATCAATGCACAGTCTGAACTGGGGATCTTCTCCGGGGTGCAATTTTTTCAACCAGGATCGCTGGAAAACTCCAAGGGCTACAGGATTCTTTTATTATTTCGTTATCCAACAATTCCTTAATTTCTTGGTGCATTATCTTCTGCCGCTGGTATGGAATTCGATAAGGTCGTTTCGAAATAGGCGGAACATCCTCAGTGTGTATCCTGTGCTTTACTAGATGGGTACAAGTTAATTTTTGACTAGGGGCCTTAAATACATCAATGTACTCCTTGATGAGGGTGGCCAATTTAATTTGAGCTTCTTCCGTTGGATTCTCGAGATGTAATTGTTGTAAAATTTTCTGTTCATCTTGTAGGTGTATGCTACGGATCATGAGTCCATTCGTCATAGTTTCCACTTTATTTTCTGTATCTGCCTCAAACCTGCTATAAATTTTCCGGTATGATCAGTTCCTTTCCAAAATTTATCATGATTTCGGTATCATTTTTTCCTATCGATCTCGCGATCATCAGTCCTTTTATAGCTGCGTTATCTTCAACTATGATATTTTCCGACAATAATTTTCTTTTGGTTCTAACCATACATATTGTCATTGCCCTCGGGGGTAAAATCATATCTTTTTGCAAGTACAGTCCTGTCCCATAATTTTCTTCAATCACTTTTTCACCTCCCTGTATAACTATTTCTTGTTTACTTCTGGAAGATTCGGCGTCCCGAGTTTCTATCCTTCCGATAAGTCTTTCATTCTCTGTTTGACTGGCTTTATTTTCATAAACTTTTCTATACCTTGTTTTCATCCGTTCCTGGCTCGTATTTGCCTCCTCGTATCGGCTGTCTGTCTGTTTAGGGCGTATATTCTCATACCCAGACTTTTCTTCCGGCTCACTGTTGAGTATGCGGGATAATTTGGATTTTCCTTTCCACTTCACTGTTTCTTTAGGAGAGAAATTGTCGCCCTTAGACGGACATATTTCTGCTTTTCGGTTGTCCTGTGCGCACGGCGGGATGTCTTTCACGATTTTCGTTTTCAGAGTTTGGAGTTTTTCCATGTCTCTGGCAGTAAAAGAGTCATCCTTGGACGAACTGGCTTTTTCAGTACGAATGTCGTTCAGGCTTCCCGTGCCATATCGCCTAACTAACCTTCCTAATATACAGGGTGTCACGGCTGTCCCAATATTCCCGATGGATGGCGAAGTTTTCTCATCCCCTCGTGGTGAGATTTTCTTATCTCTATTGCTCGTCGTTCCGTCAGTGAACAAAGTCTCCCTTAAATCCTTATTCCTGTTCTGCTTCTGTAAACGCTTATTTCTATTTTTCCTTTTCCTTTTCGACTTTTTTGGTTTTTCAGTGGACGTGGCTTTCTCTTGATACCGTGTCTCCTTTAAATCACGTTCTTCTGCCTGTCCTGGATTTTCTACTCGATTGCTGTTTGAGTCGGCCGACCTCATTTCTGGATGTGAAAATTTAGTTCCAAATACTTCGCAGTCTGATGCGGGCGGCGCCTCCCTTATCTGACCGAGTTTTTCTTTAGACATCGTTTTCGTCCAGCTATCTATCGTAGTAGTAAATTCTTTCAACTGTTGCTCTAAAATTTCTAGTCGTTTTTCCCATTGGTTTTCCTTCTCATTTTCCGTATGATAAATGCGTTTTGGCTCGTGGTGGAGTTCAATTATTTCTTCCATCAAATACATTTTGTTTGCTCTCCAATCTAGCTTTACTTGATACTTTTGCAGAAAGTCTAGACCTAAAATTATTTCTGTGCTCAAATGTTTCGTTTCGATTAATATAAATTGTGCTCGATTTGGGTTCTTTCATTCAGTTTTATTGGCAAAACTACGGTACCTATATATGGAATTCTATTTCCCTGTACGTCTTTCAAATTGAATTTTTCTTCGTAATTAACTTTCATACCGTGCGTAATGCTAACGTGGGCCAACGATACTTCGGCACCCGTGTCTACCAGGGTAGTGCGAAAAATTCCATCAATTTCTAGAACTATGACGTTTCGCTGGGCTTCTCCCGTGGTATAGGTTAGTATCGTGTGTGTTGGCCTCCTATTTACCGTGTTGCGTTTTAATGGCGGTTGTCTGCGGTTCCCAACGGAGGAGAATTGCGAACCGGGTGGCCATTTAAATTTCTTCTGTCCATATTTCTTTGTCCATTCCTGTTTTTACAGTTGTATGACATATGACCCGGCTGATTACAATTGAAACAAGTTCTGTTTTTTAACCTACAGTCCCTAATTTCATGTCCTCTTCTACGACAATACTGGCAGGTCTTTATCGTTGGTAGTGGTCCATTCGCTGTGACATTTCTAAAACTTCTCTCTCCTGGCCTAGTTAGGTTTTCTATGAGCTCTTCTTTATCGGCTAGTTCGATAGCTTCGGTCAGTGTATCAGGACTAGCGGATAGTATGCGTTTCCTGATGGGGTCCAATAATCCCATAGCAAACTGCGTGATGACATCTTGCTCGTGGCGTTGCAATAGTATCCGATCTACGTCAGCTGTTCCGGTCAAGACTAAAAGTTTCGGCATTCTAAAATTCCCTTTCCCTTTTAAAAAATTTAAGACTAAAATTTTATTGCTGTATTTCTTTCTTGATTGTCGGCGTCAATGAGTTGTTTCGCAATGCCTCTTAGTTTCAATCGAACGATAGATACTATTTGCAATTCTGTCCATCCAGCTAGAGCGGCTGTATCTTCAATTATCCTAATAAAATCTTTGATACTCGTCTGCCCGTTATAATAGGGTATATTATCTAATGTGATTGCTATTGTTGGCTCTGGATTTGGCAGAACCTGCACTACAGGAGTTGTTGTTGACGAAGGTCCCCCTGGAGGAGTCATATTGAGAACTTTCCTCCTTTTGGATGAATTATTTTACTAAATAAAATCTTTCTTATACTTTTCTGATATTGAGTTCTGCGAATTGTTCGGTATGAACGTTTTATTTGTATATATGCGTTAATGTACTTCCTCAATTATTACTCGCACACCTGACATCAGTGTTACATCCCACACTATTATTTAGGAATACTCATTATCTCCACCCCGGCTAAACGACGTTCAGGCCGTTGTTTCGTTATCAAAAGATTAACCCTCTGGTAACGCCACTGGTTTGGATCAACTCGTTATTCCGTATAATTAGCCTAAGACGCTAAGGACGCTTCTAGTATATAAAGCCTATACTCGATTAGTCCTTTGTTGAAAAGTTGCTCGAAAAACTACAATTTTGTTGGGTATTAGCAGCAATTTATAAAAGAATTTATTTGCACTGAAGTTAACGGACACGAGCGGCTGTATCCATTACCCTCTTTCTAACACCCAGGGAACATAGGTTGTTTATTTGGGAGTATATACCGTTCGCCTGAACTCTATATCAATAAAAGGGACTGGGAATCAAAGAAAACTTATACTTCATCAATGAAATTTTACATAAGATAAGACAAGAAAAGAAAAAAACACTGTTATCCTTAGAATGCCACTTTGTGGTAACTTTCAAGAAATTATCAAAAAAAAAAACAAAATCTGTTAATAATGGAGATAAAAAAAAATAAAATAAAATGACTAAAGAACTGCACTCTCTACAAACATTTTCCTTTCAATCCTGTATAATCCATTCCTATCTTTATAGACTGAGTCACCTTTTTTAACAAAAGTAAATTGACAAAATTATTGGATATGACATAGATAAACAAACAAATAAGAACACCATGAAAACATTTAATATAGGTAACAACATGTCCACTTTTACTTGTGATTTCTCAATACTATGGATTGTGCCCTTAAAGGCAAATGACCCTGGTTTAGTACCTCTCGACAATGTTTCGTTTTTATGGGAGATATATGTATGCACAACATGTATATTAAGAAAAGCATATAATATGAATAGGAAACCAAAACATTAATTTCAATAATAGGAATTCATTACCTAGGTCGAATTGTCCAGTTGCTCTCCTTGGGTCGCACTCGGAGAATTTCACGATTAACCGGCTTTATTATCTCAAACGCTTGTCATGGTTCGTTACCGGATCAGGTTACATGGATGAATTATTTGCTTAGTTTTATGGACATTCAGCAAAGACACGTCATTCGATCGAGAGAATGCACAACACTGGAAAAGTATTTTCAACGGGAGTACTTTCGTATTTACAACACATGAATTGAACTATTATTAGAGTGATTAGAATTGTTCGTATTTATGCGGTGAAATATTGTTTTTACACTGACTCTAGTTAAAAGGTTGTCATGTTAGAATTTCGTTAATCGATATGGTGTTTACCCGTGGAAAGATTTTATTTCTCGTGACATATTTCACTGGTACTAATATGAATGCATACTAATTTTCTTCACGTATGATAGACGTGATTATTCCACGGACTACTGTTCGGAACTAACTAACTCTTTTCTTTATGCTCCCGTTGGCTTTTATAATATTCTTCCGATCGGAAGCTGGGGCGGGACTTAGTGTGTTTTATGAGCTTTTTTAATGAGGGGACATTTGTAAACATGATAAGGCTTCTGTTTGTCTAACTCGTTCTCGCGTATCTTCTGTTATAATTGGATAATATTTTACTGCCTGACAGGTAGCGGTCGGCTAGTCTGGGAATAATGACCAACAAGGATGTTTATACATTTATCGGTAGCGATAACTTGTGATTTATGAGTCGGATACGGCTCTTAATGATGTGGGCTGGTGTGACTGTCGCTTATCGGGATTTTTTAATGGTTTTGTTTGTGTTCGGACGAGTGTTAGAATTATGGATGCGTTTTCGGTAATGAAATAAAACTGATTGTCTTATCTCTCAGTGACGTTGAATAGTGGGTGATATCCTGTGGCAAGTTTGAATTCTCTTTTGTAAAAGGATTGATCATAACACTGTTTACTTTTTGTTTTTTATGATATTACATTTGAAATATAAAAACAATAATGTAAATAATAAATATATAAATAATATACAATAAATAATAATATAAAATAATAAGTAAGTATTTGTTTATGATTGATTTTACATAGTGTCTAGAGTCCGCTGGCGCCATGACGGTTGTAGCCGCAACCTAATTAAAGGTGCTGAATTAATCAAAATTAAGTGTATTTAAGCAGAAAGAGTAAAACTATACTTCTAATATTCTAAAAATTACAAAAACATATAGTGTCAATTTTCGAATTTCACTTGTTTCTACTGTCCGTCAACGTGTTAATAATCCGATCGAGTTAGGTTCATTTTCTTTGCATTTTGATTCTCTACAATTCGTCCAATGAGAGTATCGAGAATGCTTCATTAGTTTTCAAGTTACAGGTCAAAAACGATAAGAAATAAAAAAAAATGCTTTTAAATGTTTATAACAAATTTAGCAATGACATTAGGTATGGAAAACAACAGGATATAACCACGGACCGTCTTTTGTTTCAGGGTAGTATTTTTGTTACGAGGCAATCTCTATTGATTGGTCTATGTAGGAAACTGTAATCTTGTTTTGCTTCGTCACGTGGAGATACACTTATTTACCCTCATGATGTCTCATTTCTAATGTAGAGCGTGTAGTCGTAGTTATAAGAAGTGATTATGAATTCAGATATGGCAAACGGACAGAACAACTGATATTCAAACTCAAAAACAGTTTTATCGATGATAAAAAAATTAAAAAAATTGCAAATCAACTATCGATAGAAAAACAATGTTGACGATTTCGAAATAATACATATAGACGATGAAGGGAGTAAACTAGTTTAAAAATCAATACATACAAAAAGTCCCAATATTTACCCAATTACCACATGAATTTGAATAATTCACCTTTGTTGGAATTTGTTTTATTTGAGACTAGCTGGTACACGCAAATTCGTCCGCGTTGAATGTGTTTTATCCAATATTTTTCTTAGTATTGTTCCATCTATGATATGTTTTTCCGCTTTCCTTCCCGTTATCCCGTTATCCCATTATCCCGTTATCCCGTTATCCCGTTATCCCGTTATCCCGTTATCCCGTTAACCCGTTTCCCCGTTAACTCGATTTCGTTAACCGGTTCCTTTATAATGTTAACCCGTTTTCTGTTATCCCATTATGCCTTTGACTTTGCCCGCTTCCCGTTTTTCCGTTTTCCTTTTTACCAGTTTTTTCGCTATCCCGTTACAGAAACATGCGGTTACCCTGTTATCCCGTTTTTTTCATCCCATTTTGCAGTTATTCCGTTTTTCCGTCATTCCGTTATCCTGTTATCCCGTTTTCCCGTTTTCTCGTTCTTCTGTTTTCCCTTATAACGTTATTCCCGTTCTTCCGTTATCCCGTTTTTTCCCTCATATCAGTGTCCCGTTATCCTGTTATTCCGTTTTCCCATTTTCCTGTTATCCCGTAATCCAGTCATCCCGTTTTCCCGTTTTCTTGTTATCCTGTTATCCCTTTTTCTGTTCGTTATGCCGTTTTCCCAAAAGTAAATCAGCCAAACCGGTCCAGTCATTCTCATGTTATGAGCCTACCAACACAAACAGACATTCATATTAATTATATCCTACTACTATTATAAACGCGAAAGTTTGTAAGTATGGATGGATGGATGGATGTTTGTTTCTCTTTCACGAAAAAACTACCGGATGGATTTTAATGAAACTTTACAATAATATAGCTTATACATCAGAATAACACATAGGCTACAATTCATAAAGATATTGTGTGAGTTGTCCAAAATATGACGATAAGTGTCAAGTAAGTATGAAAAAATCTACCATCTGCGAGCTATTCTGGCGTGCGCAAGCGCCAAGATTATGCAACGGTACTCGGTTGCGAGTTACCGAACTAGGAAGGCACATTGTGAAGGCCACAATTTTAACTGGAGAAGCCAAGGGAAACAATACCGCGCATCCCAATCATACCCAACAACTTGCCATTCAATTTTAAACGCTTGCAGTTCCCATTAAAAGTCGCATTTTCAATGTCGATCAACAAATCGCAGGGTCAAACCTCAAAGGTAGCAGGCATACATTTGGGCACGCCATGTTTTTCTCACGGTCAGCTCTATGTGGCTTGCTGACGTGTTTCCAAAGCGAAAAATCTGCATGTTTATGCTGAAGGAAAAAAATCGTTAAATATAGTTTATAGGAGCATACTGCAGTAGCTACCTGTAGGCCTATGATTAGGGCTCTGCAGTGCTTAATTACCGTATTTCTTATGTTGACAATATTGTTACGTTAATAAAGAGCGACTGTAACATCTCAATATTTTCAGGCTGTTATATTTTTCAAATGCGACCCAAAAATTATTTATGTTATAATTTTAATGTCATAATGTTAGTTCTTTTCTACGCCACGCTAATATGAGCTACTCGAAATAATAATCCTGCGCAGACGAAGTCGCGGCCAGCTATATAAAATAAGTAAAAGAATTAAATGCTGTAATAGTGATAGAAACTCCAATTGTATAAGTATTATTATAGGTATAGTTCATTGTCATTAATCATTTATTATTTTCAATCATACGATTTCACTATTTTATTGGTCGATATAAGCAATCTATAACCGAACCAAATATTTGTATTGTAATAATTTTATAATTTATCTATCTACATGTTACCTTGAATTTTTGAATGTATGACTGCTATTTTTTTGAAATATTCTTATACATATTTTTCACTCATAGTTATGTATATTAGGTTTCCTATTTCCCTATTTCAAATAAAGATGTATGTATTATATTGGCAGTTAGTATGAGGGTTCCGTTAGTTTTAGGTTAGGCTCATGAAAATTGGTATTTGAGGTCTTTGTTACAAATGAAAAAATATGTGTTTCTCTGTTTTCGAAAATTAAATCCCTGACGGTGTGAAATAGGGGGTTATATGTTTTTAAGTTAGGGTCATAAAAATTGTATTTGAGGTCATTGAAACAAATGAAGGAATACCTGTTTCAGTGAATTTAGAAATTCATCCCCTAAAGGGGTGAAATAGGGGGTGAACATTTGTATGGGGGTTTCGGTTAGTTTTTGAGTTACAGTCATGAACATTCGTGTTCCACCTAACTTGACAATTCTACCCCTGAAGGGTTGAAAAGGGGTTAGTGAATTTGTAATAGTCGTCACAGAACGTTACTTTCGCTGTAAAATCAATTATGGCACCCAAATTGGAAAAGGGAAGCCACAGGCATAAGCTAGATGGAACAACACAAAAAAAAAACAGGAAAAAATACAAATTCTACGCGGACGAAGTCGCGGGTACCAGCTATTATTATATATTCCTGAAAACTTTCCCAGGACAAAGAAATTTCCAATAACTAAGAATCCGTTTTTTCCCTAAAAACCGTATTCGGGGTAATACAAACATTAAAAAAAATAACCAAATCGGTCCAGCCGTTGTTTTTGTAAAATGAAAAAAATGCTTGGTAGGTGACAGTGTAACCGCTCAGCTATTTCCTTTTTGGTGATAAATGACTCGTTTTTTTTTCCAAATTTCTCATATACCCGAATATTCCAGTTTCGGGAAAACTTTCCTAATTTGTTTCAACCATCCTTGGGCTATTAAGAAGATTAAAAAAATTTGAGATGGCGGCTCCAAGATGGCGGACGAGTTTTGTGATTATGGTCCGATTCGATTCAAAATTGGTATGTGGGGGTTTTCGTGGAGATTATGAATTTTTTAAAATTTATAAATTTGAGATGACGGCTCCAAAATGGCGGAGGAGTATTGTGATTATGATCCGATTCTATTCAAAATTTGTAAGAGGGGGTTTTCGGAGTTGGAGATTATGAATTTTTCTTCAAAATTCATAAAATCAAAATGGCGGCTTCAAGATGGCCGATGATCTTTGTGTTTATGGTCCGATTCTATTCAAAATTGGTATGTGGGGGTTTTTCGGTCGGAGATTATGAGTTTTTTATCTAAATTCACAAAAATCCTGATGGCGGACAAGTTTTGTAATTATGGCCGAATTCGATTCAAAATTGGTATGTCGGGATTTTTGGGGTCGAAGATTATGAATTTAGTCGGAGATCATTAATTGTTAGTAAAAATTCATAAATTGAAGATGGCCTCATAATAACGATGCTTTAACAAAAATGCATAGATTAGGGAGTACTTATGTACTAGAAAGCATAAAATAAAATAATTAATAAAAAAACTTTTTAAAGACAAGCCTTTATTCAAATGCACTTGAAAGTTGAAAATAATTGCTTTAGATGTGTGATGTAGGTTATTCCGTGAGTTAAGATTTTTAATCTTGTCTCGCAAAGTTTTCAGTTCGAATACAAAAGCGACAAGCTTTCGAATCTATAACTCACGGAATAACCTACGTCATGTTTGAAAGTATTTATCAACTATTTCGCAGCATTTCAATGCAATATCAATATCATTTTGCAAAATTGAAATCGGACCACCTATGACGCATCCATCCAGGCTTGCTCCAATAAAGTGCATTGAGAAATTCAAATTGCAATTATGCAAAAACTAATGATCCGAAAGCGCCCGAGTTTTCTATACATGAAATACATATCAATGACTACTACATCGCGGAGAGCCTGATTTTCTCGATTTTTCTGTTGTTCTAGACTAATTTTTTTCAAATTTTGCTTTTTTACAATTCGTCCATTGCAAGTATCGAGATTGCTTCATTAGTTTTCATCTCACAAGCGAAAAACGCAATTTTATGCTCTTAAATGTTTATAACAAATTGAGCCATGATAGTTGCGAGTAGCAAATAAAACAGGATATAAATACGGAGCGTCTTTCGTATGATGGCACAATCTTTCTACTATTTTTGTCATAGAACCGATAGAGCTGAAAATCTCTATTGATTGGTTTAATAGTGAAGGGTTTTTTGTTATTTTAATATGATTTTTCATCAAGTATCAGCACCCTCAATTCAAAATCTGCTGTACTATCTTGTTACCTGTGACTAACTGTGAAATTTTCATTGACCTAATTCGATTGCGACATTTTTTTCCGAATTTCATGTCGTTAAATTCCAATATCCCAAAATTATACCTTTTATGTTGACTTTGAAAGAGTGATTACGAAAAATGATCACATACCACTTCCACATACTCAACTCTCACAAGATGAAACTGAGCTTTTTCATTCTTACACTAGTAATCATGAGATGGTCACTTTGCGTGAAAACATATAGAAGCTAATGAAATTATTTCTGCCGTGTAATTTGGCATGAAAGCAGTCCTAACTGAAATTTTCTACCACTTGAGGCACTTGAGTTACGGACGTAATTACTCTTTTTAATGCGCGGAAAATATCGTGTAGCAGCCAGAGAATTGCGGAAAATTAAATATTCGTTTGAAAATCTGGAACGTTTCATCTCACTATCTGCGGTGTTAATCATACTCTAGTTATGGATGCAAATGAATAACTGGAGGATGAAAATTAAGTGTGATCAAAGTAATGATATAAAAATATTCACTATGTCGTAACATCGTTGGATGTTAAACTTAACTAGATGAAAGGTTTATGATGGTTGGAATGTGCCGCTGACAAATTGGAGATTTACAGCGAATAAAAATCGTCCAAGTACGATTGCGACGCGCGCACCGATGTTCTGTGATATTTCAATCAGAAAATTTGGAAAAAGAACTGAATTGTCCTCGGGGTCTATATAAGTTTTATTCATTCTCTCTTAGAAACAAAGGCTCCGAAGGTTTGCCATTTTCCAGGCCTTAGACAGGTCAGTTATTTTATGATTCCTGAATACTCTGCTAATTATGAAAATCTAGAAGCAATTATTTATATTCATCCAATTTAACTGCACATGACTTGCTCGAGATTTGCGCTTTCAGGAATAATTATGCGAATTACTGATAATTAGAATACCCATTATTATTTATGTCACATTATATCTACCGTAGTTGATGAAAAAGTTGAATATTTATTTATGAATAGATTTAGTTGTACTTCCGTATGAAGATTGAAAAATACTCAAAGAGTCCGTTATTCAATAACTGACCACGAGGTATCCAGTATTTTTCTTTCCTTGTCCGTGGAGAATTAGTGAATGAAATAACGAATAAAAACCCTTTTTAAGTCATCGCTGACAATGATTCGATTGTTTTTTGTTGAATTATTTGGTTTCAAGAAGCTTGTCGCGCGAAGTGTTCATGAAAGTAGGTACCAATTAATTTGATTGGGCAGTGATTGGTTGGTAAGTACGAACTTAACGAATATTTTTTTTACAAAGTATTCATAAAAGTAGGTACCAATTAATTTCATTGGGCAACTTGTAGTATTAATTTTATTACAATTCACACGACAAGCTTTTTGAAACCAAATAATTGAACAAAAAACAATTAAATCATTGTCAGCGATGACTTAAACTTATTTTATATGTGTTAGTACCCGGCTTAATGGAAGATTGTCTTTAAAAATGTTTATTATTAGTTATTTTATCTTTTGCTTTTCAGTTAGTTCGCTTCAATCTGTTGATTTCTAGTAGAGAATCGTTATTACAAGGTACCTTCCCTGTAAGTTTTGAGCTGAAAGAAATTATGATCTCCGACCCCCAAAACTCCCACACACCAATTTGAATAGAATCTGACCATAACCACAAAACTCGTTCGCCATCCTGAAGTCGCCATCTTGAATTCATAAATTTTGTCAAATTATTCATAATCTCCGAACCTGTTAACCCCCACATACCAATTTTGAATAAAATATGAACATAATCAGAAAACTCGTCCTCCATCTTGCGGCCACCATCTTGAATTTATGAATTTTGACGAAAAGTTCAAAATTTCCGACCCTGAAAACCCCCGCAAACTAATTTTGTTTCGAATCGGACCATAATCACAGAACTCGTCATCCATCTTGGGCCGCCAACTTGAATTATGAATTCTGACAATAGTTTCATGATCTCCGACCACAAAAACTCTCACATATCAATTTTGAATCGAATCGGACTATAATCACAAAACTCGTCCACCATCTTGGAGCAACCATCTTGAATTTATGAATTTCGACAAAAAATTCATAATCACCGACCTCAAAATCCCCACATACCAATTTTGAATCGAACGGACCATAATCACAAAACTCGTCCACCATCTTGGAGCTGCCATCCTGAATTTATGACTTTTGATAGAAAATTCATAATCTCCGACCCCAAAAACCCACACATACCAATTTTGAATCAAATCGCACCATAATTACGAATCTCGTCCGCCATCTTGGAGCCGCCATCTAATCTAACAAAAATTCCATAATGCATTGTCACCGGAATTATGAACATCTGCCAAATTTCAAATCATTCGGACGACTAGAAGTCGATGGAAATTATCGATCGAAATGTAGGAAAATGTATGTACGTTGATAAATTTGCAGTTTTTTTTCCGCAAAATCGATTACCACAATCGAATCTTCTCTTCAAGAAGCTATTACAGCAATTCCCCTGAATGCTTGTAGTCTGGGATTTCATTTCGCTCCTACAAAGACATACATTATCCATTTTTTCCACCTCAGAAAAATTCTATCTCGTCTAGAGAAACAATAAAATTTCATGGAATAACTTTCGATTCGAAACTGACGTGGGCACCACATATTAAAGATCTTTCCACAAGATGTGAAAAAACACTGGATGTTATCAAATGTTGATCCACTATCGTATAGGGATAAAACGGGAAATTCTTCTGGCATATACAAATCCTTGGTCCTATCTGAAATCAATTATGGGAGTGCAGGTTACACGTCTGCTCGAAAATCACTTCTTCATCTTCTGGATTCGGTGCACTGTTTGGGAATTGAGTTAGCTACTAGAGCTCTCCGCACCAGTTCGCTAGCCTCAATTTGCTGCGAATCCGGTATACTTCCGTTGAAATTCAGATGAAACAGACATAATACAAATATTGCATCCCTTCAACCGAATTATCTCAGATAGAAATTTGGAGCGTATCTATCGGTCAAGACCAACCATCACTCGCTCCACAACAATTCGAATGAAAGAACTACAGGAATTCTTAATATTCCCACAATGCTGCCATCTGGTCCTCGCAAAATTCCTCCTTCGCAAATCAAACCGAGTATTTTTAATTTTTAAAGGGAGCATCCAATAGAGATTTGTTTCGTACGAAGTTCTCTGAATCAATTGAACAACTTCAGATCACTGAATATATTTACACCGATGGCTCCAAAACGGAATATGGTGACAAATGCTTTCACTCTGAATGGATTCACAAACTTCTTAATAATTCCAGTGACTGTCACTATATTCACAGCAGAACTCTTATGCGATATGGCAAGTGCTGAGATATATCCACCAAAACGATGTTTTCGTTATGTTCAGATTCTCTGAGTTTTCTGCAGGCCAATTCTGGTATTATTTTCTCTGACACTTCAGTACAGAATACAGGGAAGACTGTTCTACCTAGGATCAGAATTTACTTTTATATTTTTTTAAAAGCCAATTTTTTGAAATATAATAATGAAAAGAGTCTCTCCTGATATGACCATTATACCTTCACATCATGTATTTTTTGAGAATTTAGATATTAAAATATATTTATATTTCATTGATATGTAATCAATGGTACAAGACCATAATATACCATGAATCACGGCCTAGTGTACCTTTGATCATCAACGTCTTTCACCTAAGAGGTAGATAGTATGTAATTAAAACATTATTTTCATACAGAAATTCCATTATATTGTTTCATCACAAAAAGAAATGAGATTGTATAACCTAATTTTTATTTGTATTCATGTGTACAAAAGTAACAATATGAAATTTATAACATATAATTAATAGGCAAAAAAATTAAGTATATGACAATACCAGGTGCGGTGATGCCAAGCGAAGCAGATCGATCAAAACAGAAAGACTGGGACCAACCAATAATGACTTATCGTCAAAAAGATCTTTTCGAAAAAGCAGAAGATGACATAGAACGAGCAAGACTGCAGGCAATTTCTGCTAAGGAATCCGGAAAATGGCTACAAGTTATCCCGTCATCCCAGTTAGGTACCTTTTTAGATCGTGATAGTCTCCGTATATCAGTAGCCCTGCGTTTGGGAGCACAAATTTGTGAACCTCACAAATGTTGTCGTTGTGGAGCACATGTTGATGGCTCGGGGACTCATGGCCTTAGTTGTCCTTTCAGTTCGGGGCGTCTTTCGCGTCATCATGCTCTCAACGACACTGTCAAACGAGCTTTGGCATTAGCTGAAATTCCATCTAAATTAGAACCCAATGGAACGTGTTTTGATGAAGATAGAAAACGACCTGACGGCATTACTTTGATACCATGGTCAAGGGGACGAGCAATGATATGGGATGTGACATGCACAGACGTGTTTGCAAAATCAAATATTCGAACAGCCATTATAGCACCCAGGAAATTATCGGAACAGGCAGAAGAACGCAAAAGGATAAAATATCAATCGTTTGAACTTAATTACATCACCCATGGCATTTGATACTCTAGGTGGTTTTGGACCAAATTGTCTTCAAGTTATTCAAGAAATTGGCAGAAAGATAACAAATATCACCGGAGAAAAGCGGTCAAGAAATTTCCTGATGCAACGCCTCAGTATTGAGATAGCTCGTGGTAACGCAGCGTCAGTAATCGGCTCAATCCCCAATACTGATATCTTAGGAGAAATCTACAACTTATAATGTCTATTCCTTTTTCACCAAAACAAAAATATTATATAACATATATTCAAATATGCACATTTTGTCACCGAATGGTTATATCGAAAATAAATTAAATTAATTTAACTTAACGATAGTTAACGTTGAAGCTAGAAGAGTCCACTTGGAACCACAACTGTCCATCAGTTCTAGCCGATCCAAGGTACATGATGGTGCGTTTTCACAAATGTATCTTCCTCAATATTCTGGGTTATATTTAAAACTGAAAATGACATACACAACAAGTAGTAGTATCCTTTCCGGAACGCACGTGTTTGTACAGTAGCTCTTGGTTATCATGGACAACTCAGTCAAACAACAGTGAAATAACGGTAACAATTATTTAATGGAAACGGTTTTCCACTCTGATCAGAGTGCAGTCTTTCGCTTTCTCTTTCTAGTGCATTTCGCCGAATTAGCATTTCTGAAACTCCATTTGCAAGATGCCTTCTACTCGGGAACAAATGAACGTCGACGTGGTGATGAAGAAACTTTGTGTAGACCGACCATTCATGAAAACGTCAATAGATTCCGTTCCTTCTGGTATTCTAGACAAGTTGAGTGAAAAACTCGGTTTACTCGAGAAACAAGTGAACATCATAAAAACCGACATGCACCCTATGAATGTTAATCATCATGAGGATATAAAAACACTCACGAATAAACTTGATCTCCTGGAAAAAAAGATATTGGAATCTCCAGGGAATCCCCCAGATGCAGTCCAAATAATTGGTGGGATCGATGAAATTAAACGCAGAGAAAACAATATCCTAATTTTCGGTATTCCTGACGATGGGGTAGATCCATTACAGTCTGTCCAAGAGATAATATCAGCAATCATTCCCAATATCAGTCCGGACTGTCAACAAACATTCAGAATGGGTTAACGAACTGAGGGGAAATCACGACCTATTGAAGTGACATTACCGGCAAAAAATATATACCCATTTTGTTGGAGAACATAGCAAAACTTCAGAACATTGATAAGTTCAAGAATGTATATCTGAGACCTGATCAAACACTCAATCAGCGCGATTACTTCACGACTCTGCGTCGGGAGTTAGCAGACCGCCAAAATAATGGAGAAATCAATCTCGTTATAAGATACTCAAATGGACATCCATCGATAGTTAGAAAAACCACTAGATGCATCCAAAAGGACAACGAACAAAATTAATACCAATAATGCACTCACAATCCGCTATCAAAACTGCTGAGGCTGAATACAAAAACTAAAATATATTCTTTCGAAATATCCTAACATGTATTCACAGCAGTGTGGCTATCACGGAAACTTGGTTGCATGAAGACTTATACAGCAGCAAACTCTTCACTCCAAACTACATGGTTTATCGTAAGGACAGGGGGACTGAGGGCAACTGGGGGTCGTGGAGGAGGTGTATTTATTATTGGCAGTTGACAATACCCAGTACAACTCCGAACCCAATGAAATAATTTGCTCGGTTAATAAAATCGATTTTTCATCAGTGGAAATTTTGGGAAATAATCATATTCCAGTTACCCTCTCCCTGACTAACATTCCACCCAATATATCTCCCGTTGAATACGATGAATTTTTCGAATGCTTAGAAAACCATCAAACCGATTTGATCATAGGGGACTTCAATATTCCTGAACTTCAAAACTTCTATGATTCCAAAGTTCAAACCAACCCCACTTTCCGTTTCCATAACTTTCTGAACTATCGTGATATGTCTCAAATTAACTCAGTGAAAAATTATAACTACATACTACTGGATTTGGTAATAACAAATGGTAAATCTGTTTGGGATGTGACTGATCCCTATTGACCCTCACCATCCCGGACTGATTGTGCATCTTTCACCTGGACCCGCTGTCATCAGAAATTTCACATACCATATCGGAAAGAAAATATTAATGGTATTGCGGTTTAATGAGAGCGTAAACAATAGCTTGCTAAATATTGTTGTCGGTGACAGAGTTAGTTGAAGAGTCGATTGGGATAACAGGAGGGGAGAACAGCACTGCGTCTCTCTTGATCATGTGGTATTATAATATAATTGCGTTCCTTGTTACTCTTATAGATTTCTGTCTGTACCCCAAATAAATTGTTTCCGATACTGTATAATGCGAAACGCTACGATTTTAAGAATATTAATAGGCAACATTTTGTCAACTACTTAGTGCTGTGGACTGGGATCAATAAATCAGTGTTATTAATGATGTAGAAGAGGCAAGTGTCATTTTCATTGATATTATGAAGAATATAATTTCGAAGTGTTTTCCCATTAGAAGATGTAGCTCGCGTAAATATCCACTATGGTATTCTAGGGACACGATTAGAAAAATCAAAGAAAAAACTCATCATTTTAAAATGTACAGAAAACACAAATTACTCTTTTATCGCGAGCGTTATCGGCATTTGAGAGGTTCAATCAAACGTGAGATTATCGTACAAAACATTTATCGATAAATCAGAACAAAATCCAATGACAAATCCTCGTGCATTTTGCAACTACATAAACTCAAAATAAAATGTGTGGCGTATTCCAGGACGAATGTACCTCAACGATCAGACACGATCCGGTCCCGATCAGATTGTAAATGCATTTGCAAACCATTTCAAAAGCGTATTTATTACTGATAATAACACTTACTCAATACCTGAAGAACTTTGTAACGCTAGTCACTTTTTGCATCTTATTGAAATATCTGAGGAGCAAATGATTTCAGTGTCTAAGAAACTAGAAAACAAATTGGTACTGCGGGTCCAGATGGACATTCGATGAGAATGTCATGTGCTGAGTAGACGTGTTTTTGCTACCTCCAGCAACTTCTCAGTTATCCTTTTTAACACCAGTTTTAGTAAAACGATAAGAAGTTCAAGTGTTAGTTAGTGAAGTTTATTCTCAAATGAATGCGTAATCAAATTCCCAAACTTGAAGCCTACCCTACTAATAGGTAAAATATATCAATATTTATCTACAACTATCACCGGCCATAATTCGTATTTCAACGACCAAGGTGGCAAACACAGGCATGCGCGATTGAAATCAACAACTGATAAGAATCTCAACTTCAGTCAGCGTGTCGGCGATCAGCTATTTTCTTTGGTTATCAGTTGTCCTGTAGCAGTAGAGGAAGTACGGTCATGCCGCGGCACAATATGACATCGCTATCTCAGACAAATTTCGAACTACGCTCGCAAAGGAATGCTTCCAATGATTTGTTACACGAGTCCACGATAAAACAAATTATCAAACAGGTATCCGAAAATGTATCTGCTAGTATAGAGTCGAAATTTGACGAACTGCAGCAGACTTTGGGTGTGTTCAAAATGCAAGTTGACAAAACACTCAGAAAATTAGCCAGCTAGACCACGCTCGACCACTTTGAACAATATCTCGCAATGCTCCTGAAATTTTCGGAATCAAAGTTCCTCTAGTGAAAATCTATTGGCAAATATCCATGACCTTTTCAAAAATGTTATGAAAATTAAAGACGTCGCACAGGCCGATATAGAACATACCTACAGAATATCAGATAAGGTGGTACTGGTTAAACTTAAATATTTTGATATGAAAAAACATATTTTTAAGTCTAATCCATATTGAAAGGTACTAACTTTACGATAAAAGAAGATCTTACGCCCCAACGCTATCAATCAGTCATTGCACTGGCTAAAAAATTCGGACAAAAGAATGTCTGGACAATCGACGGGAAAATTCGTGTTATTATCAAAGGTAGGATAATGAAACCCACCATGGATGAAATTCAAGCCCTGATTGAGGAAATGGAAGAAGCACACCAATCGTCATGAAATTTTGAAAACACATTTGATTCAAGTAACATTATTTATGGAGGCCTGAATCTTCACTTATTCTTTACATTGTTTTTGCCACGATATGTTTAACATTTTTATGCTAAATTTTTGTTTCTGTTTTTATGACAGTTTCGTTTCTATTTAAATTATTTTTTGGGAACTCTGATTCCGCAATCTCTCTTTTTATTTTTATTTCATACGATATAGGTACCAACGTTTTTGTCACTGTATAATGCTAAGGTGAAATAATTTATTTGATATTATATTAGGCTGATTCTATGAGTGCATTAAATGCACTCTCTTTCTTTGATCGTTTTGCATTTGTTACCTCTTCTTAAATATTCTTTCAATAATTAGAATAATATGTTGGAGGTAGGCACATTCATTACTATGATTATTATTTTTTATTATCATTGTTATTATAAATGTAATGAATTGTTCATTTGAATCACACTTGGTTGAGTGGAAGAATAGCTATGAGCTAAACTCCGCCAAGTAAAATAAAGTCCATTTATTATTATTATTATTATTATTACCAGTTGAACTTGTTAAATCTCATATACTGCTTCTCGTTCGTCCTCAGTATTATCTTATGATAAGGAACTGTCAGTTTCCTAATATCTGGAAATCATCGAGAGTATGTCCTATCATCGAATCGGGAAACAATACCGAAATTATAAACTACAGACCGACTGCCTTAATACCAGTTTTTTCGAAAATAATCGAAATAATACTATCGGACTCGATACTACAATCACGTGCAAGTCTCGATTTCTGAATATCAACATGGTTTTGTGCAATGTCGTAGTAGTTCACCAAATCTTTGTATTTTCGCGAAGTATATTTCTGAAACTTTCGACAACCGAAGGCAGATAGATTTCGATTACTGAAAAAACTCTCTTCTTCCGGCATTTCGAATAATTTACGGTCTCTTCTAAAATCATATCTGAATGAAAGATAATCATTTGTGGAATATAAAGGAACCAGATCTTCCATTTTTATTGCAACTTCTGGTGTGCCACAAGGTTCTAATTTGGGCCCCCTATTATTCTTACATTTCTGATGTTTTAAATCTCAAAAAAACTACGTTATGCCGATGATATGAACATTTTTAGGAAGATCGTGAACCAAACGGACTGTGCACTGTTACAAAATGATCTCAATAGGCTACATAACTGGTGTTTAGAAAATGGATTATATGTGAATATAGCTAAATGTGAGAAAATGACTTCTTCAAGAAAACCACTTTTTACTTCATTCAACTATCATCTGAATAATATTCAATTAGAAAGAGTAACCGAATCGAAAGATCTGGGAGTCCTATTTGACCAAAAACTAACGTTCACGTCACACATTGAAAATATTGTATCACGTGCTATGAACGTCTTGGGATTTGTAATGCGTAATTGTAAAGAACTCTCTTCGTGTGAGGCAATCTGTTCAATATATTTTTCACTAGTGAGGAGTAAACTTGAATACTGCCGTTCGGTATGGAATCCTTGTCATGCAAAATATATAAATTATATCGAATCTGTACAAAATAAATTCCTGAGGTTCTTATTTCTTCAAAAAGATCGATTTTATCCCGGAAGAACTCACAGTTATGAGTCTCTTCTGAACGAGTTCAACTTTGTATCGCTTAAAAAAACATATCATAATCATCGAGTAGATTTTCATATACAAAATCATTCATAATTATATCGATTCATCCACGTTGCTATCTTCAGTGTGTTTCAACGTTCCTCGTATAACTTCCAGATCACAAATCACATTTCACATTGATGTTCCCAATTCCATTCATCATTTCAACTGTCCATTGACAACTATGTGTGGAAACTACAATAATTTGACAAACATTGATATATTTTTTCTATCGATTCCACAGTTCAAACGGTCAATATACAATTCAATTTCTAATTAGCCTGTTGATATATATATATATTATATATATATTATTACATGTGTTTGTACATATGTGTGTATGTGTATATGTATATGTATATATGTGTGTATATGTGTATATATGTATAAGTGTGTGTATTGCCTTTTTTCTTTTTGTATTATACTTCATACAAACATATTATTATGTAGTTTTTTTTTTTTTTTTTATGTTCTGGTTCCCACGAAATGGAATATCCTGTAATGTTCAGAGAACATCGTGGGAACCAAGGGAAAGAAGGTAGGAGTTGGTGTTCTTCTTGAATTTCTGGAAGTTGTATGCCTCGGGGAACACCTCCCTAGGCAATGAGTTCCAAAGCCTCGCTGTTCGTTGGATGAACGAGACTTTGGAAAGTGATGTTCTGCAGGTCTCCAAAGTGACCACGAAGGGGTGTGTTGACTGAACTTGACGGGTTAGTCTCGAAGAGACTGCCAAAGCAGGAACGATTGTTGATATTTCAGAAGAGCATCGCCCATGAAAATATCTGTAAAATAGAGACAAATCGCCAACTTTTCTACGGTGTTCCAGACAAGTGAGCGAGTTTGTAAGCGAGGCATCACCGACGAGACGAATTGCCCTTTTTTGGACAGAATCCAATAGCCTCAATACTCCTCAATACTCCTGCAATTGGGTCTTATGACCTGTTGGATGTATGTTTTTGAATAAATGAATAAAAAACAAATTACTCACCAATGGGCAGTTATTCAGGTAGAATGTGGTTTAAAACAAAACACCATCGTCAACTTGTGAACGGTAGAACCAAAAGTTGTTACTTTTTGAGTCAAAGGTAAATATTTATATTCTACTCGAAAACAATAGCACTCTTCCGCTTGCTTGCACTCTACTGAGTAAACATTGTCTTGGTACAGTTATGTTTCGTAGAGAACAACATTTGTCAAGAAACTGAAGGGTGATCCAAGGTACACTATGATCAAGGTACAACAGTCTCCCCTATTAGCAACCATATATCACCTTGAAATCAATGAAAAAGTTTTGAGATCTGCGTGGTGCCCAGGACATGTAGGAATTGAAGGAAACGAAGGAGCAGACTATGGGGCCCGGAAAGCCACCGAGAACTCTGAGAGCATGGATGAACCACCGATTCGCGCAGAAGACATGAAATTTTTTTCCGAACAAAAAACAAATGTGAAATGATAGGAATAGTGGGATAATACTGAAGAAAAACTGAAGTTGATTAAATACGAGGTTGGGCCCTGGAGATTTTCTTCTAATCTGAAAAGGAGTGAAACGGTAGCAATCACGAAACTACGTATTGGACACACATATTTGACAACATCTTCACTTCTGAGGGGTGAAGAGCTACCAGAATGTACAGTATGTGAAAAACCACTCTCTGTGCAGCACATGCGTGGTATATGAGGATATCATCTGGGACCTCATGATTCCAAAAATATTTTCTTGATCAATGCAGGTGAAATGGTGGGAAAAATTCACCAATATTGTCGCATATAAAGCTTCATGGCACTATGTTTCATCATAAACATGCTGGCATCGAAATCATTTCATACCTGGTACGTGCCACTTTACTGCCTATACACAAGTTTTTCCAGTGGGACATGGTGTTTTCATGAACATTAATTATTGGTCAACCTTTCATAGAACCAAAAATAAAATGAAAACTTCTGCGGTCGGGGGCCCCCATCAGGAACGAAGTACCTTTTCGCGGCTTGCGGTAGGTGTTGACTGGTAGAAATCGTCACGTAATACCAAGCAATACTATAACTATATATCCTTTTTCCAAACTTCTTCGCCACAGTAAAATGAGTTTTATTCCTGATAATACTATTCGTTATATTATATTAAATTGACGTGCCACATATTCAATGTGAACCGTCAATCCAACTTCGGCATAAAAAAATATAAGGAATTATGTCCGAAAAAAAATATATTCATCTAAACATACGTTATTTCTCAATATGAAAGAAACTAAAATATTTTTCACGTATTACCACTCAACGATCATAATCGACTTGTATTCGCATAGATATCCTACCGCTCATGAATCGAGGATAATATCATAAGTTTTATCGCTCAAATTTTTTTGAAATCTTCGAGAAAGAATTTTGCTCTGAAATTTTACTAAGTGCGATTTGCGATATTATTATCTGAGTAAACCACGGGAGCGAAGCTTGAGTTGTTCCTAGAGACAAAATGTTTGAGGAAAAATTCAAAAAAAATTGCGATAAAATCCTCTAGCACGAAGATATTCAATTCAACTCACATTTGGAGCTGGATAAAATTACCATATTCCTATATATTCGAATTATTAACGGGGAAAATTACAACAATTTTTGTTCCAAAATTGAAGGAATCGTGTCCGTTTCTGAATGCTTCGTGTTTCAGATTCATTCATTTACAATGATCATCCACTGCTCTTGAACACTTAAACTCACTCAAAAACCTCAAATATATATTTATAATTTTTCACTATCAAATGAAACATGCTTGTATCTTAAACTGATAGAAAAACTCTTTGATATGCATTCCTGGGTGAGGACTGACGCGCTAACCACTAGTCCACGAATATTGTTGTTGATGTTATGAAAATAAGGGTTTTAAATCATTAATTGCCTTACTTGAAAACCCGAGGCTTTTTAGCAAGCTGAAAAAAGTATATTTCTATTCAAATATCAAATCACTGTAATAGTGAGTTGAGAATCCCATATTTAATGAATTTTGCATTTTCTCTTTCTCTAAATCAGAATTGAATGCGTTGACATAAAATTCGCAAAACAATGTCGAATTTACTGGTGGTTTTATCAGTATAAAACAGCGAGAAGACTGATTGGTCCTCGGTTTGAAATTTCGGCCAGTTGATTATCACAAAAATAATTAGGGAAATAGTCATTTTAAAATTCCCCGCAAGCAGAACAACTGTTCGGATGGTTTCGTACACCTTTGGAATTGTATGAGCAAGAGCTGGAGGGTTGTCACACAGACTCGTATATAATAGAAAGAGACAAAGAGAGAGAGAGAGAGAGAGAAAAGAGAGAGAGAGAGTCACATGGAGGGGGCATAACGCTTTTTACTTACGTTACAATTTCTACCAGTCAACATCTACTTCAAGACGCGTCAAGGAACTTCGTTCCGAAAATAGGACAGGTTGCTGCAGTACTGCCTGCAATAATACGCAGTCATATGTAGAAAATATAACATATTTATTGCCTCTCATTTAAATACATGTTATTGAACCTCATGGGACTGATTTTTTGTGTTTTAATCGTCAACATGCTATTGACCTAATGGCTAATCACGACGCTGGTTACATCTTCCACAACCCAAAGTATGCCGAATCCTCCAGTAATTCCAACCGGAGGAAGGGAATTTCAACGAGCTCAACAATCATGGAGGGCAAGCACCATCTAAACGTCCCCTCCGAAGAATGGATATATATATAATATATATATATATATATATATATATATATATATATATATATATATATATATATATATATATATATATATATATATATATATATATATCGCTATATCTCATGCTCATTGATATAGCGCTTATATGTGAATATACTATTAAGCCCTAGTAATAGGATCTTTCAACTTGGGTCTGCCCTGGCAGGTGGTCACTCATCCAAGTATTTAACCGTGCTTGGTATTGCTGGACTTCGAATATCGATAAAACTCTCGTCAACCTGATTCAGCCAAACCATGCCCCATCCCGTAGATTTTTAAGCAATAATAAATTCCACGGGACTTTTCCCAGTCGAGTACAAAGGCGTAGAAGGGCCACAGAAATTTATTTGTATAATTCCGATTGAGTATCTTGGAATTCCGACTTAACATTTCGGAATTATATAATTCCGACTTAGTATCTCGGAAATTCGACTTAACATCTCGGAATTACATAATTCCGACCTTAGTATCTCGGAATTCGACTTATATAATTCCGAGATGTTAAGTCGGAATTCCGAGATACTAAGTCGGAATTAGATAATTCCGAATTATTTAGTCGGAATTCCGAGATATTAAGTTGGAATTCCTAGATACTAAGTCGGAATTATATAATTCCGAGTTATTAACTCAGAATTCTGAGATATTAAGTCGGAATTATATATTCCGAAATGTTGAGTCGGAATTCCGAGATACTAAGTCGGAATTATATAATTCCGAGTTATCAAGTCGTGATTCCGAGATACTAAGTCGGAATTATAAAAAAAAATCAGTGGCCCTTCTACGCCTAGTCGAGCTATGAACTTTATAATTTCCCCGAATTGACATCGAACCCAGGACCACCATGAATTATTCTCACCCACTTTCACAGCTGACTATGATAGACACTCAACTTACTCGTTCACAATCAATTTAGCAACAATAAATTCAAGCAGTTTAAAGAGAATGCTCTAAATAAATCCTGGTGTTTGACAAGCATGAGTTTGTTCCATCGATAATCACATTCGACCATGGGACTTCTTTCAATCTATTCCCTCTCCTATGACAGCAGGATACATTTCAGTTGTCTTCCAGTGATCTTTTTCAGCAACATCATTCATATGAAAGAGTTTTATTTGTGTTAGTTTGATACGCTTTTCCTTGGTGATTATTGTGAATATGTGAAAATATCTGTAGTAATCGTGTTGCTACTTCATTCACGTTGAATCTCTCAGTGACAGTCCGCAAATATCCCTTGATGTCTTTTTATCAGTGCTTTGATTCGCGTATAATTAACATCTTCTTTTCATGTCCTCATGTTATGTTAAACTGAATTATAATTCTCCTTTGTGAATTGATTTCTTCCATATTCCTTCAAACTCCCTTTGGATGAATTAACTCTGAAATAGCGAGTGGCTATACTTTCGGAAATACCTAAAAATACTAATCTGGATTTGTGAATTCAAAAAATCTTCAAATTTTGTTTGTTTGTATGTAAGACCTCACAACATTCGAAAGTTACATTTTCAAGATTGTCAAGAACAAGTAGTCAAGGAGAAGCACAACTTGTTTTGTTTTTGGAAGGGTCACCTGAAATGTGCTGTGAATTCAACATGTTTACAAGGCATTGAAATCATCATGAAATTTGCCAAAATGTGACTCGATTATCGAGAATGGCGCTGATATCTTTCTTTGGAAAGATAGTGGGGGTTAACCTATCAGGAAGTGTCCTGGGTCGTACAATTTAAATCAGATGGAACAGCAGATAGCGGGCAAAGGGGTCTATTTGTGCTAACACCGTATTCCCAAGATTCGTCGTGAATGATCCTTTTAGGATTTAATTCTTGCTTCCCAGAGACCACCCTAATGTGGACTAGTTGGAGTGATGAATTTTCATTTATATTACCAGTGGCAATCAAATAGTTTTTTATAATATCCAGATTATTCGCGTTTTCCAAAAATCTCGAACATTTCGTTCAAAACTACTTCTATATGAATTGCATTCGTATTAATACATACTAATAACGCAATGTATGCCTTTGATATGACTGATTTCCTCAATCGAGATTCTCGAACAAATAATGGCTCGCCAAAATCGATTCACATTTAAATGAAAAAGGGCGTGTCATTGAAACACATTCAGAAGATAATGTGCTCATAAATTGCCCAGGATCCCTAGTTTTGAATCTGAAATAAGTGATACACTGAGTACCAATTCCACCACCAAAAGTTATGAATAATATTGACTCTTTGAATGAATGTCACTGGAATCAAACTCGCAAATGAAACTATTTTATTTGAAAATGTATGACATACGATATTAAATTGTAATTGAAATGAAGATCACTGGAGTATTCACCTGAAGAGGACTACATATACGTCGTGAAAACCTTTCAAATCCATTAAGACGATGGACGTCCGAAACGAGATTAATCAAGTTACCACATCGTCTACAACCTTCGAACAAAGATCACTACGTTAAGCCAAATATATGTTTTTACTTTGTCGTTGCTCAATGTTCCTCAAAGTAAATCAAATAACATATAATTGTATTCGGAACAATTAGAGAATATCAATTCCAAGAAAAAATATTGAGGTAACATTTGAAAAAAGTAAGGGTGGTTCCTAAGGTATGGAATAATGAACGGTGCTTAACGTGGTTATAACTTCAAAGACCTCAAGAAATACATCATTCAGATTTTTTCCAGAATTTTATGTCATCAAACAACCCAGATATCCGCTGGGTAAAATAATATGGACATCATTTATTCAAGTGTGCTTGTGAATTTTTCAGAGGTTTCAAAAGGAGAGCCATCACTAAACTACATGATTTATCAATTAATTTCATACTCGATACTCAATTATTCATGCTGTTTCCATTCGGGTAATAATTTCCCATTATTTGTGAGCTCGTCATTCGTTCAATAGTATTCATTCATTCTGAATATTTCAACAATTATTTCAACTGCTGATAATTCCATATAGAAATCATTGGAAAATATTTCATAGAGTGAAAGTAAAATTTGACACCAGAAAATATGGCTTCACAGCGGAGGGAATGGAAGAATTACATTTGCTTTCGAGGAGAAATTGTAATATATTTCCTGCAGTTTTGGATGGAATAATTCTGGAAATATCTTAGCAAATAAATATTTTAGAATTACAAAATTGAGCAAGAATATTTGAAAAATGGAGGCTCAGATATTTTTTTCGGATTCATCAATATTTTTTTCCTCGATCCTTGCAAAATATCGGAACCAAGAAATTTCAAATCAACCCTATTCGGGTATTGTTTTTATTCACGTTGAACACATTTTCTGTCGTTGATTTTGGTGATAAGTAAAGCCCCAGTCAGCCTCGAAGGTGACGTTTTTGCTTATCTTTGCCCTGGTACCTTATTTCAGTCGGTTTTGATTTGGTCAGCTTCCCAGCGCCGAAACTCTTTCTTAATGTGGGCTTTAGCAAGACTACAGAAGGGTTCTGGGCCAAGAAATTGAGTGTTCGTCCCTTCCTTGGCAAGGCTGTCTGCTTCCTCATTGCCTTTGAGTCCCTTGTAACCTGGCTCCCACATCAGAGTGACCTGATTGTTCGTAGCCAGTTGTCTCAAGAAGAGTTTGCAGTCCTAAGTCAGTTCAGACTCACAAATATGTGACATTAGAGTCTCGATGCTGCTTGGCTGTCTGGTAGGATATACATTTTTGCTCTCCTGGAACCTCTTTCCAGGCATTCTTGGGCGTAAATTTCTATTGCATGGATTTCTGCTTGGAAAATTGTAGGGGTTTCAAAAGACTAAAACTAGCACCTGTAACTAGTTGAGGCCCAAATCGTGCCCAGCTGGCATAATTTCTGATGGATTATACCTTCTTGGAAAATATTTTCCAGAATCTTCAGATGTCCAGTCAGATCTCCAGCTATCAGGCTTGATGTCTGGTGCAGTCTGAAAGCACTAATTGCCGCTTCCTATACTACACACATGTGCAGTGGCGGAAGGTTCAGCATAACATCTTGCTGCAGTCAGGCAGTGAGATCCCCAGACAGGCTAACTACTGCACTTTCTGCAGTTTGATTTGTGCCGATCACTGTTAGATTTTTGGCCACCATACTGATGACGCATAGGTGTCCATGGGTTTGATGATTGTTTAGTATGACCAACGTAGCATAATTGGATTCAAACCCCATGTCTTGCCAAATAATCTGTGGCACGTCCAGGTTGCCCCTGTGGCCTTGGGAAGAATGAGATTGATATGCCTATAACATGTTAGTATTTGGTCGATTATAACGCCCAAATATTTGTCTTCTTTGGAAAAATTTAGCTGAGTTCCATCCAGGATCGTGGCTTTCAGTTCGCACGTTCGCTTCCTCGTAAATGGCATCAGAACTGTTCTGCTAGGAGATACATTTGATCCCTCCTTCGTTTACCAGCTTTTGATTATGTCTGCATGCGATTAGATATTATACTGTCATGTTTGCTCCTAATAGTAACGACCAGGCCATCGGCTTGTGAAGTGTTATCGAAAGTACCCTCTGTACCTATGAATGCACAGGTGAGACTGAGGGGGCGATAAGACATTGGTTCGTCTGCTGGACGTCTCCCAGACTTTGGTATGAACACCACTTCCAGGCTTTCGGTAAATGACCGAAAATGAAACTGGCCTTGAATATTCCGTCCTTTTCTGCCGATTCAAGAGGTTTCTTTCTCATCTCTCTTGTATCATGTGTTATGTAGAGTGATAATTTTTGTATAATATAATTGGTTGATATCCATAAGACTGCTCTCTTTAAAAAGTAGATATGTAGGGTTGCTGAACATAATTTGTATGAATATTTTTTTAAACAATTTCTATTCTCATTATAAGCTCCACCCCACCCAGTTATACCATATTGTAGAATACCAGGGAGAAATACATTTTTCCCAACCGCGATTTGCTTAGAATTTTTTTATCATTATTATAATTTGAATTTATAAAGGTAATATAGTTCTCAATTTATTTACTATTGATGAGATGTGACTGTCCTATATTTCATGAATCTGTCTATTTCAACTCAAAAATCACTGAGTATCAGTAATTGAAGAATTAAATTTTACAAGAGAGTATCATTCCAAGGGCGTAATAGGATTTTTTTTCCAAAATTCTAATCGTTAAAATTACTTTCGAAATATAAGAATAATTTTCAAATTTGGAACTGTTTAATTTTTTCATCATGCAGTATTTTGTTTTCTTTCAACCTAAAGATAGTTGTGAGACAATACATAAAGTTTATATTATCCCAATCTAAATTATGGTTGGCAAAACTGACGTAATTGTGCTCATTGTACTATTTGATCTTCTGGGTGGTGTATATTTTTCCCGCTAGGCTTTTTCTGGATCTGTTGGGGTTAGTGGCAACCCCTTCAGGCTGAGCACTTTGCAGTTCGTCTTCAACAACCTTGTATCCAGGAAAGTATGTCTGAATGACTTCACGTATTATTTTCTTCTGGTTTTCTGCATATCCACCGTTCGGCTTCGTGGTCAGACCGATACCGTGTAAAGAAGTATTTTTCACAGCTCCGTTACTAAGAACGGCTAACGAAAGTTCAACATAATTCTGGTACGTCCCTGACTATTTGAGGTTAATATTAGTTCCGGTCTGGCAATAAGTTCTATTCCTAGCTTAGAAAATTAATGTAAATATCCAAAGCTACTGGAAGTGTCATGAAAATCCGGCATAAAAGAGAGCTGTGTTTTCCCATATAATACAAAAAGGGAGGAAAGCTTTTCGGCTGGTTTTTGTTAAACAGGTGAAAGAAGTTCAACTCGCGATGAGAAAAAACCGTAGTATTCCTGTTCAGTTCTCAGATTAATAAAAAAATAGCATCGCTTTTTTTTCCTGATTCGTGTCCGTAAGGCCTAACTTGGGCCCGTGGGACTTTTGTTCCTGCTGTGCTTCCGAAGTGTAATCGGTATTTAACCTTATGAAGATTAAGAGTGAAAAGTTGTCTCCTGAAGCTTTGAGGTATCCGTAAGTGAGAATTTTTGTGGCATTATATGCAATGAGCTTGGTTATTTCGTGCTAGCATACGTACAAGACATATTTTCCGTTCTATTCGGATTTACTATATTCGAATTCATGGTTGACAAAGTCGGTAAAGTGGAAATATTTTGCTTCTCATATTTTTGATATTTTCTGCATCCGAGTCCATGTTCACTGTATTACTGTGTTCAAAGTAAATCCGTTCGATTTTTTTTTGTCTGATTGATAAGTTCGGTAAAGTGTGAATATTTTTATATTCATACATTTTATCTTTGCTGCCCACAAGTTTGAGTTTATTGTACTATTGAAACTCCCAGCAATTCGGTGGTGCTCAAAGTAAATTCTCAACATCTTTCGATCGATGAATTTAGTAAAGTGTGAATATTTTTCACAAGTACAAGTATTCACTTTTCCTCGACTGTTGTTATAATTTTATAGTAGGAAACCATTCAGAATAATCTGGTGATTGGTTGAACATATGATTGTTGAATTATGTTATCAGTTGTTTGTGTTCAGGAAAATTGCCGAACGAAAACAATTGCAGGAAATATTCATTCATTCCGAATTGCGCATTTAGGTCAATAACAATTTTCCACCTGTGTTTAAATTAGGGGAATAACCAAATTCTGAACAACGGCCGGAATATGTTAACAGGTAATATTAGTCCCATAAAAGACTTGCAGCGCATTGTTTTGATTTGCAAAATAAAATAGCCACGATACCGGGATTTTGCAGAATACTTTTCATCCTTCCATTCTTGAAGGTGATTTTGTAAATATCCGTTTACCTGTTTTTTGTTGCTCCACTGAGTGAATTATATTTCAATTTTCATGGAAATAACTTTGATGCCTCGTAGCTCTGTTTCCAAGCCCGGTAGTTAAAACAAAGAAAAATAAAACAGTTGGTTGAATTCAGGGATATCGCCGAGCGAAAACAACTGTCGAGAAATATAAAATCATTGGGAAAATTGAATTATAACCAGCTGGGCCTAGAACAAGGGGCTGCGTGAAGTATCAAAGTTGGGGTTAGTTCGAAAGTATAGCTCAGGGAATAACCAAATGGAACGTGGAAAGTATATAATTGAGAGAAAGAAGGGTTTAATTAGGAAAGAAGAAGTTGATTGCCAAAATCTTGTTCAAGAGATTCGGAAGATATCGATAACCGTTAATCCAAAATTGCAGAGCTATATATTGTTTCTAAAACTGGAGTTACATTAATAATTTTGGTGATCTCAGAATATTGATGTGGTAATACCGATCTACCCGCAGTATAAATATTTATAGTGATATTATATACAGGGTGTCCCTGGACTTCCTCATTTCCTCTCAGTAATGTACAGATGGGTTCAAAATATCACCCGTACTTCATATAACTTTTGTTCCTAAAAGCCTTCGTTACCAAGTTACGGGCCCTCAAAGTGAAAATGAAAAATGTTTTTCTTTGATAACTTGTAAAGTGAATATTCAAAATCATCTTAATTTTGGTGATTGACTAAACAAATGAATTCCTTCGATGAGCTTGAATGCAGGAGTCAGTTGTTGTGCTACAAAGTCAGGAACGGACTACCCCCGATGGTCCACACCCCAAAACTTTGAAATGACTGGGATTTGTCTATATGATTCAACAAAACAAGGTTACCTGAACAATTTCCTGAATAAAAGTACTCGTGTGTAAAATCGATCATAGCAACGATTTTTGATAAATATGCATTTTTGTTCGACGACATCCAACCTGAGATGTCTACCATTATTCGAAAAGATTAATTTGTAATGGAAATATAAATGATAGGTACAATGTTCATAACGAATTTTCATCATGCAAACACGTTAACCTTACAAAACTCATGGTGTAAATAATCAATCGCAAGCCTCAAGAGCAAACAGAAATGCAAAATCCGCTGAAAAAACTGCTCGATATGACCCCCGTCTCTCTCAATACATTTTCTTAGTCGGCGCAAACACCCTCTCTGCACTTGAAATAGCAAGCCAGGGTTGTTTCATATCGCTTCACAATCTATCTATTCAACAAGGCATCTCTGGTGTGAATGGGTGTAGCGTAAACGAGGTTTTTCAGATGCCCCCACAGAAAAAAATCCAATGGATATAAATCCGGAGACCGCGGTGGCCATGAATATGGCCCACCTCTACCAATCCATCTATTGGGGAAAATCTGGTTCAGATGTTCCCGCACAATCAAACTAAGATGAGGAGGAGTGCCATCATGCATAAACCACACATCTTTTTCGGGTTTGCAATGGAACATATTCCAAAAGTTCATTCAAATCGTTCGAAATGAACTCCAAATAACGTTCTCCATTCAATTGGTCATGTAGAACGAATGGTCCTATAAGATGATTTCCTATGATACCAGCCAAAACATTCACGTTGAATTTCCGTTGGTGTTTGGTTTGCAATATCCCATGAGGATTTTCTTCGGCCCATATGTGGAGATTATGAGAGTTGATAACTCCATCTCTACTGAAACCTGCTTCATCAGTGAATAAAACTCGAGTAATGAAAGTCATATCCTCTCTTTGCTTATCCAGTAACCAATTGGCATATTCCAGTCGTGCTGGGAGATCTCCAGGTGTCATGGCATGTACCTTCTGGATGTGATATGGGTGGAGCAGTTGTTCCCTAATTATACTATGAATAGTGGACTTGGATGTATGGAACTGTTCTGATAGGTTTCTGATGCTCATTGAAGGATCATCAGCGACAGCTTCCGAAATATTTTTCTCCAATACAACGGTACACACAGCCCTAGGAGCGCCCTCACCACCTCGTTTTGGCAAAACTGAACCTACAATAATATCGAAATGAAACAACAGGCTCCAATTAATTATCCATTAGACATACCTGTCTCCCTCAAGCTGCGATCGACACGCTCGAACGTTTCTCTTGCCGGTAACGTTCGATTGAGGAAATGCATGGCAGACAGATGACGGGCTTCTGCAGCATTACCAAATGCTCTTCCATAAAATGCATGCATATCTGCATATTCGTTGAATGTAAATTGTTCGGTCATATCGAAACACTTCAAACTGTCCTATTAGAATATTGACAATACAATGACAACGCACCACTTAACAAAACAAAATCGCATTCCAGTTGTCATTTTTCATCCACACTGATTTTATTTTTTTCTACAAGGTGTTTTTGTCAACATCTGTGGAAGAAATGAACATAGATTTATTCACCGGATATTTTTCACCTATTCATTGCAGCCGTTTTTGTAGTTCATTCGTTTGTTTTTTATTAGTTATGTCTTCCGATGTGCGTTTTTCAGCTAAATTTATCTTCGGGTTGAAGATTTTCTCCCAGGAAATTATACTTATCAGTGAATCAGTTAATACGAATTTTCAACATCCAAATGTTGAGTTCCATGAGATTCAGATAACAAAACACGAAACGTGCTTATTCCACGCGTACATACAAAATATGGACTGAATTCGATATTTCATAGTGGAGTAGCTTGTTAGTTCGAAAACACCACGAATCTACATAACTTGATAATTCATTTGAAAAAATATCTACATTGTGAATGGAACTTTCAACTAGGTACTGTACTTTTTGTTTACGACTTTATTTTAGCATATTTTGTATTATCCCTGTTATAAATGTAAAACTGCATTTTTATTAAGAATCGTTGCTTCGATCGACTTTCCACACCAGTACTTTTATTCAGGAAATTGTCTACGTAACCTTATTTTGTTGAGAACTATTGAAAAATTATCTGTCATTTCAAAGTTTTGGGGTGTGGACCATCGGGGGTAGTCCGTTCCTGACTTTGTAGCAAAACAACTGACTCCTGCATGGAAGCTCATCGAAGGAATTCATTTGTTTAGTCAATCACCAGAATTAAGATGATTTTGAATATCCACTTTGGAAGTTATCAAAGAAAAACATTTTGTAACTTTGAGGCCCCATCTATACATTACCGAAAGGAGAAGGGGAAGTCCAGGGACACCCTGTATAAGTGAGGCTGCCAGACTTGGAATCTTGTTCTGTAAACGAAAATATATCTATAAAACTTTGTAAGACAATGCCTTGACCAAGTTTGAATATACCAGTTGATTTAATATTTTTTACACGATGTATCCACTGTGGAAAGCACCTCACCGTTTCAGGCATATAAATTATAGAATCAGAAGAGTCACGAAACAAAGTTCAAACGGTAGTGTACAGACATCTCTGTCTGTCTGCTAGTGTGAAGACGGCTCTGTCTGTCTTTCTGTGGACATAAATGCAACCGGTGTCCAGTATCAAATATTGTGATTAAAGCTTACAGTCTCTTGGAGACTAAGAAAAGTGTCAAAATACCAGCCTCCTGGACATACCGTATCTCCATCTGTTGCTACCCTAGTGCGTGGAGTAAACCACTATAAAATCTGGTGCCCGAAATTTGGTGTTGACATATATCCTGTATCGTAATAACGCGTCCTACGTAACGTACCGGACCGTTTTAGCCGTAGAATTCCCGACCATAGGAAAACCCGTTACAATCGTTGGTCTTTGGATAGAACTTCCTGGAGGTGTTGAGTTGGAGCCGATTTCTAACACATTTGCCTCCATGTTCTGCCTTTGGATTTTCTGAGTCCCTTGTTGTACTCAGGATGAGTTGCTTTGAAGTCTTTCCAATCTCACAGACTTTCAGCTCTATTGAAGAGTTTCCTGACTTTCTTCCTTTGTTCGACCAAGACAGGTCTCTGTTGACTGCCCTCTGTTTTTTGTACAGCTGTTTTCATATGCTTTTGTTGAGCATTTTGGAGCTGTCTGGAGGCTATGTCGAGTTCCTCTGCTGAGTCGATGGATACTTATTGGTTCGCCAGCTGCGTTCCGAGAAGTTCTCTGTACGCATCCCAGTTGGTATCCTGTATCCCACGAATCGTGTTTCTGATGACTCCAGATCAACTCTTATGTGTTGGTGATCCGACATCTAGGAACCATCAGATACCCGCCAGTTATGAATGTGGTTTGTTATAAATGGATCGGCAAGGGTGAGGTCAAGAACCTCTTTTGTAATTGCATTCATAAAGGTGTGGTCGTTACCTTTATTGACACTCTCTATATCAGTAGCAGATAAATATTCTAAAAGGTACACAGCTCGTGCGTTTGTGTCCGTGCTTCATCATGTGAGATGTTGCGCGTTCGTATCGCGGCACAAAATGGAGTGCCTGTTTCCTCTTTGACACCAATTCAGTTCCAGAATTAATATGTGTGACAGTTCCAGAAAAACTTCTGGTATCATTCGTTTTGATTGTTGTTCGTAGATGATACCTATGATCTGTTTAGGTGATCCAGGGACATAAGATATTATGGTGTTCATCAGATATAGATGAGGTTGTTGTACTTCTCTTGATTGTGTTGGTGTTTTCAATTTTATGCATGATTTCATTGACAAACTAATCCGAATACGCATTTATCTTCAGAACAAGATATTTCAGAGTTCCACTTGTTCATGTTGGTATGATGGTTCAAAATATAGTGGAGATATCTGTTCGTTTGTGTTTTCTTTCCATGGACTATTCTGCCGTCCTGAAAACGAATGCCGTATCTACAAAAAAATCAGATTTTAGGATTTTTGTCTCATTGGATTTGTGGCAGGCTAATTTACCTTTTTGCTAAGCAAAAATGCCGCATAGTTGTTCAAAATATTAAAAACTTAACATTTCATTTAGCCGTATGTGAAAAAGTAGTTGTCTGTCCTAAGAAAATATGCCGTACGTGCGTAATACTAAGCACAAAAGCCGTATCTACTTCCACGTCTATGCATATACGGCGTTTCCAGTTGGGACATGTCAGATGCGGCGTTTGTTCTTAGGAATCGCGCCATAATTGCGGAAAAGCATTGCGATTTGCATTAAGTTGTCCGAGTGATGTTTAAGTGTGTTGTCATTTCTTCGAAATATTTAATAGCTATTAATATAACGAGATTATTATGCGATTTATAATAGTCGAGGACATTGCTAGGTGACGAGGCGACAGCCGAGTCACCCGCAATGTCCGATACGGTGTTAAATCGCTAATAATCGAGTTACATTCAAAGCTTTATCGTATCATTGACAACGGTGATGCGAAAATAAAAGCAACAAGGTCATTTCATTTTGGCATTTCAAAAAGTCATCATTAAAATCATGCAAGATTTTGATATTCCTGACGATATATTAGCTGCAGCCAACATTATAAGGTTGAACTTGCTTGCGGACAAATCTAAAATCCATTATGAAAAAGAATATCGGCAGTTTCGTAACTCTCTGATGATCGTGGACGCTAAAGGCAGAGGTGTATGCATCAAATTTGAAAACTGTCAAAATATTGTTTCACATGTTCATGAAAACTTGTTTCAATATTATTTGGTATCTAACGCATTATGCTTTCGTAACTAACGTATTAAATTATGGTACCTAATGTATTAGAGTAACTGAGGTTTTATGAAGGTTTTGGTACGTTTATGATGTTAATGATTATTAATGAAGATTTCATATAAAAATGTCTTGATCTTCAATGATACGATGAAATATTTAATGTATGTTTGTATTCAAAAAATAGCATTAACAAGTGAGCATTCATAAAACATTTTTTTTAAGGAATATGTCAAGTAGATCGACCAAAATTTTTTCTATGGTTCTCAAAGAACCTGGCACCCCTGATAATGGGACTTCGGTTGACTCCAATAATATACAGAATATCGAAGTGATAACTGAAGATGGTTTTTTATTGACCTCTTTAGATTATTCGTTAGAGGATTCGCTTCAACCCAAAGTTTTTACTGAATTGACTTATTTGATACCATTAGACAACAATTCGAATATTTCACAAAACCAAATACCTATTCAAAACATTTGTCAAAGTCAAGGAGGAAATGCAAATAAGGGATGCTTCGAATTCATTAAAGTCAGTGGACCATTCCAGGTAATAGATAATCAATTGATTTTAAATAAACCAAAGCATATAGGGGAAGGTGAAAACGAACCTGAACATATGGAGGAACGTGAAAGCTAACAATAATCTACAGAGGACGATGAAAGCGAACTAAAACATACAGAGAATAGTGAAAACGAAGCACAATATTCTGAGGAAGGTGAGAACTTAGAAAAACGTTTCACAAAAAGTGGCAATCCAAGGAGAAGACGTAAAATAGATAAACATTTGAAGCAGGAAACAATAATCAGAAAGAGATAGAAACTACTTAAAAACCACCTGGTGCTACCCGGATGTAAGTGTAAACAAAAGTGTTCCAATAATATTGCAGAAGACCAAAGACAAATTTTGAATACCAAGTTTTGGAGACTATCTACCAAGGAGTGGAAAGCATTTATCCTGAATACCTGTAGTCGGCTTGAAGTGAAACGACGCACTACTGAAAGTGTAAGGAAACAGAATACATTGAAATATAAGCTGAAAACTGCAAATGTTCAAATGGTAGAAGTATGTAAGACTTTTTTCTCACCACACTAGGTTACAAAAAAACCAATGACCGAGTTGTACATGATACCTTGAAAAAAACTCCGAATAACCAATTATATCCTCAAGCAGACCGGCGAACTCAGTCAGCCAAGAAGAAAATGGATTATGATTCAGTAGATGCTCACATAGAGTCCTTCCAGCCATTCATTTCCCACTCAAGGTACGTTTTTGAAATAATATATTAATGTCATTATGTTGATACATGTTTTTATTTTATTTCAGGCGAGAGCATCCACCAAACAGTAGGTATCTACCCAGCGATATTTCCATCTCTGTAGTGTTCGAGACGTTTAAATCTCAATACCCAGATATGGAAGTTAGCTACGAAGCGTACAGTTTGCGTGTTAAGGCAAAAAACATGTCTTTTGCATCATTGGAACACGAGGAGTGTGAACAATGCGAATAATTCAACTTGCATGGTCATCAAAAACAAGATTTTCAAAAAAATGCAAAAAATGTACTTCTTGGAAGGAGCACATTGATCACGCCAGAGAGTCTAGAGAGTTATAGCAAGAACACGCCCGAAATGAGTTGAAGATGGTACTGTTCGTTTTTCTGTAGACTTGCAGAAGGTGATTATGCTGCCCAGAGTCGATACGTTCAAAAGGGTTCTCTTTATTAAAAGACTCACAACTTATAATGAAAGCTTTGTCCCATTAGGATCCATGTCACATAATAAGCCATTTGCCGTTTTGTGGAATGAAGCTATATCGGGCAGGGACAAAGAGGACATCATTAGCTGTTTTTATACATTCTTCCTCAAATATAGAGATTCACCTAAAATTATACTTTGGCTAGATAACTGTTCTAGCCAAAATAAGAATTGGTGTTTCTTTTCTTTTTTGGTTAGGATAACTAATTCTTCTGAAATATCCGCAAATGAAATATTCCTTAATTTTTTTGAGCTGGGACATACATTCATGTCAGCAGATAGCTTTCACCATCAGGTGGAACTATCATTGAGAAAAAAAGACAAGGTGTACGATTTTGATGATTTTGTAGAGGCCGTACAGAAAGTACAAAAAACAAATACGGAAGTGAAAGTAATGTCTCATCAGCACTTTTTCAAATGAAAAGATTTTAAATTTGAGTTGAAACTGAAGAAACAAGAAAAAATAATGTATTTATCTGATATTGTCCAGATAAAAGCAACCCGTGGAAATTTCTTTCTACAATCCAAATCGTCGCTCACAGGTGAATTTGAAAAAGTTGGACTTTTTATATAAGAAGGCAATGAAAAAAAGTGGTATTCTGTCCCAATTTGTGCTATACCGTACTAAACCTAGAGATTTTCCTAAAATAAAAAAGGACGCAATATTGAAAAATATTCGTGATATTATGCTAGAGAGTCGAAAGAGTTTTTGGATCAATTTGCCAGAAACTAACGATGACTAGAAATAATGTATAAAACAGACCAAGTTAAGTTTAACTTATGAGCAGGATTCAAGTTTTGTTGAATGCGTGTTCAATGTTCGTTTATATATTTCAACTCTATTGATATTACTCAATGAAATACCCGGTAATATATAATTTACTCAATACACCTATTTAGTTTTATTTAAAAAGTGTTGATATTCTGAGCTCTTCATGCCATCCATGCACATACGGCATTTTTGTCTTGTATAGCCCAGATGAAAATTCAGCTAAAAATGCCGTATGTAATTTTTTTTTATGAAAGTCTGTTGATTTTCAATTTTTTTTATCATCATTATGTTTTTATACCAATCACAAATGTAAAATCACATTTAGTTTTTTTTAACCTCAAAACATAGTAAAGGCTAGCGAAAAAACTTTGAGCTTGATTTTCCCTCTTTGACGGCGTCTGTAGATACGGCATCTGTTTTTAGGACGGCAGTATTGACTCCGAACGTTTATTTTATCATCATAACATCTGAGAAAGGTTATTGGGGGATTTGATTGTTGGTTCTTGATTATTTTTATGATCTAAGAAAATATTTAAGACATCTCTAGACTGATTCCAGATGCCAGAAACATCACCAAAAAATATCTGCCATACTTTAGGATCAATATAGTTCCAACGAAGGATTTTAGAAAATTTCACATGTATTCATTGCTCAAAATAGGTGATGAAAGAGAACCCATGTAATATGTTTTTAACCGACGAAACCAAAAAGGAGGAGGTTCTCTATTCGACCCGTATATTTTATGTTTTTCCATTATATTTTTTTATGTAGGATCACGCATAACTTTCTACTGAGGCGTCCGATTCCGATAACTCTTTTTTCAGTGGATAGGGTGTACTTCGAATTTGGTCCCATTTGAATTTGAAAGATGAAATCCACCCCTAAGGGTAGCGAAATGAAGGATATTGATCACTCACCCTCTGAATTCTGGTCCGTTAACCGGTTCTATCAGGCATAACTTTGTACTGGGTTCTTCGATTTGGATGATTCTTTTTTTAATAGATAGGGTATACCTTATATTTGGATTTCGAAAGAAATTAGCCACCCTCACGGGTAGAAAAATAGTGGATAATTGATTTTTCACTAATGAACACTGGCACACAATACGTAGTTGACAATGACAGATCGCTACTGACATTATTCATGTATATTTTATGAGAGGATGGAATGATATACAAAGTAATGAAATGAACTAACCAGAACAACGAAAATAATTTATATTACAACAAATAGTAAAAGTAGATAATCATATTATTTAACTGGTAATAGTTGAAGTAAGGTGGGTAAGTAAGTATTTTGGAAGTAATAAAAGAACAAGTAGGTAGTAATTGGTAGATTTTAGCCACAAAAAATTGAAAAATGAAACTTTTTAACAAAAAATTAAACCGACGAAGAAATCAACTGAAAAGCGAAAAATAAAATGAACCTTCTTAGTCTAAATGATAATTGAGCTCCTAAACTAATGTAAGTAACTGATTTTGAGTCGGCGCCAAACAAACTAGCAATTGAATTAGGTGAAGCGTAAAATGATGGCAGTGAGATGCACGGCTGCGTTTTGATGACTTCTTTCATAGATAATGATCTTCGATAACTGTTTGTTTGGCGCCGACTCAAAATCAGTTACTTACATTAGTTTAGGAGCTCAATTATCATTTAGACTAGGAAGGTTTATTTTATTTTTTGCTTTTCAGTTGATTTTTTCGTCGGTTTAATTTTTTGTTAAAAAGTTTTTATATCAGTACAGAGTTTGAGGAGTTTTATGATAGTATTTACATTCAATTAACAATATCAATATATTCAGTAAAATTTTCTGAAAATGACAAATTGAGCTTTTCAAGTAAGATAATTTTTTATTTGAGTTTTTACCGTCAGATGAGGCAAGTGCGATAAAATCCCCCAGTATAACCTGTGATTCAATCGAACGAATTCAGGTCCAATGTTATTTCTCGATTGACCTGTAGCTATATAGACAATGTCTATGCAGACGTGTAGCGGTTCCGCAGCAGACTATTGATCAGCCAGTCTGGCGCTACGAAAATCATTGCGAATGGCGAACCGACTCGATCTGGCAATTTGAACTCCGAGAGAGTTACACCAATATGGAAAGTTTGAAAGCGCTTGCTATCATATATACATGACGTATATAGAAGTTGAGGGCGTTTTTGGATACGTGCAGATGGATTGTCAAATGACTATGAGGTTTGACACATATTTCATCTTCATTCTGCTCCATTCGTTAATATGTTATCACCTCATAATGCAACAAACTCTTGAATTACCACCACAAAGTGAATTTTCTACAGCAACGCATGCAGCAAAATTACATAAAACGCATTCGTTGTACATTTTGGCACACATAGTTGAATGTTTAGAAATATTCTACTTCTACAACTAGAAGTATAGAATATCAATTGCAGAAGCTGTTTCTATAGGAAGCAAATAAAAACTCACTTCGCTAACACGAGCGTATATGCGAAGAAACGGAACGAAAAATAATCTGTACTACTTGTATACAGTCTCCGTCGGCACAAAGAGCCCGCTGGTCAACGTGGACTTAAGTAACTGCTGTCTGTTCTACTACCGATTCGTCTGGGCCAATCAAGTCTGACATCAATGCTTGCAGGTGTGTCTATACGATGGGAGGTCCTGAATCACGCGTTATATTTGTGTTTTAATAGCTCTGAAAGATTAAAAACCAGTAGCGTCTGTGGTCTTGGTGTGTGCCGATCGAAATACGTTTCAGGATATTCTAGTTTTGTTGGAAAATATGGCTTTTTTCGACCATGTGAAAATGCAATTGCACAAAATAGTAATTAAATTGCACAGGTGAGTGAGAATAATATCAGTTATGAATTTGACAACAAAGATTTGCACATACAAACCCAACAAGTTATTTTAAATATATTTGATCGCCTTAAAAAATAAAATATTCAGCAATCTGATGATGCAATCATAGTAAGAATTGCAGAAATAACGAAAATGAATAAAATTTCCATTTATCGAGTGATAACGAAAGGAGTTGTTGTGGATCATACTGAAAATAGAAAAACGTGTGAGGAAAAATTTTAAAAAATTACTCACAGAATAACCTACATCAAACAATGAAACAAAATAATTTTTTTTCTCTCAATGTATTTGTATAAATAAAAGCTTGTCTTTGATTTTTTTTCATTTTTCATTATTTATGAAGTATTTTCAAAATCTTGAAATATCTAAATGAAATTAGTTATCTTCGCCACTGCTGCTCACAGGATTTCGCTGAAAGACTTTTTTATGCTTCTGCAATTGATATTAGATGGACTATACTTGAGAGCATCGGATTTAAAGATACATCTTACCAACCACTTCACAGCTATCCAAACAAAAGAAATCAATGTGTGAAAATCAAAGATACTGTATAGTGACTTTGAAATAGTGGAGTACCACAGCACCACCGATCCTTTTCAACATTTATCTGAATGACCCCATAGTAAGTTTTGCAGACGATCTTCTATTTGTCCTTGAATCAACATGAAGAAGCCATATTGCAATGCATAGTCTCGTTCTTGAAACGTGCAAATAAACTTTTGCTCAGAGGCATGATATTTATTTTTCTTGAGAATCTTCTTAACAGAGCCTCTTTACACCCGTACAAGAAGAAATTCCTTGGATGGATCTTATAGGGTTTTCAACAACTGCCCGAAATACTTCTTATTGATTTTCTTCAGTACAAACACTTTTGGTACGTTCATTTGTATATTTAGAGTTTAAAGACCCTGTCTATTTGAAATTGAATAAAATTCTGCTCACAGTTGAATAGTGAACTTGTTTGTCTGCATGTCGTTCATTGAAAATATCTGCTGCTTCATGCACTGGTTCATAGTTATCTCCGCATATTAAAACTAATCCTGCAATCTCGGCTAACGTTAATTGAGGAGGCATTGGAAATCAAATAAACTCAACAATGGAATAATTATTTCTCAAGAATAAAGTACTTTTAAACCTCATTTGTTTTTTTCCAGGAGTATCCGCGATTATTTCAGTAGAATTTCAGTTTTGTCGATTGATTTGCATAGTATTTTAATAAACATTTACAATAAACATTTACAATAAAAATTTTACACTTTCAATAAGAGTTTTATAATATAGATATTATCAAAACTACTGTTTTCCTTTGTAGAGGAAGATGAGGTCTTCGAATGAGAATGCAACCTCAATGATAACACCCTGTATTCAACTAGACACGAACAACTGATTTCACAAGTCATAACCCGTACGGTACGGAAGGAATGAATCCATTTGTCATGTCATGCATCATCTTGCACGGCCATCCTGGTTTCATTCGTCCTCGAATGTCCATTTTCCCTATAATATCAGCTCGTTGTTGTTGTACAATCCAACTTTGTTATTATTTGAGCAACATCCGTCAAAGGGCCAATAACTGCCATCTAGGGTGAACATTGCCATCTGAAGGCTGTACATATGCCATCTAAGGGCAGACCTTTGCCATCTGAGGGCCAACCTTTGCAATATAAGGACCAACATTTGCAATCTAAATGCTAATCATAGGAGTAAAAAAAAATACGTACGTAATCTCGAAACGAATCATATGCACTTCCAAAACGTACCAATGCAGGGCATTCTACCTCGTTAATAAAGGTTTTTTGCGAAATTTTGATGGAACATTTCCTTTCTCAATTAACTTGAAATTCTCGATTTTTCTTGGTTGCTTGCCCGTTTCCTGTTTTGAGGTACTATTGGGGTTATTTCTATGGGTTCTTGATTTTTGTTGCAAACTCTCTCAATGTGACGTTTTTTGCACAGAAGTTACAAACTTCTTCTCTGAATTTACACGTTCGTCTCTCATGTCCGTTTTTCCTGCATAATTTACGAGTGCAATGAGTTTTTTCGTATATTGTCTGGGGGTATTGTTGATGACTTGTGCTTGATCCGTTTGTATTTCTAATGTACCCAGCTTGAGCTCCTTCTGGGGAATAAACCCTATTTTCCAAACAAGTTGCTAAAATCTTTTGATATCTTATATTTGAAGCTTCAACAGCAGATGGAATATTTTTATCGTTGATGGCACCTATCACAAGTGATACTCCATCGGAGCCAGAAAAATGTAACTGTAATTTATTGGTCCGTGATTCACAATATCCATGAATAGCTCGTAAGTATTTCAAGGGGCATTCACGCCAAGTAAACTCTGACCAACCTTTTTTGCTCTGAATAAAGCTAGCATACCACGTTTTTGCAGTTCCTTTCAATTTATTCAGAACATGATACACAATGAAACTATCTGACCATTTATAGATTTTAGCATAATGGTGAATTATTTCCAACCAATCTATAATATCCGACGTTCTTGGCTCTAATTCGGAAGTAATAGATGGAATGGAAGGATCTAAATTAGACTCTATATCATGAATTTGGGGATGAAAATGTCTGCTTACGGTTTCTTCCTTTCGTCTGGAAGAATTTCTGCTAACGATTTCTTCCTTTCGTCTGGGTGAATTTCTGCTTAGGGTTTCGTCTCTTCGTTTGGATTATTTCTCTGATTTCTTTCGGGAATCACTGCTTGCTGACGATGATGCTGATATAGAACGCTCTCTCTGGCAATTTTTTTGGATTTTGGCATTTTCACAGAAAAAAAATAGTCAAGCAAGCAGCCAAGCTAATTCTACTGCGCCTATGCGATAGAATTTCCGATGCAGCTCTTCAGGGGTGTTTTCATCCTAAAAATTCTTCATTTTGGTTATTCTTACTGCACTCAATGCTGCTGAAGCTTCACAGGGATCTGATTGCAGTTTTCGTCGTGGACAGCTCGCGCTTGCTGAAATACAACACTTTCGACCGGGTCAATTAAAACTTTTATTTCTTGTGAAAGCTCACTTATTAGGTCCCACATGGTTTTGAACGTAGCTTCTTCAAACTCTATACCATGTTTTCTTCTCATGTTCACAGCCCAATCCTTTGAAATCCTTCCACCGTCCGATTTCCATATAATTGATACTTTCTCACATTGCAAAAGCCCATAAATTCTTTCCAATAATTTGTTTTTACTGCAAACAGTATTTTTGGTATAGTTGATTCGATAATTGCATTAATCTTATCGAGAGTATTACAACATTTTAAAATAATTAAATATTTGAAACGTCAAAATTGAAGTTGAAAAGGGAAACATTCACAATCGAATATTGAATAGCAATGTAATAGATTGAAAACAGCCCATAGAATCAGTTTTCAGTATAATGTTGTTCTGATTGGTTGTGTTCAATCAGATGTCCTCAAATTAACTAATTTCATCGGATTTCTACTTGAGCAAAAAATTTTCAGTAAAACTGCATATTTTGACATGCTGTTGAAAAAATGTCTGTAATAGAATCTATATTTATAAGGAACACCGCTAACTTCGAAAATACACTACAGAAGTGTATCCCTTTTTCAATATGGGTATAATTTAACGCTTTCATCTTCATTATCAGCTTTCACCAACACATACAGGATGATTCAAAAGTACTTTGAGAAACTTCAGGACGTGATTCCTCACAATATTCTGATATGAATTATCCAAATAAATATATGTCCGGAAACGCTTCGTTTCCAAGATACAGGGTGTTGAAATTTTATTTTATTTTCGTTTTTTTTTTAATTACTTTCGAAATAGTGACCTTAAATCAACGAAAATTGTTATTGAGAGATTTTTTGAGGTGCCGAATTCAAACCTGATGTTATTATTGCTCTTACTTGTAGGGGGCGCCACCTAAACTTCTTTTTCTTTTTTAAAGAATCATAGATTTTTTGAGCGTACTTCTAGTAAATTTTTCAGGGAAAAAATCGATTTCTCTATCATATCCACATAAAAAAGCTACTCTTGTTACAAGTCGCTATAAGCAACCGTTTTCTAGATATTTGGACTTGAAAATTTCAAGACGATTATTTGATAATCGATGCGTGTTGAAGTTATTACCATTATTTTGCATTTTTCACAAGAATGCTTAGGAAATGAATTTGACGTTTGAGTAAGTGGTTTTGGTTTTTTGTAGTACGAGTGTACTTTCATGTTGACTGGTGAAATAAATACACATAGTTGTCGTTACTGGAGCGATTTAAATCCTCATTTGGTGATGGAAACACACTCACAAACTCCACAAAAATTGAATGTTTGGGCCGGAATTCTTGGTAATCATATTGTTGGACCATTCTTCATTGAAGGTAATCTCAATGGACATACATCTATCACAAGAATGTGTAGATTCTAGGATTACGTAAATTTCAGAAGATGATAATTTAATAGAAAACGAAATAACGTTCCAGCAGGATGGTGCATCCCCACATTTCGATGTTCGTGTGAGACAGTTTTTGGACGAACGTTTTCCAATGCGTTGGATCGGCAGAAGGGGTCCAGTGAAGTGGCCAGCTAGATAACCTGATCTCTCACCATCGGATTTTTACGCTACTGAGCCTACAAATCTAGGAGAGTTGCGACAGAGAATTGTTCGGGAATGCCGACTGCTGACCCCGCACATCTTGAATAATGCAAGGAAAGGTTTCGAAAAAGTCGACTGCATTATTGTATGGAACTAGGTGGATGTCATTTCGAGCAATTAATCCGGTAATTGTAATCCCATTGATATTGTTTGTTGTTGATTTCCTCAATAAAAGAAACTACAGCGAACATTCATTTTCTCGAATAAAAAATGAACCAATTTTGAAAAAAAATTACAGAGGTATTAGAGGCCTAGAGACCTTTCAAATGATGTATCACTCGACCCATATGCCATTGGAAAAAATATGGGGAGTAGCCCCGCAAGGGGGTGAAGTTTCAGGTATGAATTTCATATCGAAATTGGATCCCCTAGAAACACAAATTGACTATGTTCTTTGAGATTTTTTTATCACACGTCCGTTTCTGAATTACAGGGGGAGTCAAGATTTCATTGGAAGGCCCTGTATACATTTTTAAAGTTTTTTAAATGTGTAATTTGTGCCAATGTGTTTTTATCGACTAGAGTTTGTATCGACTACTCAACAGTTTCCTAGTTGAATCCATGAGCGGGAAAAACTTAGTTTTAAAGGTGGGTCATAGATATGTTCTTTGTTTCAATTTATACGTAAATATTGTCATTTCATCGATAAAAAATACCTATCCTATTAATTTTTACTCGTTTGAAATAGTTATTTTTGTATCAAGGGTGCAAAATATGTATTTGTTTTAATAAAATTTGCAAGAAATATCAAAATTTTATTTCGAGAAATTTTTAATATGTAGAATAGAATAAAATCAAGGAAACTAAATTGTATTCAAATAAATAGTTCGAAGTGTCCACCTTCAGCGAAGATACAGGCATTCAGTCTTCTAGTCATTGAATCTCGTACCCGCTCAAAAAATATTGGTGTGTTTCTTATTGTTTCACAGGCGTCTACTATTCGGTTTCTTAGATCTTTCTCGTTCGCTACTGGAGTTTTATGAACTAGTGACTTCAAATGTCCCCAAAAATAAAAATCTAGCGGGCTTAGATCTTGGGAACTTGTGCCCACGCCTGGTTAGGTTCTTCTACACCCCTACCAATCCATCGATTTGGATAGACAGTGTTGAGGAATTCCCTGGAAACAACGCTAAAATGGGCCAGAGCCCCATCATGCATGAACCACATGCGGATACGAATTCCTAATGGTACATTCTGAAGTAGTCCCGGTAATTCATTTCCTGAAAAGTATCTGTAAGTTGCGGCATTCAGTGGGAACGGAAGAAAGAAGGGACTTATCAAGTAATTATCAATAATGGCCGCCCATGCATTTACAGAAAATTGATACTGATAATGTCTTTCATCAACTGCGTGCGGATTCTCCAGAGCCCAAACTTGGTTGTTATGAAAGTTTGTGATAGCATTTCGGGAGACGTTTGCCTCGTCCGTGAAGAGTACATATCTTGAAAACTGAGGATTTCCAGCCAATTTTCTCAAAAACCACTGACACAAAGTAATGAGTTGGGGAAAGTCTCGTGGCAAAAGAGCTTGTACCCTTTGAATATGGTATGTATCAAATTGTTGATCGTGAAGAATTCTCCGATCTGTGGACTGAGTAGAATTGAGAGCTTCAGCAATAATTCCTGTACTTGTTTCTGGATTCTCCTCGAGAGCGTTCAAAACAACTTTTTCCAATTCTGGTTATTGTACTGCTCGTGGTCTTCCAATAATATCAGCTGCCCACTTGAAGCTACCTGTTTCTGCCAAACGACGGTGGCGACTGGTAAATGTTGGAGCTGAAGGCAGTACTCGATTAGGAAATCACTCCCGGTGAATACGTCTTGCTTCGCGCGCATTGCCATCCGCAAGGCCATAAACGAAATGCATATCGGCCAAATGAGAATTATTGTTTAAATAATCAATTTTCTTCAAAATTGGTGTTTTAAAACTCACAGAAACTTCAATAAAACAACAAAACGTTCAACTGTCACATAATATGTAATTACCAAAACTACTTACTTGAACGTCAAATTCATTTCCTAAGCATTCTTGTGAAAAATGCAAAATAATGGTAATAACTTCAACACGCATCGATTAACATATAATCGACTTGAAATTTTCAAGTCCAAATATCTAGAAAACGGTTGCTTATAGCGACTTGTAACAGAGGCGGCTTTTTAACGTAGATATGATAGAGTAATTGATTTTTCTACTGGAACATGTGCTAGAAGTACCTACACTCAAAAAATTTATGAATTTTCAAAAAGGAAAAGACGTGTAGGTGGCGCCCCCTTCGAGTAAGAGCAATGATAACATCAGGTTCGAATTCGACACCCCAAAAAATCTCTCAATACCAATTTTCGTTCATTTGAGGTCAGTTTTTCGAAAGTTATTAAAAAAAACGGAAATAAAAATAAAACTTCGACACCCTGTATTTCGGAAACGAAGCATTTCCGGACATATATTCATTTGGACAATTCATATACGAATATTGTGAGGAATCACCTCCTGAAGTTTGTCAAACTACTTTTGAATCACTCTGTACACTGTGCGTTTTTTCATCGTATTGGGGTACTAGTTTTGTAGATAACGCCATGCAATACAAACTTTCAAACAACAGGATATGACCGGTACCCTCTAATGAAATAAGCAAAATAACATTTTCCATTTCCTCAATTGATTGATCAGTAGGTTTCTCGCCTATTTTATAAAATTAGATAAAAAATTGGTAATTTGCGAATGTTCAAACTTATTGTATTGAACATCAAAATCCGATATTCAAAATGTCGGCGCCAATATGCTTTGAGATTTTCTACATTATTGTTATGAATCGACTGAAAATTCAAATATGGGAGTTTTTAGAATCGAAAATCTCAATCCCCAGATATCGCTTGAATTCGCTATCTTATTTCATGAATGTTGAGTTTATCACATAAATTATTGCAAAATATCTCATATGGAAACACGATAATCCAAAATGATGCATGTAAAATGTTTTTATGTTTCCCTACCTACAATCTCATCTTTCAATGAGTCCGAAAATATTCATAGCCAGCAATCACTGTTGCAAGGAGAATTCGACATTATGGTGGAGCGTAGAGAGCTCATTAAAATGAATGAGCAGTTTTTCCACTGAAAGCAGCACCTTCTTTATGAGAGTAGACATCAACATTTGCATTCTACATCAAAAGCGCCAAGCTGGGACGAAATTTATTTTCAGTGTCGGTTGACTTTTTTCGCAATGAAAGTCTTTTCCTCCCAGGCAGCAAGAAGAACCGAGATAAATAAAAGCAAAATTGTGTTTGCTGTACGGTCACAATAATCCCAGAGGATCACGGATTTTTCTTGGTTATTCAATGACTTCTGTCAACTTCCGTATCGCGGCAAAATATATTAATCTTTCCCTTCATTTTATACAGGGTGATAGGTGAAGGGACCAAAGCGACTTCCTACGAGACCCAAAGCGACTTCTTACGAGACCCATCATTGAAATTCCTTTACTCAGTACTAATAACGACATTACAAATTTTTTATTTAAAAAAAACAGGTGATTTGAGTACGGCGAGAAATATTGTATATGACGGAATGTAGTGCGGGCATGCAAATAATATTCAAAACTATAAAAACAAGTAGTGAAAATTTTGGGCACACATTGATATTTTGAATATTGAAAGTAACTACGGAATTACTCCCTTGGTGCAATACGCAGACAAAAAAGCACTTTCGAATTACAATGATTCGAAGGAGCACTCAGAAAAATCTCACAGCTTGTAAATCGAATGACATTCGCAATAAACTTTTCAAAGTTGTGGATAATATCAATAATTCATTTCTCTTTGTGCTGACCAATGGTGATGATTCTTTGGAACTGGAAAATTTCCTTTGCAATACGTACTTCTTCAACTATTGAGTATTTCATTTCAATTTCGTGAAGTAAGTGAAATTATAAACAACTTGGAAACCGTTGTCATAGGGTCAGATGAAATTTCATGACAAATGCTTGAATACTGCCTTCCCAATTCAATATCCCCCGTGACGCATATAATCAACGTAGGTTCAGGAAAAGATATCAAAATCAACAGTTCATCCAAAATGTAATTCAATCATGCTACAAAGGTCCCAATATGCTCAAGCTACTGAGTAACTCAACCTGGGGCGCTGACTCAACCACACTCTTGAGGATCTACAAATCACTGATACGATTCAAAATCGATTACTGCTCTATAGCATATGCCTCAGCCACCAGATCTGTTCTCTCTCTCTCTCCTCGACCCTATCCACAACCCCGACTTTGCATTGCATAAGGAGCTTTCCGCGCAAGTCTAATTGAAAGCCTTTGCTGCAAGACAGGCGAACGTTCACTGAATTTCCGCAGACGATACTGAAGCCTCTCATATGCCAGCGCCATCGCCTCTGGCGCTCTTTCGGAACATCCTACCAACAACAATGTTATCTCTAATCGCTCCACGAACCCACCCACCCTTTTATCGGAGAATCAACATAATAATCGATAAACTTCAGATTCGCATGCCTCCCATATTTCTACTAATCATAACCTCTCCTCCCTGGCTCATTTCATGCCCAGAATATGATTTGAGGATGACCCACTTCAAGAAAACAGAAACAAATCCTTATCTGATGATCAATAATTTCTACGAACCGCTCGACTCCCACCTATACACTTACTGCTCGAAAACAGAACAAGGGGTCGACTCAGCAGTAGTCTCGCTCAACTCTACCCTCCACTTCAAAATGCCCGACATGACAAGTACATTCACAGGGGAGTTATACGACATATACCAAGCCTTGATCCACCTGAAAACCGACAATTTCAGCAGACACCCAATAATATCAGACTCACTGAGCGCAATCACAAGCATTTTCCAGATATATCCAAAAAATCCTATTCTTCTTCTCATCTCTACGAACTCCACGACATCGAGAGGATTGGCAAAATAGTCTTCCAATAGCACACACAACACTCTCAGATACAAATAACTTCATGAAACGCACAATCTTAAACGAATGGTAAAACAAATGGAATCAATCTGAACCAAAACTCGCCAAAATAAAACGATCTGGCAACGCACCCCATGCTCCAGAAGACACCAAACAATACTATCTAGACTTCGACTTGGACATACAAGATTCTTCCACGAATACCTCATGATCCCCATCGAACAACCGAAGTGCGACAGCAGCGAAACAACTCTCACTGTAAAACATATCCTCACTGAATGCCCAAGATTTGCCAACTCAGGAGAAGCTTTCCACATACCCAGAGACTTACGCAACCTACTAGGAGGAGACCACCACATAGAGAATCTTATGTCCTATCTCACAACAATACAATATAATTTGATCCATTATATTATAAGCATCAGCTCTAACAAATACATACATTGTAACCTATTCCGCTCTAATAACCTTGAAGGTTGATGCGCTATTTCTCTTTGCAAATAAAAAAAACAGTTCATCCTTTATCTAAAATAAAAAATCCTCAATGTGTATCCCATATAAGACCTATCAACAGACTTTCGTTCATTCTCAAAAATATAGCTTATAAACAATTATATATGGATTTGTTGAAAATATAAACAGGATGTTCATAAAATCAGATGTGGAATCATCTGCGACTGAAAGATAAACCTATCTTCCATCGTCAAGATAACCTCTTGTGGGGTATTCATGTTGAAAAGGGAAACATTCTCGATTGAATATTGATAGAAAGATTTTTCTGTGAATTGAAAAATCCACGATTAAAATGAAGTTATTTTTTGTGAATGTCTAACAGAAAACAACTACTTCCCCGGCTAAAGCCACGCTGGACATTGAACTACATCTGATAGATATTCTGAAAAGGCCCTAACTCAAAAGAAAAAATCTGAAATTGAAAATTTGCATTTTCAATCAGAAAGTTATTTGATTTTCTATTCCAGTCTTAATTAAGAACTCATAAAGATGAATGAGGTTATGCCAGCTGCACAATAAATAAAGGAAATGTTTTCAGTGGACTTAATTTTAATGCTGAAAAGCATTAAAATTAAGCCCCAGGACAATTTCTAGAATACGACACGGAACAACTGTGGGTATTTTTTTACTGTTACAACAAGTGCTAAATGTAATGGTTTTATTTTATTAGGTCCCTGAAGAGAAAAGCTTTCAAAACACGAGATTTTCCTGAAGGAGTTGAATCTGCAATTCAGTTATTTATGTTGTTACAGTTTTTATGAGCAGTCGGGCAAATGAAAAGCACTACTCTCTCATTACAGTTTTATGCCAACTTTTAGGCGAGGGATATCGCCTTCTTCAGGGCTACAATAAATATAAATTTTATTTTTGTTGTATAAATACAGATTTCACTGAGAAATGATACCATGATAGACAATAAACAAGAGAAAACTTACGACAAGAGCTACTGAATAGACATATAGATGTCTGTAACACATCCTAAAGTATGATTTTGAAAGGTCTTGGTTGTCTTTCCTCAAAAGATGGTAGAAGGGCAGAGATCGGAAATTGCGTCAAAACGGGTAGAGTTTCCGACGAAATATGTGAATAAAGCTGCAAGTGATAGACCCTTAAGTGTGGATTTATTGGATTTTTCAGAATGAAAGTAATGCATTGCAAACCTGGCATAACGACGATGTAAAATATGTGCAGAACAAAAGTAGCTCAGAAGGCAAACTATATATAATTGTTCATGCTTGAAATGAAGATGGTCTTATTGATAGTGCCGGTATTATATTTTCAACTTAAAACCAAAGTGCTGATTACAATGATAATATGAATTAGGAATTATTCGAAAAGAGGATGTCAGAACAATTATAACCGAGACTTCAGAAAACATCGTTGATTTCCATACAGTGCGGCTTGTAAAAGTCCCCCTCCCCATGTTATCTTTTGAACGGTTGGACGTAGAACAATGAAATAAAAAATGTTTGAATGATATAATCGATACTACTTTGTGAAATTAAAGACATTGTGATTGCCCGATAAATGTCGCGTGGGGAACGTCAACTTAAAAATTTCAAATAGCATATGGGGTCAACATGTACATCGCTGAAAATATTAGATAACTCAATTTTCTTTCCTACAATGTAGATCTTTTTTAATTTCGGTAATACGTGTTTTCACAATATGCATTTGAAATGTCAAATACAACAAAATTTAAAATGCATATTGTGCAAAAAACAATTGACAAAATTCAAAACAATTAGATGGTTGGAAAGATAATTGTATTATATTTTCAACGATGTGCCACTTGACCCACGATGCAATTTAAAATTTTTAAGTTGATGTGCCCTCCGCGCCATCTATCGATCAATCACAATGTCTTCTATTTCAAAAAGTAGTATCGGTGATATCATAGTGTCAGAGAAAGCTGTTTTTCAATTTGAAAAAGGAAACTGAATATAGAGATATTTATTAATTACATACACACAGGAAAGAAGTTTTACCCATACAAGAGAAATGGAAAGTATATTTATAATTTTTATTCAAATATTGATTTTATATGGGAAACTTCCAAACATTATCATCATTATCATCATGCCATACCTGGATATGTCGTCAACTTTTGAAAAAAATAGGGTGTCTTTTATGAACCATTTCAGCCTTTTTTGAAATTACTCAAAGTATACAACCTGAATTCACAGGGTAATTGGTTATAAAATTTGGCAGCATCGTATGAAAAGCTTTTTGTAAAAATTGCGGTAGGATGAGGAAGAATAACAAGAACGTGTCTGTTGCGTGTTCTAAGATCGTTCAGAGTGGCGAACGTCTTCAATTTTTTGAAGAGATATTTCGGTATATTCGTTTTCAGAACTTTATCAGTCAAAGATAGTGAAAATTAGATGTTTGGAAAAAGAATTGAATGATATTTTCAACGATGTGCCATATGACTCCCCATGCTATTTAAAATTTTGATGTTGATGTGTCTCCCCGCGCCACCTATCGGGCAATCACAATGTCTTTTATTTCAAAAAGTAGTAGCGGTGATATCAGTCAACTGTGAGAAGGATAGCTTTTATGGTAAGAATGCTGGAAGATTTTAGTTGAAGCTGCACAATATTATATTTGTATACAGTACTCACCTATCTATATCAAAGACTAATTGGACAATAATTTATAAACATAGTGATTAAGAGTTCCCACAGACCTGGAAAACGGGGAAAAATCAGGGAATCTAAAATGATCAGGAAAAACTCAGGAAAATTTATAAAATCGGTCATGAGGAAGGGAATTTCAACTGTTTGATCCAACTTTGCATTAATCATCAAACTAAGGACAGTTTTTTTACAAATTTGTTTCTGAATCAACAATTACCCAACTTCAAAATTTTGAATTTTTGATAAAATGTACAATAGAAAATCTTACATAGTTGGTGTTTATTTAAAAAAATAATTGAATACTTTAAAAGTCACTAAATTATGGTAAATGAGTGGAAACCCTGAGTTATGTACTCCATAGTTTTCACGCGTTGATCAAAAAGAAAACGAATTCGGGAATGAATGTGTATTAACTTTCATGGTTAACAACTCATTGATTACATATAACATAGGTACAAATTAATGGCTTCCGTTTTTTGGGAAAAAAATTTGTTCCTTTCGTTATTATAAGTAGTGGGTAATCATATTCTGATACATAAGTCAATCAGTTACAAAAGTATGTACTAGATTTCTGTAAGTAATATTTCCATAATTTGGCTAATACACACGCGTAAAGAGACTGAATCTTTTCCCATTTGTTACACAAATAGCTATAATAATACAACATACAAAAGAACTCGCCTGGATCTTTTTATATTTCGCATTTCTGCTCCAACAAAATTAGGGTTTTTAACCAGAGAGTCGGTTTTCGTCAGGTTGTCTTATTTTTCCTGAATGAATCCGGTATCCATTGTTTAGCGGTGAGACGTTACTTATCAAACAATAATTTATATTGACTTATTTTCGCCAAAATACAGCCGGAAACCAACAGAATAATTATTTTTAGCTGAACTGCAAACCTCAAACACAGAAGAGGTAAACACGATTACTTACGGCAAATCTACGTTGACGTTGAAACTGGCAAATGGCAAATCATGACTTGTGACGTCACACGGCGTTAAACATGGCGCACGGACTTTTTCGCGCGCAACGAATTTATTCAAATTTTAAATATTTTAAGTTTCTCAGGAAAATTAAAGTCCGTTCTGAGGAATTTCTCTCAGCATTTTATTTCATAATGCATTTTTTATGTTGTCACCAATATTTTTTTCACCAAAAATTATTATGAACATTATTCGATTTTAGTCTAATTATTTCACCGTTCACAAGTCAACAGTTTTGCCCAACCACAGAAATAGAAAGAAATTACATAAAGAGGTCGAGTATTGAACGTGATGAAGTATCGGGAGGATCTCTGCAAACATGTCGATAAAAATCAGCTTACATTGAAGGTAAACTCGAAATGACATATATTTTATTACTTGAAGTGGTAAATTATCTATTCTGAGAGAAACGCAGTGAGAATCGAATAATTCATGATAAAAGAGCATCGCGCCTGCAGAGTTTCACTGGGTTGATGAAGATTAATAGACCTTTTGTTCAATTGGAAACCACAATCCTAGAAGCTTTTTCAATTTATCAAATCCAATCTTCTCAATCATTATATCGTTATCAATGGACGAGAAAGATTGATGATATCGTTAAAGCATACACAGTATCAAAAACATTTTCTTTTCCCGACATATACGGGCTAACGGAAGTGCAATTTCCGTCTTCTGTAGTTTACGCTCTATCACATAGAATATGTTTTGTGTTATGCGAGATACTTAATTATCAGTGTGTTGATTTACTTTCCATGGAATGCTTCTGTTTGCCATCCGATAAGTCAGAACAACTGAGAACAAAATACGATATTTTTAAGAGGAGTCTAACGTTCATCTCAACTTTAAGCTGAAGAGGCTTCGACATTAAATATATGCAAACAAGTGCTTTTTTCTGTGAACTTTGGCAATTTCCAATGAATCCAAGTTTTTGATTAAATACCCTTCTTTATACATTTTCCAGTTTATGTCAATTTCTAACGATCGACGCATTATATTTCAGTCATTCTCCCCATATACAGAGTGACCCAGAGGTGCGTACAAGCTACATAACTTTTTTTCTATTCAAGCTATCGACTTTTTTTATCACTCAAACGATAAGTCGAACAATGATACACATTCTAGAAATATTCCTATTTATATACAGATACAGATGTATCAAACTGAGTTCTATTTTCTGTAGGGCAACCCCCCATTTTTGTTACATTTTTGGATTCGCCACTAAATTGTCGATATAACGCATCCAGGTCCCTTATACTCATCTGCAATAGTTTATGCAAAATAAAAAACCTGAATACGGCATAAAACTTCACCTGTAACAGTAAAAAAATCAATTCGTCTATCATATCCACGTGAAAAAGCTACCCTTGTTACTATAAGCAACCGTTTTCTAGATATTTGGACTTGAAAATTTCAAGTCGATTTTTTGATAATCGATGCGTGTTGAAATTATTACCATTATTTCGCATTTTTCACAAGAATGTTCAGGAAATGAATTTGACGTTAAAGTAAGTAGTTTTGGTATGTTATGTGACAGTTAAACGTTTTGTTGTTTTATTAAAGTTTCTGTAAGTTTCAAAACACTAAAAAAAAATGGATTATTAAAACAATAATGCTCATCTAGCCGATATGCATTTCGTTTATGGCCTTGCGAATGGCAATGCGCGCGAAGCAAGACGTATTTACCCGAAGCGATTTCCTAATCGAGTACTGCCTTCAGCTCCAACATTTACCAGTCTTCCCCGTCGTTTGGCAAAAACAGGTAGCTTCAAGAGGGCAGCTGATATTATTGGAAGGCCACGAGCAGTCCGAACCCCAGAATTGGAAGAAGCTGTTTTGAACTCTCACGAAAAATAGTTCATAACTTCTAATCCCGCGATAGTGCTAGCAACACTCTTTTATATCCAACACTCCTTGTCCTATGTGATTTATTCCCAATCAATTCGAGGTTGAATCACACTCAAACAAAATGAGTTGTGTGATTATCTGTGCGTGCTAAACCTGATCGCGAGAATCTGGGAAAATCATCTTCAGAGGGTATATTCCTGACATATGCCCCTTTCTCCTGAGCGATTGTCCCCATCGTTTTAACCCTAATGGGAAATGAATAGTTATACAATAAACAAAACTGAATGAACTCTAATCTACCACAATTCTGATATCTCTATATTTTTTTCGACAACTTATCAAGAACTGCTCCATTTACATAATATTATTAGGTCTTCCACACATCTGTCTGTCTTTCATTATGGGCCACCCTGGAATCGGTTTGTTGTGAGAACTTCTCGCCTGGGTCCCTCAGTATCTACTTTTCTCATTGTTCCTGCATTCGGTTCCCATTTTTGTGTCCATTGTTTGTACTCGGGGAAAGACTGAAAGTAACTGAATTCACTACTTTGTTTATCCGTAGAATGGAGGAAGTCTCTAATTCTGGCCTTAATTCAAAACAATTGATTGTTTATTTGTGATATGGCTCTCGTGTTATGTGTCTCATGACTGTGGGATCCTGAGTCGAAATCTTGGTAACGAACATACTTTTTGGTTTTCCCTGTGGTATTTGCTATATTTCAACACCTTACAAGAACCCAAGTGACTTTGTTCCCCTCTCTCGTCGGTATCCTTTGCTCTCACTCGTCCTGCTTCTCGGGTGGTCAGTCCTCTTCTGATATGTGTGGAATTCGATTTCACATCAAACCGGCGCCTCCACCATATGTCATAACTGTATTGCCTAAAGAGCCTTAAAAAGGAGTTGGTTGGTAGCTCTTAGATGAATTTCATGATAACCAGATTGTAGCAGATATAAATTGATCAAAAACAAGTACAAATTTATTCAATTACACGAATACATAAAATAATATAAAATAAAGACCTCACTACATGAAGATCTCCTAATCTGCCACTCGGCAGCAACATAACTTTCATTGAGAAGAATTACTCACTACTTCGAAAAATAGTTCATAACTCCTAATCCCGCGCTAGTGCCAGCAACACTCTTTTATATCCAACACACGTTATCCGATGTGATTTTTTCCCAATCAATTCGAGGTTGGATGACACTTAAACAAAATGAGTTGTATAAACATCTGAAAAATTACAGATCATCCAACATCCAACTGAATAGGAGTACGTTGTTCCTTGATGTGAAACTAAAAATAAAACAGTGCTCAATGCACAATAGGAAAACGAGCTGAAAAATTCATATTACTTACGTATAGTAATATAGAGAATAGCATTGCATAACCACAACATCAAGAAAAATCGCCTTCGATTTCACGACTGCCAACAAAAAATTTCGAAGAGTTTCTATTTGTGGTGAATAATTCAGGCTAGGTACAATATGACACTTCCTCATTAATTAGGATCACAGCAATAGTTGAAGGAAAGAATGCCTCCTCATAAAAAAAGCAATAACAATAGGGTGAATTCTGGTTGGATAACAGAAGGAATATTCTTCGATTGGTTCTATTATTCCATATACTCCGCTCAAATAATTTATTGCTGGTTCTACATAATCACAAGATAGACGATGATATGGATCGAGATACTATATTGGCAAGCGGGATTCGTCGAATCCTAAAGAAACCGAATGAAGATGTCATTCATCCAGCTTCGATGCATGAACATAGGGCCTTTGAGTATCAAAGGATTTTATCCCAGAAAAGCACCTAGAATTTCTAATTCCGTAATTGATTAATTCCCAGAGAACCAGGTGCAGTAATTTCTGAATTTGATTAACAAGTCTCTCCACGATTCCGAAGAAGAGACAAAGTTCCACTTTCCCACAGTCGACCAATGATGTTTGTTCTGCAGTTCGGCCAAACTTGCCGAAAAAATTGTACTGCAAAGACTTCCAGAAGAAGTGGAGGACATAAATATTCTACCAAACAGGAAATTCAGGTTTAGAAGAGCCCATTCCACTGAGTTCCAGTCTCTGAGGCTGGTGGAAGACTCGATCGATGCCTTGACAGATGTCCGCTTGTTCTCCTGTTGCCAAGGCCAGGATCGGGACTAGCACAATGGTTTGCTGCATAAAATTCTCAATTTTTACCTGCCTCTGGGTCCAATCAAATGGATAATTTCTTTTTCTGAAAATATTTCAGATTCAGAAATTGAAGCCGGCATCTCTCCAGGCGCAATCTTGTCTCATATGCTCTACAGTTTGTATACTAGTGGGGCGAGAATGTGAAAATATTCCCATATGCTGACGATACAGTCTTCTTGTCTACTTCAATAAACCCCTCAAATGGGGACTATTGATTTGCAGAATGTAATTGATGAGCTCCAGGGGTGGCACTTGGAGTGGAAGATGGGGGTTAATCCAAATAAGACACAGTAGATTTGTCAGGACATGAACGCAGTTACCCCCTCAGCGGAGTGATTGTTGCAGGACGGGAGATCGAAGGGTCACCGCAAGTCGAGTACTTAGCCGACGAAAAAAGAAACTGCGAAGCAAAAAATAGAAAGAACTCTTTTAGTTTTGATAACTTAGCTCCCAAACTAATGTGATTAACTGATTCCGAGTCGGCGCCAAACAAACAAACAAATTAATTACGTAAAACGTAAAATGATGAGAGTGGGGTGCGCGGTGGCGGCGCATCCCTTGGCCGGAAATTGCCGAGCGTTTTCGAAATCAATATCAGTCAGACAGCTACCTGAATGGGTTCACACGTGAGGGCACACGTCGTTGCGAGTGGTCGTGCAAAGAGCACATTTTTGGAATGTTATTGTTTATCACTGGAGATTTCACATTGCATTTTTATGTTATTTTGTTTTGATCATTCTAGACAGTAATTTAATAATCTATGTTGATTGTTTGTTTGGCGCCGACTCAAAATTAGTTACTTACATTAGTTAAGGAGCTTAGTTATTGAGACTTAAAAAGTTCTGTTTCTTCTTTCGTCCGCGTTGAACTTTGTAAGAGTACCCTTGAATCTAATATTCAAGTTGTGGACATCCGCTCTACGAGTAATTTTTCGATTCAAGTAAGAAGGTTCCTTTATGAGCAATTCTCCTATTTTCCTTGTTCAACCATCCAGCCTCGCGTAGTTACTGAAAAATGCGTTTATGTTCACGAATTCCGTATGACCCTAACTTGAAAATCAACGGAACCCCCATACTAACTTTCACCCCCCATTTCACACCTTTAGGGGTTGAATTCCTAAAAACACTGGAATAGATATTTTCTAACATTTTTATTTGAATTTGTAACAAAGACTTCAAATCTCAATTTTTATGACCCCAACTTGAAAACTAACGGAATTCCTAAATAAACTTCCAATCCCAATTCAACCCCCATTTCACCCCTTCAGGGGTTGAATTTCCAAAAACACCGAAACTTTGATTTTTTTTTGTAACAAAGACCATTAGATACGAATTTTTAGTATCCCAACTTTGAAACTAACTATACAGACTTTCAAACCCCAAATTTCCGTTTAGAGATGAATTTTCAAAAACCCTGAAACATATTTATCTTTATTTGTGAAGAAGAGCCCAAATACTAATTTCCATGACTCTAATTTCAAAATCAACTATACTTTGACCCCCCTTCTCACCCACCTTCCCACCTTTAGCGATGGAATATAAAAAAATATATACTCAAAGTTTCAGCTCCTAGGTCCAGCGGTTTGATCCGGGCGTTGATCGTATATTAGTCAAACAGTGAGTCAGTTAGTCAGGACATATGATTATATATGTACATATTACCCCAAACATGAGGTAGATGCTGTGAACCGTTGAGGATATCCCTCAACTGTCTTTCGTCTCCATCATCAGATTAACTCCGGGCCTCCATTAAGTTGTAGTGTCATCAGAACTACATATGTGTGCCAAATTTCAACAGAATTGGTTCACAGGTATGAAATAAATAAATCATCTCCTATTTTTCTACCCTTAGGAATTAAATTTTTTCTCAAATTCAAGTTGAACCAACTAAGAAGCATACTGATACAATGAAAAAAAATAAAATATCTGAATCGGATAACCCAGCACAATGTTATGCGTGGTAGAATAGGTTAAAAAGACAAAATTCGGTGGGTGAACTAACAATCACCCCAACTTTGAGGTATACCCTATCCATTAAAAAAAGAATCATCAAAATCGAACTACTGTGTATAAAGTTATTCGTGGTCATACATATAAAAAATATACCTGCGCGTTGACTGGAGAACCTCCTCCTTTTTTTCGTTAGTTAACGAAAATGGTTGATGGCCCTCATTCTTTAAATATTCACCTTGATATTTCAAATATTTTATCACTTATTTCTGGTGACAATGATTAAAATCCATGTAGTTTACTTTTTATCATTTCAAATCATGTTGATCAGCGCTCTCAAATTCACAAGTCAAACCTTTTGAGATATCAACATTCCACAATAAGATAATTTATCTAAACACTAATTCCAGAAAACAATCAAATAGTATGTATTCTGTGAAGAAAAATAATTTCATCAATTGTAGAACCAACCGACATTTCAACTATGTTTTAAAAATAATTTTTCCTTCCATAATTTCGAAAAAATGCCAGCAAGCCTCTGTCTTGTGGCGTCGCTTCGACGGGAAAAGTCTACAAGATTCTTCACTTATTATGGTATTTCCATTTTATTTTCCGACATCACTTGAACTGTCGTCAAGATCCCATTTCAATCTAGCATTAACTCGATTTCACGCTCCTATTACGAATACTTTACGACAGATTATATGGTTATAGCGTGACGATCCTAAAACTGAAATGGATGAAGTGGAGAAACGAATTGTCTGGATAAAATCAACTCAAATCTTATTCGCCCGAATATTTACGGTATGATGTTGGACTTTCAATTATGATCGAGAATTGTCATTGCACTTACTTAATCGTATCACTAGATTCTGTACCAAAGGCTTGCAAAAGTCGAGAGATTATTGGGGGATTATTGTACGGAAATAAGTCAAATGTTTTTGTAATAGTTACCTAATGAAATACTGGATGGAAGCATCATGATAATATTTGGTTATTTTTCAATTATTGATCAAAATAAAATATTTCTTTTATTGAAATTTTATTATTCTTTTTTTATTTATTCATTTACAAAGAGGGATGCAAACGGGACTAACCCAGAGACAATATTCACAAATAGGTGATTTCTCAATATACAATCTATATCATTCTGAAATAAAATTACGAAATAGGCGATAGATATAAATAAAAAATCAATTAAAGTAATTTGTGTACATGTAGTGAATGGAATGAGTGGATGACAACGAAAATAAAAATGAAAACATACTTATTCAATAAATATCAGTTAAAAAAAAGGGAGGTTGAGAAAGAAGTATTTTTCAGTGTATACTTTTTCATTTAATTACAAAGCTTGGTTAAGCTGAGCGCTTTCGGCTATTTGCCATCATCAGAGCTTCAATATATGACAGAAAAGAATATTGAAAATTACATTATACAATCAACAAAATACATACTGTCAAATTGGGGTGAGATTCCATCTCTCAAAAGACACAAAAACATAGTGCACATAGTGGATCCTACAACATAAAATGAAATAAAAGTAAATACGTGTTCAGCCTTTCGACAACAAACTGGGTTTGATAGGAAAGAGTGGCTAACTTAACGGTAGCAGTAAAATCAATTATAACTATTAGACGTATCACGTCAATAAAATAAATTAGGTAAAATGGCAGATGGTTGACAAAATAGATAAAGACTTGGAATGAAAGTAGGTTAATCTTCTTGAGATTCCCAGAAGTGTTTGAACATGGGTTTGAAATTACAGTTTAGGTGTATTTATGTGTTAGAGCAATTAGTACCATTATTTTTCATTTCGCGTGAAATTTCTAAATCTTCAAGTAGATTCATTCTTTTGAAATTATAATCAGATATATTATGTAATATTCTACTGTTGGATGTCGGTGAGAAGTTATGATTGTTGAATAGAATATGAAAACTGAAATTTGATTTTTGAGGTCTTGATAGATGTTCTTTTATCCGAAGGTTCAGAGGTCTGATAGTTCGTCCAATATATGTAGTTGGGCAATCAGCACATGTTAACTTATAAATTTCGCTTTTCATTAATATATCAATGGGGTCTTCTGTTTTGGAAAAAAGTGAACCTATGGTTTTGACGCATTTGAACGATATTTTGACATTGTCGACTTTATTGGTGATAATTTTAGCAATGTTATTAGAGACAGGACCTAAGTAAGGTAAAGATGTGTGAATAGGGAGAGAAGATTGGTTATGGATCAGTGGGTAAGCTGAATTCAATCTATCTTTATATTTTATTTTGTTAATAGTTTTAGGAATGATATCAGGGGAAAAACCATTATTACCCGCTAGATGTTTGAGAATTTTGACTTCTTCTTCGAAGTTGGTGTTGGACATAGGGATGTTTAGTAATCTGTGGGTGTATTGTGTATTGTGTGTATGGATTACTCGAAACAACTCATCTTCTAGCAATTAAAAAGTAGGAAAGGGATAGGTTGGTGTAAAATAAATAATTTGGAAATTCCAAAATATGACTGAAAACTAATGGAATAGACCAATATATAAAAGACTTTATTCTTGAAAAATTAGAAATATATGATCTGGAGACATCTAGAGAACCCAAACAAATATTATAAATATTTAAAAATAACACCTATTTTAAAAAAATATCAACAGTAATATATGTAGTCTGGGATGCAATTAAAATGAATTTTTTGTGTTTATTGAAAGCCTGAATAACATTCTGCCGTCCTAAGTGAAAGTGCAGTATCAGCGAAATTTGTGAAGCTGAACAAATAGCAAACTAAGTTAAGCGCACCCCATTTCTCAATATAACACATATTCTTCGCAATGAGGAATATATTTAGTATGAATATACCTCAAGAATCTATTGAAATTATTATTTACATCTTCTTTCAATTCATTCCCAAAAAATGCACATACGGCATTGTTAATACGGAAATTCTGATTTTATGAAGTCGCAATTTTTCCCAAAAAAGTCGTATTTGTTAAATACCCATGATTACATGGTATACAACCAACCCTAAATTGTACTTATGTAGCAAATATTACGTCAATAAAACAAAGAATCGATCGAATGCATAATTTTATTTATGGCTATTTATTGAAAGAAATATACATCTTAAATCTCAAATACAAAAAAAATGCTAGAAAGTGTAGTTAGGTGGTAGAAGATATGGACAAATTCTGTCTAATTACATTCACTATAATAATAATCTTGAACGTGACGCAAATTTTCGTAAACCGGAGAATCGTCGTTGCAGTTTTCTTTTATATAATTGTTGCGCTATGTATTTGGCAAGATAAAGTTAACTTTTTAAATTTTTTATATTCCTGGTCACTGAAATATGTTTTACTTTCACAACTAATTGAAGAAACATTATGATTGGGTATACATCAGTTTGTATAGGAATTTCCTCAATTGGTAAAAATATTTGTTCCTCATTTTATTTTTTGGCCTTCAAGAATGTGAGTCTTATTCGTTCCGACATTGTTTTCAAGTACCAACAAAATTTGTTCTGAAGCTACACACAATAAGATAGAAACACTTCTATATTTATTATTATTAGTTCCCTTAGAAACACTGAACTTCAACTTACTGTCATTCTCGCGCCGCATTCGACGACGCTTGCAATAATATGGAATGATTACTAAGGTAAGAGAGCCGCATGTGCATTTCGCTTAGCAAGAGCGCCGTATGAACGCGATAGTCGCAGCGATCTTGTTTAGGATTCTGTAGATACGGCCTTCTTACGTAGGAAACTCCTAAAATTTCGTACATACGGCAATATGATTTATCAAATTTGGCTATGGAAACCCATATCTCAATATTCATATTTTTGTAGATACGGCACTTTTGCTCAGACGGCAGCATTATCGACTGCTTAGTAGTAACAGAAACGAGACAGATACCTAATGAAGCTTTTTTGATATCGCTGACTATGGAACTTCATACAATTATGGCAATTACAACCAAAATGATGGAGTGGATAATAAAAAATCAACAGTACGTAGCTCACAATTGAAAGAAATAAATGAAACTAAAAACCATTTCGATAGCTTGAGTGAGCATAGTTATATTAGCAATCAACCCCCCCCCCCCTCATACAAAGAAACTTCCGCACTTGTATGAACCAAATATTTGTTCACACAAAACAATTTACCTATGCTACGATATTACCTTTAACTACTTTCGAATGGTAAAAACAAAAAAATAATTCCAGAAACAATTATATTGAACATATTGATAATGAAAATTAATTGAAAATATTCAAACCTACAACTGAAATTAAGTCTTAGAACCAGCTCTGCCTGCTCAGTTAAAAAGCCGTATCTGCTTATCGGGTATCCTACAAGGGCAGGACTTCTCTCCAGCCCGTGTGGTGCATAGGGGTGAGTGGGGGAATTGAGAACGGCGGGTAATAGGGAACATCTAGATAATTAATACTTTCCCCCGCACTACTTCGTCCCGCACCTGTTCAACGGACACATCCAGCGCCCGTGTAATGTTTCATTTTTGCTCTTCGCTTCAGCGCCTCTTTTGGATACTCACAAAGCTAAATATTCGCTTCTGCATCTCGCTCTCTCTTTCTCATTTTCTTGCGTATAATCCCATCTATCTCGGTGTACATGAGAAATATTTGCTCCCGGGCGTGTTCTGTCAATGTCACCGATGCGACATGCAAGGCTTTCTACTTTGAAATCGATGGAGAAAGTACGTACTTCCGACCGAGGTATAAAAAAGAACTATCTTCATACACCAATCGGCCCAAAATATTAATACATTTCTTCTGTGCTTGGTAGAAAATCTTGAAGTCAAACCAAACCCCATATAAAACATCACATTTTATGACGAATATACAAAAATATGTACCGATACTTAGGATTCACACCATTTCAATTCAGCGGCGTTTTAGATAAAAAGGGTGGAGATATGGAAACAGCATGGTCGCAATAATATCCATATTATCAGGATCTTCTATCACTGTTAGTAAAACCAAGCGTAACCCTAAGGCTCTTGCTCTTTGGACTTCGAATAAGTGGGCCACAGCCATTCACGAATTTAGAATTTTGGTTGGTCCATAGCCCTTGCCATGATGGTGTTTCTCGAACCATGACCGAGAGGAAATTTTGTTAAAAAATTTGGAAAACAAAAATAATAATTCCTATTGAGGATGCAGCTTCGCTACCCTGTATGGATTAGTAGGTAACCCATCACTCCAGAGAGTGCCTGGGACGATTAAAACGCGAGGGGTCGTCTATGTTATAATCAGTGGCTTCCCTCACGAGCAGATTCCTGTGAGCTAATACACAATCAAATACTTTTTGATTGCGTTCTCTGATGGTACTTCTGATAGGAGGCAGATTTAAGTCTTTAAGTATCCGATCGTTCCGCACGTACCACGGAGTGTTCGTTATCATCCGCAGGACTCTCATTTGCGCCCGTTCCAGGACGCCAATACTAGACCTGCAGATTTGGCCCCAGGCGGCTGAGGCATACGAAATGACAGGCCTGAACATCATCTTGTAAATCATGACTTTTTGAGGTAGAGCTTACTCTTCCTGGTAATCAGAGGATATAACGCACATATCTTCTCAACAATTTTGTCCCTAACAACGTTGACATGTGGTCTCCAGGTGAGCCGGCGGTCCACAGTAACTCCCAGGTACTTGACCCGCTCTGACTATTCTATCTCCCTTCCAGAGATAGTCACTCTCCTCTCCGGGTTGTTTCTCTTGCGACCCATTGAAATCGCCTATGTTTTGTCAGGATTCAGCCTTATTTTCCACTCCAGATGCTGCTGGAGGTCGTTCAATGCATTTTGCAAATAAACGACACCCATCAAGTGATCAGCTGCAGAGGAAAGCAAAGCCGTATCGTCAGCAAATGAAGAGATCTTCACATGTTCGCTCCTTGGTATATCTGACGTGTAAAAGGCGTATAAAACAGGAGACAGCACTGCCCCCTGAGGAACGCCAGCCTCAATTTCTCTCGAATTCGAGAGCAAATTGTCGACCCTGACCTGAAATGTCCTACCTAAGAGGAACGATTTAATCCACTTTATCAAACTATGCGGCAGATGGAAGTCTATCAGCTTTGACAGTAGGCCTTCGTGCCACACTCTGTCGAAAGCTTTGCTAATGTCTAGCAAAACGATGTGAGCGATATTGTTAGTATTTAGCGATGGAATTGTGTCCTCCACTAGCCTCATAACCTGAAGCTCGGTGGAGTGAGCACGTCTAAAACCAAATTGTTCATTAGGTAGGACATTTCTATCCTCCACTTCTTCGTCAAGCCTTTCCAGGACGATTTTCTCAGCCAACTTAGCTGAACTGCAAAGCAGACTAATCGGCAGATAATTTTGCGGGAAGGTCGGGTTTTGTCCCTGTTTTGGAATCATAACCACGATGGCATGCTTCCACCTACGAGGAAATCTCTCAAGGCGCAAAGAGTTATTAATAATATTTAATAGTGACTGCACTTGGTTATCCAGGAAATACCGAATCATACGATTAGTAATTCCGTCGTAACCAGGCGCTTCTTCGGGATTCAATCCCTTGATATGGGCCTTGAGTTCATCCAACGTAGCTGGACGAATGACATCATGATTGGGTTCCCTAGGGGTGCGGTGGACCCGATCTTCCAACAAAAGCTTACGATCCAGATCATCGTCTGGATGTTCATTCAGCCTAAATCGTCTGTCCATCGAGTCTGCAAAAGCTTGAGCTTTGGACTCAGGGTCATAACACATTCCGGCCTCACCATGAATAGGGGGAAAATCGGTATTTTTTTATTTTAAATTCTTATTAATTTTCCAAAGTTGATCGCAGTTTTCTGAATTTTGAAGGGTTATGCCAAATCTTTCATTTCTAAATTCCGATATGTTTTCTCTAACTTGCCTATTCAATTCGTTAGCTCGTATTCTGTCCGCAGGGAACAGACTCCTTTGATAAGCTTTTCTGGCACTATTTCTCTCGCGAATGAGATTTTCAATCCTCAGAGGAAATTCGTCATGAAATCAAGGAGCCGGTTACTTACGGGAGGAATCCTTTGAAGCATTTTTTATGGGGAGTTCGTAACGCGCTACTGCCCCATCCAACTCAAGTGGAGAATCCATTCTCTCAGGAACACGGTAACCTGTCTCCAGGAGCGAACGGAATCTCTCCCAATTCACCTTAGTACACATACGATCCGTCTGGAGCGGCGGATCACCCCCCAATGACAGTATAACCGGGTTGTGATCAGAGCTCAACTCGGTGGGGACCTGAATATCCCAGTTCCAGGTGATATTCCTGGCCAGAGCAATGTCAAGCACATCAGGCCTGTACGGACCAAAATGCGTCGGCTCATCTGGAGCCAACACCTGGCATTCATGCCTCTCATTGTGTTGCATCAACCGTCTACCATTCGTGTTGGTTACACGACTCCATTGTACGTGCTTAGCGTTCAGATCACCCATGACCAAGACAGGTTGATCTGTTTCCATCAGAAGCACATCGAGTGCCTCAGGAAGTATTCGATTCTGCGGAGGGTTGTAAGCACTAATCAAACGCATAGGACCACTTCTCGTGTTGAAAACTATACCCACCGATTCAATACCATGGGTATCATCATTGGAAATGCCAAACTGAACATGCGAATGACAGCGCTTGACCAAAATGGCAACACCGCCACCCGGACGTCCAATTCGATCATTTCTAAGCATTTTGTAGTTAGGAAATCTAACAGGTTCCCCATTGAGATGAGTCTCTTGCAGAAAAGCAACATCGATGTTGTTCTCTACAAGAAACTCCTGAAACTCAAGTCTATTCTAAAGAAGTCCATTACAATTCCAACTCACCGCTTTGATGAAATTCGGAAGCTGCCGTTCACCCATTAATTGGGATTGAAACCTGTTGAAAATTTCGCAGCAGCTTCAGCGAACTGCGCAAACAACATCCTCATTTGATCTAAAGTTGAAAGAATGTCTTTAGGTGTGGTGATTCGAGCTGGCTGGGGAGGGGGTCGTCCCCGGCCGCAGCCGCTATGACACTCCCTCTCGTGTCCTATTTGCAGGAAAATATCGTCGATTCTGCGATAATGAAGCAGGGTTCACCCTGCGCCTTATACTTGGACATCTAGGACATCCACGATAATTCGCAGTGTGTTCCCCACTGCAGTTCGCACACCTAGCTTTTTCTTCGCTAGGTTTTGGGCAATCTCGGAAGATATGAGCTTCCCCGCATTTGACACAAGCGGGGGTGGCACAGCAGTTCAGCTGGCAATGGCCGAACCGTTGACATCGATGACATTGTCCTACAGAGGCCCTGGGTCTCTGTGGTTCGGCTGTTACTCAAATATTTACGATATCAGTAACTTTAAAAATTTATTTTTAGTCTTTGTTGCAGAGAACTAAAACTAGTGGGAGAGGGGTTTTTTCCCCATTTAATTTTCTGAGACGAGCCATTGACTCCGGGGAAAACCCCCTCTCAGTCAGCTCATCTTCAATATCGTCGCAAGACAAGAATTCGGGTACGCCCCTGAATACAACTCTTAATTTTTTGTCTTTGGGAAGACAATATGTGTGGTGTGGAATATTTTGATCTCTGAATATGCTTGAAATTTTTCGATAAATTTCCGGGGAATCGGGAAAAAAATTTACTCTATCATAAACATTCTTTGCTGGTTTTTCTAATTTTATATTATTTGACTTCAAAAGTGAATTTACTGTAGTCCACTTACTCTTATCCTTAACAGTGATAGGAGGAATATTTTGTTTTTTGATCGTACGTGGGATCGTTTCCGTAGGTAGTTGTTGTGTTCCGTTAGTCTGATCCATATCAACGTCATCAGTCGGTGTGATTTGGGAATTATTTTCAATAATATCGGTTTCGGGGGTATTTTGACTACCTGTATAATTTTGAATTTTGATTATCGAATTTTCATTAGAGGTCTTTTCAGAAAGCATTGGGGCTGAGTACACCCCTGGATTTGATGACTTTTCAGACGTGTCGACGTGCATGTCACCGTCTGACATTTTTGACAAGTGATCAAATTTAATAGAAATTTCAACATTTTGGACAGTTTTGCTAACAGGGCTATCAATTAGAACAGTTCTACTACTTCTACGAAATGCAGTGACAGGTAATGAAGGATTTGAAACACTTTTGGGCACAGGGAGTGCCGGAAAAGTCTCTTTTTTGTGTCTCTTCGCTGGGGCATGTTCATTTTGGGCATCAAGTTCTTTAGATTTTGCATTAATTAACGCACTCACAGCAGGTATTTTGGATAGGTCGTCTCCCAAAGAGGCGAGTAAAGTGCTCAGCACCTCCAGGATATCGGCTTTCGGCTTGCCAGACTGCAGTTTCCAGAGGCCTTGTCTAGTTCTGCTGGTATCTGGGTTTCAGTTGGAATCGTCACTGGGATGGGTTCTGCGGGTTGTTTCTCCACTCTTCGGGGCACAAGGCTGCTTCGGAGTTTTGAAAACACTTTTAAATTCACAAAAATCGACGGAGCGATATGAAGCACAGCTTCTCCGGTACTAGGCAGGACCGGCATAATATCCATATGTTACATAATTCCAGAGTTCAAAACGATAGAAATTAGGGAAGAATCGGAACCATTCACAATAATGGAATTGGAAAATGCAATGCGTGTTACAAAATATTCATGTCCGGGAATAGATGAAATATCATCAATGTTTTATCAGCTACCAATTTTTGCAAAATTTAAACTTTTAGAAATATATAATGAAATTGATTTGTTGAAAATATATACAGAATGTTCATAAAATCAGATGTGGAATCATCTGCGACTGAAAGATAAACTTTAGTCACTATCTTCCATCGTCAAGATAACCTCTTGTGGGGTATTCATGTTGAAAAGGGAAACATTCTCAATTGAGAATGTTTCCCTCTTCAATATACTGAAATATTGAGGGGGGAACAGATACCCAACCTATGGAAAAAATATCTTATACTGGGAATATTAAAACCAAATAAAGATCCAACAGATCCAACAAATTATAGACCAATAGCACTTTCAGCATGCGGTTTGAAAATTATAGGAAGAATGTGCAGAAATAGAATTGAATGGCAAATAGAACATCAAAAATCACTGTCTGAATATCAAATGGGATTCAGAAAAGGAATGGGTACAATGGAATGCCTAGCATACATTATAACATATATACAAATAGCATTCAGTATAAATCAAACGGTTTTAGTAGTATTTATAGATATCAAGGCAGCTTATGATAACGTCAACATATATAAATTATATAATTATCTCATAGAATACAAAGTGCCAACAGATATGGCAAATTTAATTTTTAAAAATACTGAATAATAGAGAAATCTATTAACGGAGACATCCATGGCCCCGGAATCTCGACAAAAGGTTCTCCACTAAGTCCTTTATTATTCAATATTTATATGAAATCTTCATTCACAAGCATACCACAACATAGTAAACTGTTAGCATACGCAGATGATTCAGTAGTTATGATAAAAGGAAACAATATAGAAGAAATGAACACAAAAATTAACTATACACTCAAAATAATGAATCAATGGATGAAGGATCACGATTTTGAAATAGCAACAAGCAAAAGTAAAGTAATCTGGTTCAAACCGGACAAAAAAAAGTCTGTAATACCAGAAGTCAATGTAGGGGTAGGAAGTTTGGAAGATCAACAAGATATAAAATATTTGGGATGATAATAACATCAAATTTAAAAAAAAAGGATGAAGCTAAAATGTTTTTGTAAGGTATAGTGGGGAGCAGATCCCAAAATAATGATAATGGCTCATAATGGGTTAGTTGAAACACATTTAGATTATGGAACATTCTTAATAAAACCTTGCTCAAAAAAGAATCTAGAGAAACTAGACAAGATACAAAATCAGGGAATGAGATTGATTGTTGGGTGCATGAAATCTACTCCTATTAATGCTCTTCTAGCAGAAACATGAGAAATTAAATTAGAACACAGACGTAAATGGTTAGCATGTAAATTTGTAACAAGAAGAATGGACTATAGACCACCAGTAATACATAACTTAGAAACATTGAAAGTAATTTGCGAACAAAAACGAGGATATTGGAAAAATAAAGAAACACCATATTTAGTTCAAAGTATACAAATAATAGAAGTTTATGACAAATATATATAATATATATATATATACATATATATATATATATATATATATATATATATATATATATATATATATATATATATATATAAAAATAACATCATTCCCAGTTTCAGTTTCGAATATGAAGTATATATTCATAAAATACACGCAATAGATTTACAGTTAACCAAAAACAAAATATCTCCAACAAGATGATATTCCAAAACTCAATAGAAAAATCCAACAACTACGATTTCATTTTCACAGATGCCTCAAAAATACAGGATAGAATAGGAATTGGTGTGTCGATTCCAAGTATAGATTATTCATTTTCGTCTAGATTATATGATATAACAAACATCTGTGACGCAGAACTAATTGCTATATACCAGAGAATGAAAGTATGCCTGGAAAAAAACTTTACAAACAATCTAATCTTAACTAATTCAAAAAGTGCAATAAATGAAATTAAGAGTAATATAATAAAAGCAGAAAATGATTACATAACTATGAATATCAAACAAATATCATACTTAGCAGCAAAAAATAACATCACCTGGCATGGATCCCAGGTCATGAAAATATAACAAGAAATGAAAAAGCGGATACACTAGCAAAAATAGGAACAACACTCAATATTCCAATGAATATAAAACTGGATAAAAAGGCAATTCTTCCACTCCTGAAAAATAACATAATGAAAGAATTTAAAAATCAATGGAAACAAGACATAAAAAATAAAGGAAAAACATACGCAAATGTTCAGTCAGAATTTCCCCAAAAAATATGGTATTTTAATTTTCCCCTCATGTCTAGAAGGCACATAACAACAATAGCAACAATGAAAACAGGGCATTGTATGATAAACAAACATTTATTTAGAATTGGAATAAAAGAAAATCCAAATTGCGAATGTGGTCAGGAAGACACACTAAATCACATGTGTTCTGAATGTCCTATCAATGCTATCCCAAATATAGACATGTATACAAAATTCATAGAAAAAGGTGTACCTCCTACCCTGAATATGACGGTAGTCCTTAGACACCTGAATACAGGCAAAATTAATTTGATAATGAAATTCCTATCGTGTAACAACATCAAAGTATAAAAACGGAAAAAAAATTTATAAATAAAAAAGTAAACATAAATCTATATAATTTAAACAAAATATTTATGTATATATGTGTATATAATACTACCAACTTTTATTTGTTCCTATCCTGGGTTCTTCTTATCCGAGGCAGCTCTAGGGTTGTGAAATGCTTCGCTGCTGCTCCGAAGCAAGAAAAGTTATTCCTTTGTTTGTACTATCTGTTCAGTAACTAACGTTCCAGCACACAAGAAGAGTACCAAACAAGATAAGAACATGGAAAAAATAATTAACAAAACCCCAATGGAATAAAGTTGTGAGACGTTGGAAAAAACAAAATACATGGATGCATAATTGCCCAGAGCAAGACGTTTGCATCCAAAAAACGAAGCCTCTTGTTACAAATAGGTAACAGAGGGAGAGCTGGACAAGTGCGCCACTAGGAAGCAAGGTCCAAGAAAAACAGAGAGAGACAGAGAGAGAGAGAGCGAGAGATCTGGAAATTGAAAAAAACCAAATCACAAAATTATATACAGGAAGCAATGAAAAAATCTACAATATACTTGAAAATCAACCATAACCTAAAGAAACAGAAAGTATAGGAAAAACAATGTATATATTGAATTGAAAAGGAAATCCAGTAACTAAATAAACAAAAAATATTTTTATTGCAAAAAAGAAACTAAGATGATGAAAAAACGTAAAATAGTGGACAAAATAGTATATTATGCAACGATCATGTAATGAGCGAGTGCGAGTGTATCAATAGCCATCACATGATCGTTGCAAACACTATTTTTTCTAGACCAATAAATAATAAACTAAAAACAAAAACTTCTGGTCGTGTACAATTCTTCACTGCTCGACATACTTATAGGTACTTTCGACGCGTTGTGATTGAATGTCAATTGAAATTAAATGTCAAACAAGTATGTAGAAACACACCACTTGATTATCCTCAAGTACGTGTTTCTATAGGCCAAAAATTTGTTTCATAATGAAAAATGCGTGTTTTTATTGGCCAAAATCTGTTTCGAAATGAAAATCCATGTTAAAATGGACAATATCAATAAATCGGTAGCAGATATTTGATTTCCGTATTATAAAACAGGAGTAGAAAAAGATACATTTATAAAAAAAATATCGAAATCGGTTAACAAGATTATATCTTACAAGGAAAATAATAAAATACAACATATCAAAAACTGTGATGAATTAACATTTACCCCATCGATGTGGGTAAAAATGACGTATATTTTGTTATTTTTCCAACAATTGTATTCAGAAATATTGAGATAACTTTTGCGTCTAGTTCCAGCAGTTCGAGTCTCTTTATAACCCAGATAGAGTTTTTGACTTTTGACTCTACATAAATTTCTTTTCCATACGTATTCACCTAATGATTTAACATTTTTTCTCAAGTGGCAAAATATGTACGATAAGTCATAACAGCTTCAGAAAATATATACGTATTTAAGTACCGTACAGTTTTAAGGTTTAGTTTTCTCATATTGTCGATTATCATATATATTTCTATATTGCTAATTATTTTTGCATACACCATGATATCATAGGAAAATTTTGTAACTTGACATTGACATATCCTTCCTTGAGCTTCCAATGTTTCCGTTTCGAAATATATTGATTTATCATTATTTTGGATGTGGCTACCTCATAGCACGATTTTAAAGCTCGGATGATATTTATTGGTATCTCATTTTTTATGAAGACTTTCCAGGGGTATTCATGTAAAACCAAATCAAATGCTCGTTGGAAATCTACACTTATTACAGACACCTTTTATGTTTGTCTGATTGGCTAGAAGGATCACGTTAATTATCGAGATATAACTAGATCCCAACATTCGCGCTCTTCATCTATTAAGTTGTCTAGTGCACCTTATGAGCGATTTAATAGAATTTTCATCATTATCTTAGAGTCAGTATTTGATAAGGTTATGGTCATTACTGATCAAGTTTATGTAGTTATTTTAGTTTGGGTATGAGTTTTATAGCTACTGATAATAGGCATGATGACAGTAAATGAAAATCACTAAAATTATGTATTTATTTAATGAAAGTTGTGTCATGGAATACAGAACACGCATTATTTTTTAATTATGAGTGAGATTGATAATTATTTTGATAAAATAAAACTACATATGTTGAACACCAATCAGATCAAATGACGTCACTTTTGAGTAAACAAACGAACGACTACATACATCTTGTTTCGTTAACAGCACTGGTTGTTATTCTGTGATTTCATTTACGGCTCAATTTTATTTATACAGAGTAGTTTAAGTTTTGTGGTGTTATTTGAACGGAAGGGAAATAAGGCGAGTCATGGAACAAGGATTTATTAAGGCAAACAGCGCTAATTCGGCTTGTTGACGTTGGGAGAGTTTTTGGCATCAAATAAAGACTTTTGTTCAGCAGAATTTTGAAATGTAAAAACTTCCATGTAAGTATATTAAATAATATTTGAAAAACATACTAATGTGAGTAATGAAATAAATCCAAATCCTCTAATTTATACTTTTTATATGTACTTCACGACAGGTTAATATTGGAGGTTATTATTGAAATGTTTATTCATTCCATCAAATGATATTCCATATAATCCTCCATATCATTTGGCAACTGAAATTTGAATAAAATACCTATTATGATAACAGTGGTGCGAGATGAAATCTAACCTCAAAAAATATTGTTTATTTTTCAAATTTAGACCTCAAACAAGACGTTTTATACTATTTTAGAATCTACAAAACAAAATAAAATCTTACGTCGAAGTGATCTTCACAAAAATGAAGATGAGTACTAGGCAATATCGCTGTTGAATGTAATTTTTTTCCTACTGAACCTTTAATTTTTGCAGAAATATGTTATTTATTGTAAATAATATATATTTCCGAGCATTATAGGACAGTTTTTCAAAATATGTCATCATGCCTATTGTGTGGACTAAAATGTTATGTTATGTTTTTGGTGGAGGTTTCCACTGAGGTCGTTTTCAGCTTGTAATTTTTTATTGTAATGCATCCTGATTGATTTGTTAAAAATATAAACAGGATGTTCATAAAATCAGATGTGGAATCATCTGCGACTGAAAAATAAACTTTAGTCACTATCTTCCCTTTTCAGCATCCTGATTCATTCGATATTTAGAACCAAGATGTGCTAACAGACATACATCTCATGTCTTTATTTGAGGTAGGCGTGAGCACATATTTTTCATCAGTTTTGATATTGATTTTGTATTTGGTTTGCCGAAAAGATGTTCTATATTTTACGGCCCATACTTACATGGATTTTTAGGATATCGTATAATGAAATTCGTTCGTTTCCATTATCTTCTTATTACGTTTATATACTCCATTCAAAAATTTGTCTCTCTGAAAGTTCAATCAAAATATTGTTGTAGAATTTCAACAAATATTCATGTTCCTTTTCAATGTGAATGATGCCGATTAGAAAAACAAAATCACCATTCCATTCATTCTCAATTTCTCCTACTATTTCTTTGCGTATTTGTTTGAAATTGTTTTCAATATTCCCAGCCATGTAGTAATATGAAGTTGGCTTCGATAAAGAAAATCAGAGAATGATGATCTGAAAAGTTTATAGGAAGAGTTCTGCAACTATGTATTAGTTGTGTTATTTCTTCACTGTCGTAAGGTCTATCAATTCTAGTAAAACAATTTGCTCAGAGATGCATGAATATCTTTGAGTTTCAACAATGTCACACATAACCCTCCAAATCCGTTGGTTATTGTTGCTGTCTTTTTTTATGGCGCAAATGAAATACCCTGCAATTGATATGAGGAAGTTCAGTCTTAAATAAGGGGAGTATTACATTAAGGAAGAGATTGTCACGTTCTCTTTAATTATGAAATGTTGACGTGTTGTGTTTTCCAATACCAAGGATGTGCATCATCCATCACACCTCATAATTACATTTGTTGCCGTTGAGTTATTTCTATGAATAACTACTCTCCTTCTATTTGCATAACCAATATTGATTATTTGTTCGTAGGTGCTCAATGTATTGAAAATTTTAGTAATGATTTCAAATACAAATAGAAAGTCTATATCATATTCCATTATAAAGACGTTCAACATTTTCTGTTTAACACTATCCTTTGAAAAAATTACATTTATTGAAGCTATTGATCTCAAACTATTGTTGACGAAAAAAACGGTCGCTCGTCCTGACCTTTGATTTCAGAAATATGTTCTTGGTCGTTTCTAGTGTTTACTTGTTTTGTGGTGGTCTTCATGTTCTTCCGAACTGCTTGCATTTGATTTTGTTCAATTTGATTATTTTCAAGTATATCTGCCATTCCTGTCGCTCTAGCATACGGGTCCGGTGTCACTATTGGAAGGTTTGGACGTATTATTTCCTTCATTCTACTTATTGTCTCGGGCTGCCTCGCCTTATATCCTCGCCTTATATAGTTGGGGTATTCGTAGGTACGTTCTTGATTTGGGTAGGTCCTTGTTGATTTTTATATATTTTCATTTCTACTTTTATCTTCATTTCTGATTTCGGTTACCATGCCGTATTTGGATAGTTCCTGTTTTATTTTTTCATTTCATGTGTCTCTTATACTTCATGTTTTTCCTCTCCATTTTCTAACTGACCCACTTCATTTTCAAACTTTCCCAGTATCAATTCTACTAAGGGGCTTCCCACTAGTTTCAAATATACCTTATATTCAGTTTATCTGTATTCCAATGAAAGTTTGGTTCATTTACAGCTTTCATATCCAAAGTGAAGATATTGAAATTCACAGCAAACATTGAATTAAAGTAAGATCAACGGATATATAAGTTTTGAACATACTGTATGACAATTCACATAAACAGAAAACCCTCCAATGGGATTCGAGAGAGTTTGTGTGGGGAAAATGAGGATATATAAAAGATGTAATGGCAGAAATTGTAAAAAGATAATTTTATTCGAATTTGTAAATAGTATGTAAGAGTTAGAATTATATTTCATGCATAAAATCATCAGTATTGATTAGAATGGCAAATAATTAGGTGGGAAGTGATACAAAATTCGAAAAGCTGTGAGAAAATGAAAAATGTGGGTGTTACAATGGAATGAGATAACAAGTTTGAAAAAGATTGAAAAAAGTTCAAAAAAGGAAGCCACGTAGAAAATTTTAAAAGAAGCATTAATCGATAATATAAGAAAAACCTATTATAAAAATTCCGAACAAGAAAAATTCTTGAAAGGCAGAACTGAAGAAATAAATAGTCAATAAAAATTCCACCTACCTGGTCTAGAAGATAAATCCTGGAAAGAGTGTATGTAAGCTATCATTGAGATAGAAATACGTCCACGGGATTGGAAACTCCAATAGAAAAGCAACCACAAGGTATTCAATAACTGAACTCATCAAGGTGCAACTTTTACATTAAAACAATAACTTCACGTGTTTAAACCACTGGTTATATTGTTTTGGGCAGAGCACTCATCATAAATACCATGCAAAAAGACTGATAATAAGTTCAAACTTTCTTCATCAATCTTTCATTATCACAAACATCCAAATTGCACCATTTCATGTCATTGTTTTGCTAGTATAAGGTATCTTTCGCAGAGTAGAGTATTTATAAGTTTTGATTTGAATAAAAACCAACCAATTTGATTATTCTCTGCAACTGGTGTTTATTATTCAATTTCTGAGCTTTTTTCATCGAATCGTTAGGGCCAAGTCGGCAATACAGATCGCAGGAATCGACAGCTGAGAAGGAGTGACTCATGTTCATAGGCGTACCTGACTGAGCTGGGATAAGGTGAAAGAGGTCGAAAAAGAGAAAGGTAACATAACATAGCCGGAGTTTTTATTTGTTATGATAGGGATTCAGAAATTATAATCTGTGAAATAAATTCACATAAATATATACAAATTTGAAATCATATAAACAACCAATCATTACCATATATAAATATATATATATATATATATATATATATATATATATATATATATATATATATATATATATATATATATATATATATATATATATATATAGAAGGTTAAAGGTTAGACGACTGTCTAAGTTAAAGAAGAATCCTTTTTAAATTCGGGTATGCAGTCAACAATTGTATGGAAATTAAAGTGAACTCTCTTTTCTATTCAAGCTTTCGAGTTATTTATTGTCCTTTCATCAGGAACTCTACAATGAATTAGTAATGTTCAATTTTAATTCATTGTAGAGTTCCTGATGGAGAGACAATAAATGACTCGAATAGAAAAAGGAGTTCACTTTAATTTCCATACCCTTGTTGACTGCATACCCGAATTTAAAAAGGATTCTTATATATATATATATATATATATATTTGTTATATGATTATAATACCTTGAATTCATATCTGTCTCCATCTATTCGGTAATTTTCGAAAAGTTTTAAATATTTTACACATTTCTGTGACTCATATATTTGGATGAGAAAGTAAAAAATAATTTTCGCGGATTGTATTCCTCGCGAAAACAGAATATCCAATGGGAGTTTTTTTGAACACTGAAGTCTACATCACTTAGGCTAGTTAGTATTTCATCAAATCATTCGTTGTTTTAGAAACGTTCACAAGAAATGTCTTCTTATTGGCCGGTTGTGATTCAATCGCAGAATGTAAATCGAGTTAGGTACGGAAAAATTGAAATTTAGTAATGGGGTCAATTTATTCGAAATTTTATTCTTGAGAGGCTTAAACATCCCTTTGTGAGCAATGTATTCAGTTTGTTCATAATAGTTGTTAAAAAACGAACGAACAAATTCTATCAAATTCTGGAAGGCAGACCAGTTTATTCAAAAAATTCGTGGATGCTCGTAAAGCGAAAAAGTAATAATATCGAATACATTTTCACGAATTCAGTCAGCTCCAGGGCGATGTTCATTTGTCATCATGAATATGGAAGGTAGTTGTTTTGTATTTTTAATAAGCAAATTCTCCACGTTGTACAAAGCACAAAACATGTTTGGGAAATATACAGAACTTCAGAATATCAAATGAAGGCAAAACATGGACATTATTACCTACCATGGAGTTCACATCTTAGTTTCAATAGTATCAAGCATCACCATTACCGGTTTTTGTTTTTGAAATTCCAAATAAAAACATACTCCAAGGAGATCATTCAGGTTGGAAAGAAACTGAATTACATCCATCTTGATTCCAATAGTTGTCCAATGTATACTTCAATGTATACCAGGTAACCTACTTTGGACACCCAATGTACCATACATTGTACCTCCATTGGATGTGCATATTAGATGGATACATCCTGTGGCTATTAAATAAAAATCCAGCTACATACAAAATTATAAAAAAAATTATATCATCGATGTGGAATGCCTCCGACCAAATTATGCACAGATATATCTGATAGCAACATCTTTTCATGTCATTCACTCATTTCCATCCACTGTTGTCAAGCTCTATTTCAAGAAGTTATATTGATCTTATCAGTTCGATTTATTCATGTTATTAAAGATTCAAAATAAAATAATTGATAAAAAAAACTTTTTAAAGGCAATATTTCATTCAAATGAGCACGAGAGTGAAAAATAATTGCTTTGGATGTGCAACGTAGGTTATTGCGTGAGCTATAGATTCGAAAGCTTGTCGCATTTGTATTCGAACTGAATAGCTTGCGCGATAAGCTTTTGAATCTCACAGAATAACCTACGTCGCACATCCAAAGCAATTATTTTTAACTTTTTTGCGCATTTGAATGCAAGGTTTTCTTTATTAATTATTTTATTTTATATTTTTTAGTAAGTACGCCCCAATCTATGCATTTTCGATAATACATCGTCATTGAGGCATTTTTTCTGTAAGTTCAGAGCTATCTGGTTCTTTAATGAGTAGACTATCCGAAGATCAACACGTACGCCATCTTGAAGCTGACATCTTCAATTTATGCATTCTGACAAAAAAACAATAATCTCCGACTTAATTCATAATCTTCGACCCCAAAAACCTCGACATACCAATTTTGAATAGAAACGGTCCATTAACACAACCATCTTGGAGCCGTCATCTTGAATTCATGAATTTTGATAAAATATTCATAATCTCTGACTCCAAAAACCTACACATACCAATTTTGAATAGAATCGGACCATAATCACAGAGATCGACCACCATCTTGGAGCCGCCATTTTGATTTTATGAATTTTTACAAAAAAATCATAATATTTGATCCCGAAAACTCCCATCTATGAATTTTGCCTAGAATCGGATCATAATTACAAAACTCGTCCGCCGTTTTGGAGCCGGCATTTTGAATTTGTGAATTTCTGAATATCAATTCTGAGTCGGATCCGACTATAAACACAAATCTCGTCCGCCATCTTAGAGCGGCCATTCTGTTTTTTTTTTCTAACAAACATTCCATAATGGTGACAATGAACACTATGAACACCTGCCAAATTTCACGTTAATCGGGCAATTAGAAGTGGGTAGAAAGCTTGTAAAAATGTATTTTTCAGGTGTGAGATGTAATCATAAGAGATCGATTAGAATGTTATAGTTATTTTTCAGTTTGTTAGTAGCATGTAGAAATTTTAGTATTTACTTACTGGAACGGAAACGTGGTAGGTGAGTCCCGCAATGAGCAATAACAAATCGATTCAGGTCGAGTTTAAGGTTAGGTTCTAATGGATCCCGCGTGTTCATTTCATGAGCGATAAACCAAAATAAATAAGCTTATTTGTGTTTTTCGAAAGTGTATACAATGTTTAGACGATATGAGAAGTTATGATTACATCATGATATTTCCGTGATTGTATTAGTTGATCGTTGATATGTTACTTACAAACAAGTTCCTTGGCCAGGTTGCTTAGTCAGTGATATAGTCTATGTTATTTGATCGGAGTGGAACGCTATGTTACAGGAATCACATGGATGTGATATAGAGGCATGGATGCATGTAGGCGACAGATTTTTTTTAACGTCAAGGCAGGTTGAGCAGATCCCGCTTTTGGTCTACATTTGAAGAACCGATATAAATATGAGACCATTCTAAGCCAATGTAGTCAACGAATGGAATGTAGAATATCTGTTTTTGGATAAAAATGTTCATAAGAAGGAACAAGTCTATTGCCGTTGCTATAGTGAACAGGTCTCTCAATTCAATTATTCTTATAGAATCCAGGAAATCTCTACGAATATTTTCTCATCCTTCTATTCATACTTTTATGAAACTAAAATTGTCTGTTTGACCGTTGCGTTGGTTTGGTCGAGCATCATGCAAAAACAACTGGACTGATTTTGATGAAATTGTTGTTGTTTGAATGCTTATGATGAAACGTAAAAAATAGTATGAATTTCATTTCGCCATGATGACGGGAACCGGAGATATAATAATAAAACCTAATTTTTCCACAACCAAGTGCAACCAATATGAGGTGAGCTTCCATTTCAAGTACTGGAAACGGTAAAAACGGAAAACTGGATAATGGGATAACAGAAAACGGGATAACGGGATAACGAGAAACAGGATAACGGGATAACGGAAAGCGGGCAAAGCCACAGGTATAAGCTAAAAGTAGCAACACAAAGAGAAACAGGAAAATAGTATATTATTCAACGAGCGAGAAATGTGGCCATTACTAGTGAGTATGAAGTACGAGCGAGTAATGGTTATTTCTCGCGAGCAGAATACTATACTTTCTCTGTGACTTATATCAGGACTATTTGAAAATAAGATTAATTTGTGAAGAAAATCCTAAAGGAGTGTAATTCATTCAATTGCATGATAGAAAGTTTTTATTCAATGAAAAAATCTATAATTATATTTCGAAAAGTTTTATAACATAAAAAAAATCATTTTTTGTTAATGAAATCAATAGTAAAATTGGAACAGTTGGAAATAATAACTGAAGGTATCAAGGATTCTATATCCAAATTCACATTTCCATTTTTCATTTCCGAAGTGTTCTGTGCAATAAATATTTGTGAGATGTTGCTGGTACTGGTAGACGGTTTCATTGAACTCAAGATTTTTTCTGCAGTATTCATTTTATTTTTCATCGAATCATCTATGTATCCTTTCGCCACAGATGTTGACTTCCACCTTCCATGCCTCCAGGGTGGCAGATGATCTACGAAAGGTATGCCCAGTATATAGTTCTGGATTTGGGAGTTTCAAAAATGTTGCAATTTGTTTTTCCATGGCTCCAAATTTATTTATTCCAATTCTTTGATTGGTGCATTTACCTTTCTGATAATTCAAAAAAAAAATTATCTGTTAATATATTACTCGGTCGTAGCGTGATATATTTAATACAAATATGGCGAAAAGGCTCAGATATGGTGAACTTCCGAACAATTTTTGTTTTGGTGTTTGGTATGGTGACTATAGCCGATCCAAGATCTTCCAAGTCCCCTATTTTCATAGAGTGCATTTCATTCGCACGACAGGCTCCCATGATTCCCATGATCAGTACAACCTGAAAAAAAAATAGATAAAAAATATTTCCAATTTTCGTTATTTCATTCAATTTCAAATAGTTTGATAATTGTTAAATCAGTGGTTGGAAAAGAAACAAAACCTCACCGGCGACGGCGTGATTCGAACTCACGATCACTGGATTGAAAGTCCAGAGCTTAAGCTATGTGCTACTGAGGTGCTTGCAAATTAAAGTGATATGAAGCTATTCAAGTTCCTAACTAGGTTCTCCCATTTTGTTAAGTGAACTTTTGAAAAAATATCAACTTCTTATCTTTGTCGCAAGATATATTTCGTCAGGTGCTTTGTTTATGAATGAATTTATTTCATCTGGGGTGAATGTTTGAGCCTTTCTTGGTATAACCTAACTCTTGGTTTAACATTTAATATTGTGTCCAAAGCAAGGACGATTTATATTTTTCAGCTAATTGGGAAAAATATGCTAGAAGTTCATTTCCCGAGAACGAATTCACATTATTTCTCTTTCGCCAAACCATGAAAATCGCATATATCGTCTCATATTTTTTTCTGGATTTATTTGGTAATGGATTTGAAGATGTTATTTTTGCCGCACTACAAATTTCTGGTGGGGTACACTCGTTGTCACTAATTGAATCCATCTTTTTCTTCTTGTTTTTCGTTAGAAACTATAATATTTTACAAAACGAACTGTCTATTCAATGATTATGACGTTTGAGAACAAGTTTGAAGTTGGTAAATTCTCAAGGCATACTTGCGAATGGAAACAATTCAAACACAACTGCACAGTAATGAATATGCTCATATGTGATTGGCTAAGTGTTGAGTAATGAATCTGGTTCAACTGTGATTGGTTCGAACCTATTGAGTAATGGATCATTACTTATCAAGAAATGGTCATATAAATGACGCGTTCTTCAATAGTAATAGAAAAATACAAATTTTCCGCTGACGAAGTCGCGGGTACCACCTAGTTTATAATGAGATTATTTGTATGGGAGATGTTATAAACTGCTGGACTACAGGGTGTTGTGAATTAACCCACCACACCTGTAATACCAGACGTTATTCGTTAGGTTGGAAAAACAGTATTAAAAGCATCGACTATCTGAATATAGTCGAACCGGATATGATATATGGAGCGGTCTACAAATATCAATATCCTTTCTTTCAATACCGGAACATGGGCTGTTTATCCAGGAAGTACTACCGTTCAGAAAGATTCGAACCAAACAATGATTTGATAAAATAATAATGCACTCATAAAAGTTAAGAATGTATATATATATTTAATAAAACTTCACACAATTCTCTCAATCGTCTATGGACGAATGATAGGCAACAATATTCATACAATGAAAACTACTGTAGCGTATTGGCAGATAATTCTGCAATGGGCTTCACAATAGAAATAATTTTACTAAAAGAAATCTTGCAATCAAGTGCTGCAAACGACCAACAATAATTCTCTTTTTGAAAACTTGGTGATCTTGAAAACTATGGACATACTTTATAGACACATACACATTTTAATGGGTTGGGTTTTGCCATAAACATAAATACAGAAAAACAAACATGAGACTCACCCTGTTTAACACTTATTCACTGGAGTAGTTTTAAACGGCAATTAGATTAGACTTTATTATTATCAGTTCGTTTTTCTCCCGCGTCAATCGGTTATTCTAATTAATTCGTCCGGTATATTCGTATACAGATAAGGTTTTTCTAAGTGATCGTGAACCATTGAAATTGCGGAATCCCGTTATTATCTCTGTTTTGGAAGCTTTGACAATTACTTTCACTCGTGTTTTTACTAGGAGCTTTTAAATGGCAATTTCTATGTTTTCTGAAGTTCATTACACTGGTTTGGAAACTCTCATTATTATTGTAGGATACTGTATTCGACTGACTTTTATACCGCACTTTTGAGAATGACATGTTAGTATTGCTTCACTCGAGATGGTTTTTACACGTGGAAAGATTTTATCTCTCGTGGCATTTTTCACTGGTACTAATATGAATGCATACTATATTTCTTCTCGTATGATATACGTGATTATTCCACGGACTACCGTTCTGAACTAACTTAACTCTTTCGGCTCCCGTTGCCTTTTATAATATCTTCGATACCGAAGCTGGGGCGGGACTTAGTGTGTTTTATGAGCAGATAACGAGGTGACATCGTGAAACTGATAAGGGTCTTGTTTTTCTAACCCGTTCTCGCTTATCTTATGTTATAATTGGATAATATTTTACTGCATGACAGGTATTTACGGTAGCTGTCGGGTAATATTTGAAATAATGACCAACAAGTGTGTTTATGAACTTCTCGGTGGCGTTTCCCGGTGATTTATGAATTAGATACGGCCATTAATGATGTGGGCTTGAAATAAAACTGATTTTCTTATCTCGCTGTGACTGTAACGGGTAGCAATAAAAAACTTTGTTTTGCTCTCCTAGATGAGTTAAGTAAGCATTCGGTATACAAGGGTTACGTCTTGGTAATTATCTTTAAATGCATTTCTGTAATAACAGGGCATAACATTTCGACCCAACCCTCAAACAAAAAAACTTTGACAAACTCAAATTTTTTTCGAATAACAACTCTTTCACCAACAATAAGCAAAAATGTTTTAACTTTCTGAAGTGTAATCCTATTCTAGCGACAAATTTTATAAGTCTTGCTTTGACAGTTACAATAGACTACTGTTTACATCTTCTAGAGGATAATTATAATCTATCCCCAAATTTATTAACCTCACTGCTCAGTACTTAATTCTAATTTTCTTAAAAATAACATGCAAATAGTCATGCAAACACACAATAAAGTCTCTTTCTTCCATGGGGTAATTTCCATACTGTAAGGGTATGTACTCGCCTTCTTCAACGAGGGGATTCTCTCACTTCTATTCCGGTGGGCATCAATTTGACTCTATCCGTTGGATCCTCTGGAAATTTTTCCTGCTACGCCGCTGGTTGGCTAAGGGTACGTATCAGCGGTACGGGACGATTTGTTCCTTGTTTATCTTCTCTAACCATATGGCTTTTGGGGATTGTAGGGCCTTCCATACGATTTCGGGTCAGTGAGCCGTGATATTTAGTCGGTATCGGAGCTAGACAGATAACACAGCCTGTGTTTTCTGGTTCGGTGACAAGTGCATAATGTCGTAAATGGTATTCGGTTTCCGGTGGTCAAACGGTGGTACTTCATTCGTTTAAAAATCTTCGTTCCTGGGACTCCTATTTGTGCGGTACCATTAACACAGGTGATTTGTTTTGTGAATAGTGTCCACTGAATTCTGTGCGGAGTGCTTGAACTCAAACCATACTGTGAATTCGCAATGCTCTAGGAATCTGCTGGTCTCATCATTTCGCTTCGCACGCTGCATTGTCCACTGTATTCCTTCCAGAGATAATTTCTTTGGCTTCAACAATCCAAATCCACGATATCCCCATCAAAACCTTCCATATATGCGCGGTTAGTAAATTTTATCATTATTTTACTTGGGTACTGAAAAATTTTTAAACGTCGCGAAAATCTAGGTGGGAATATTCTACAAATCCGTAAACACTTTTTTCGAAAATCTTTGATTATATTATTTATCTTTATTGTGTGAACTCGGCGATACGATATTCCATAACTGTTTCATTTGCATTAATTTTCACTAACATATCGCGTTTTGGTTTTATAACCTGTAATCCTACAGTGTTTCATTTCAGTTCTATCGACCATTCTTCTTTTTTCATGACCTGTATTGAACTATATCCGTCTCAAAATAACTTGCTTAGATTTTCCGGGGAATTACTTCATTATTTTACATCAAAACACTTGATAAATTGTCTCTGTTCGCGTTTCCCGTTTTGCGTTGATTCCTTATATTTTTTTTCAGTTTGTTCCCGTACTATGATACAATCAATTTGTTCCGTTTTCATTAGAGTATCAGGGCTTTCATTTTTTCTTCTTTTCCAATTTTACAAGTCCATTGTACTATAAATATGCTTTTGGCAAATTTACCTTCAGGGATTTTTTCAATTTTCTGCGTCTTTTGCAGTCTGCTAAAACTATAATAATTACCATACTATATATACGTTCCTACATTCTGTTGCATACTGAAAATTTTCTTGTTTAATGAGATCTAACTGATTGAACCAAATTTTTCATGGGTGTCATTTGAACAGTGCCGCGTGTGCATGGGTTGTGTAAGGGGAATTTATTTTCAGAAATGCTTTCTTCATTTTCCTTGGACATTTCCTTTGACTGACTTTTTTCCTATATTTTCGGCGTTACTATTGGTAATTCATCTGCATATTTTCTTGAGGTTTGAACTAAAACTTGATGTAATTTTATCTCATTTTCTTGTGTCGCTTGCTGCTGCTTTCATTCCTATGCTTGTTGAATCGATCAGCGGATATTATTTGATTTTTTGTTTCTTCACTGGTTTGGATTTCAAAATTAACGTGCGATGTCTTTTTTAATTGATTTTCCTTTTCCCTGCTGGCTAAAGTTCTAACCCTTTTCACTGGGGTTTATTTCTTTCTTTATTTCGTATCTATATTCCGAATCTTTATCTTCGTTCTCGGCTTTCCATTTTCTGCAATACTGCGCAATTTTCCCGTATCTTCGGGTTCACTATATTTTTGCTTGAACTTTACTACATTCAAAATCGGGCGGTAGAATTTTGTCCTTAGCAAGACATTTCATCCGATTTACTGTAGAAAAATCTTATCTTTGGCGACTGTTATTCCTAGGTGCTTGATTCCAACTTCCTGGTGGATAAGCATCCCCCTTGGGTGATTTGTATCTATCTCTCAAACTATCTTCCAATGATTTCCTAATTTTTACACCGATCACCTTCCCTTGATTCCTTGATGCATTAACTGTTGCAATTTCCGTTCTCCCTGAATATGTCTGGCTACTTCCTGGAATATTTTCACTTTCAAAAGCTTTCATACCAACTTTTTCCATTTTCTGACTACAATTTTCTTCCTCCTCGCTGTAGTGCTGTATGGGCAATGTTCCGTTACATCTCTCCGTTTCCTTAGGCAGGAAATGCTCGTACCTATCAGTATGCATTTCCCTTGTCGACTGTCACGTGTGACTATCGGTCCTAATGTACAGGGTGCGTCGGTATTTCCATTTTCCATGGTGGCACGTTTCTACATTCATCTCTTCTCTCTGTTGCTCGTTTAAACGCATGTTTCGCTTTTTCTTTTTCCAGACGATTTTCCATATTCTTCAATTTCAACTATTTCGTTGCAGACTAGCGTCTCCTTTAAATCACCAGTCGCTGACATCTTTGAAACTGTTTTTTCTAAACCTGGTGTCACAATTAAATCACCGGTCCCTGATATCTCTATTTGATTCGAAGTTGTAAGTCTAGTTTCATGGCATGAAACTCTGTTGATAAATACTTCGCGGATTGCTTTGGGCGCTTTCCTTCTTTTCTCTACTTTTTTTCGCTTTTTCATTCGTTCATCCCTGATCGTGACATCTCTCAATCGTTTTTCTACTTCTTCAAATCTATATTCAACTTCCTCTGTTCGTCATCCTGAGTTTGGTTGGCATATGTTTGGATTTTCTTTTCAACTCGATAATTTCCCCTGATAAATACATTTGATTTTTCTCCAATGAGTTTGCGTCATATTTTCGTAAAAATCTAATCCAGTGTTATTTCATTGTACTACGGTGATCTTTTCAACTATTAGAATTCATGTTCAATAACTTTTCCTTCCTTTCTTTGATTGGCAAATAACCGAGCCAATATCGAGTGAATTTCCTTGTCCATTTCTGAGGTGATACGGCAAATCATAATTTAATTTCATACCTCTAACAATATAAATGAGCCACTGATACTTGAGATCTCATATCTATGGATATATGCCTCAAAATTCCTGCTACTTCCAAATTAATTACATTTTTCTGTTCATCGTCGATGTAGTATATTTTTCCCTCTTGCCTCTCACTATTTAAATTCCTAGTTATATTTTGCCTTTTTTCCATACTTTTTCCATTTTCTGTCATTTCCATAACTATTTCCTGTTTGCTGTCTGTAATTTATTCTCTTAAGAATTTCGATAACCATTTCCTGTATCCCGTTCATTCCTGCTCCCTGAGGATCGAAATCTATTTTCTTTCGAATTGTTAGAAAATTCTTTTCTATATTTATTCATTTTTCCATATTTTTTAAATCTTTTTTTCCTAGCGTAGTTGGAAAACCATTTTCCTAGATCATTTAATCTCTTATTTTGAAAACTATTTCTATTTGGACAACGATATGACATATGTCCGAATTCTTGACATTTGGCATACGCAATTTTTCATATAACAATCTCCTGCTTGTGACCTTTTCTGTTACAATGTGTTGCACAATATTACATTCGCATTGAAGTTCTGAAATTCATATTCGTGTATTCGTAATTTGCTCAATTAATTCTTCTTTTTTCAGCTAATGTGATGGCTTCTTCCAAACTGACAGGACTTTCAGATAAAACTTTTTCTAACAGGATCTAACAATCCAATGGCAAATTGAACCAAAATATCCTGCTCGTATTTTTGCTCTAATACATTGTCAATTCTATTATTTCCTGTGGGGGTGCCTTATCTTTGATGCACATATTTTTAATCTTTGAAAAATTCCTAACTGATTCATTCGTTTTCTGATAACAATTCAAAATTATTTTTGTGCTTCCAGGTAATTTCAATTTGCTAAACTGCTTCAATAATTCCTTTTAATTAATTGCCAGTTGTCGGTATTTTGTAATTCATCTTCTGCTTCAATAAATAATCTAGCTATTCCTTTCAATTTTAATCTAACTATAGAACTTATTTGACTGTCTGTCCATTCTGCTACAGCTGCCAAATCCTCAATTTCACGAATAAAATCTTTGATTTCTGTGGTACCATTATAAAAAGGAATATTATCCAAAGTGATACTAATTTGCGGTTCATACCTAACCCTCGGCACTGTTGTCTGAGTTTCCATGATTTAATTATTTTGATAAAAATCTCCATTGATTGAAAATAAAACTTCAATTGCCTTTTCGAATACTTCCTGAGTTTTTGATCGGTATAAACGCTATATATATTTATTTTCCCAATATCGTGTTTGCAAAATAACAACGATATTATACTAACTATTTTCACAATCTTTCTACTCATTTACTTCTGTTCAAATTAGTCTTTTTTCCACTGACACTTATTTGTAAAAATAAAAAATAAAATATTTATTAAAAAAAATTCAACTTTAATTTTTGTTTGACACTTTTTTTTTTTTCTGTGGAAAATATCATATATGCGTTAATGTACTTCCTCAATTATTACTCGCACACCTGACATCAATGTTGTAAGCTTGGGCTATACAGGGTGTTGTGAAAACCCCACACCTGACACCAATGTTATAAACTGCTGGACTACAGGGTGTTGTGAATTAACCCACCACACCTGTAATACCAGACGTTATTCGTTAGGTTGGAAAAACAGTATTAAAAGCATCGACTATCTGAATATAGTCGAACCGGATATGATATATGGAGCGGTCTACAAATATCAATATCCTTTCTTTCAATACCGGAACATGGGCTGTTTATCCAGGAAGTACTACCGTTCAGAAAGATTCAGACAAACAATGATTTGATAAAATAATAATGCACTCATAAAAGTTAAGAATGTATATATATATTTAATAAAACTTCACACAATTCTCTCAATCGTCTATGGACGAATGATAGGCAACAATATTCATACAATGAAAACTACTGTAGCGTATTGGCAGATAATTCTGCAATGGGCTTCACAATAGAAATAATTTTACTAAAAGAAATCTTGCAATCAAGTGCTGCAAACGACTAACAATAATTCTCTTTTTGAAAACTTGGTGATCTTGAAAACTATGGACATACTTTATAGACACATACACATTTTAATGGGTTGGGTTTTGCCATAAACATAAATACAGAAAAACAAACATGAGACTCACCCTGTTTAACACTTATTCACTGGAGTAGTTTTAAACGGCAATTAGATTAGACTTTATTATTATCAGTTCGTTTTTCTCCCGCGTCAATCGGTTATTCTAATTAATTCGTCCGGTATATTCGTATACAGATAAGGTTTTTCTAAGTGATCGTGAACCATTGAAATTGCGGAATCCCGTTATTATCTCTGTTTTGGAAGCTTTGACGAATTGTGGAAACTATACTGTTCACTCGTGTTTTTACTAGGAGCTTCAATACGTGAGTTGAAATGGCTGAATTTCTATGTTTTCTGAAGTTCATTACACTGGTTTGGAAACTCTCATTATTATTGTAGGATACTGTAATTCGACTGACTTTTATACCGCACTTTTGAGAATGACATTACTAATATGAATTTTTCTCGTATGATATACGTGATTATTCCACGGACTACCGTTCTGAACTAACTTAACTCTTTCGGCTCCCGTTGCCTTTTATAATATCTTCGATACCGAAGCTGGGGCGGGACTTAGTGTGTTTTATGGGCAGATAACGAGGTGACATCGTGAAACTGATAAGGGTCTTGTTTTTCTAACCCGTTCTCGCTTATCTTATGTTATAATTGGATAATATTTTACTGCATGACAGGTATTTACGGTAGCTGTCGGGTAATATTTGAAATAATGACCAACAAGTGTGTTTATGAACTTCTCGGTGGCGTTTCCCGGTGATTTATGAATTAGATACGGCCATTAATGATGTGGGCTGGTGTGACTGTCGTTTATCGGGATTTTTTATTGGCCCTGTTTGTGTTATCGACTTTGGACGGGTGCTAGAATTATGGTAGTAAATAAAACTGATTTTCTTATCTCGCTGTGACTGTAACGGGTAGCAATAAAAAACTTTGTTTTGCTCTCCTAGATGAGTCATGTAAGCATTCGGTATACAAGGGTTACGTCTTGGTAATTATCTTTAAATGCATTTCTGTAATTACAGGGCATAACAGAGATTCCAGCATTAATGTGTAGGACTTCGATTCATACAGGTACATTTTTCTTCATTTTGGAAATTCACAAACCAAAGCAAATTGTCTAAGAACCCACTCGAATTACTGGATCATTTCGTTATGAGATTTGAATATCAGAATTGGTGACACATAAAATACATTATAATTTGGTTCATCTGCCGTGGAATTTTATTTATGAAACGGTACTATATTGATCTTGAAGTATATTTCGTGAATAAAATCATTTAGAATAATATTGATGTACATGCCTCAGGGCATTTTTTGTGAAACACTATTAATGCATCTCCAGGATTACCAACAACATCATAATGATAAAAAAATCAAGGAATAAAGCATACTTGATTTCCAAACTCCCTAATCATGGTTTCAAAGGAAATCAACTCTATAGCTGAATGCCACAAAAAAAAATAACGAGGAACTACCCGAGTATTTCATGAACATATTTTCCTGATAACTTGTCAAAATTAAGGTCTACCAAAAGCATAATCGATAAACTTCTTTAGTTCTTATTAAAAAAAAAAGTGCTTGATGAACCATTCACATTTCCAGCGATTGAAAAAGTCGAAGTTACCAAAATAATTCATAATAAAAACTTGCAAGGTTATGAGGAAGATGAAATGAACTGTCTTTAACTTTTATAGAGCCCTAATAATCTCTATAACTACTACTCACATTAATAATGATAGATTGAAATTATTTTTCCAGCACATGGAAAAGTACAGAGAACGTACTGTTAGCAAAAATAACCAGAGTTATAATAATTTATGGTTCTTCCTATAATCCCAATCGGAAGTTGGGTTAACCAACATAAAATTCCACTGGTCGGGCAATCTGGCTTCACAATAGTTGAGCTACAACATCCTTAACTTAGTTGATGACATAATTAGAAAGCTCCTGAGAGAAATTAGATTAATATTATTAACTACTCAAAAACACTCGACACTATTAATTACAAAATATTACTCGGCATGTTGCATAATTTTGAATTCAGCAACACAGAATAAGCATTGATTACATTTAAATTACATCAAAGAGTGCAAATGAGCCGCCTTAATGATATTTTCTCTAATTCAAACGAAATATATTCAAAAGCACTACAATGCAGCACTTTTGTTCCTTTGTTCTATCTATACTCTCATAAAATTGTAATTATCTGTTTGTTTGTTTGATCGAGCATCACGCAAAAACTACTTGATCGATTTCGTGTTTGGAAGCTTATGATTAGACTCGAAAACTGGTACATATTTTGTTTCGCTACGATGTCGGATACCAACGATACAAAAATTAAACCACATTTTTTCACAACTGATATAAGATGTGCTCCCATTTCAAGCATACCTTTCCATTCATCTCCATGGAATAACGCTATAACTGGATAACAGCATGACGGGATAGGGGGGTAACGAGAAAACCTGGTAACGGGAAACAGGATAACGGGAAGCAGACATAAGCTAAATAGAACACAACGGACGAAGTCGCAGCTACACAATATACTTGCATTTTAATCCATGAACTCATATAAAGTGAATATTATATTCATGCAAATGATTCTCAGTTATGACCAGAAATCTCAGATCAATAAATAAACCTTATTGATCTGAGCCTGAAATCAATTCCGGGGGTTGTACATGGGAACACTCTAGCGGACTCTTTTTGCTCATTCAGAAAACTCATGATTGGCATCCCAACCATGTTAGTATGTTTCAGGGAACGCAATAAACTATAGATCAATTGGAATTTGTAGTGATAGCACACACTTTCATCCAAATAGTTTTTTGGAATGTTTCATGAACAATAAACACTATCGACAAGGAAGATAGTAACTAAAGTTTATGTTTCCGTCACAGATGATCGCATATCTGATTTTATCAACACCCTGTTTATATTTTCAAACAAAATTAAACACAAAATAGTTCCAGTATTTGACTAATGCAGCATTGATAAACGTTTGGTGGTTGCATTTTTGCACAGCCCCCTAAAACTGTGATGTAAAATAATAACAAAAGTGCACGACGGTGGTCTATTGGGAGAAAAAACTACACCATGTTTATTTCAAATTCCTATTTTTCGAAATAAACAATTGCATTTTTTTTTCTATGACATTTTCTTCCATCCTGTATAAACATTCTATTTACTTAGGCCTATATTATATTAAATGTCAAGGGAATAATAGAAACTTCTATAACTATGAAAAATAACACAAACCAGTGATCTGAATGCTGTGGTACAGAAAATACTGAACTTTGAAGTAAATCGACAGATTTGAGGTTTTTCTTATCAATAAACGCTTTTCAACAAGATTTGAACGCGATGTGCCAAGCCTGCAGAAAAGCGCTTACGTGTGTGTTCGACGCCAATCCACGAGGCATTCAGTTACGTGACAATTTTGTTGGCACGCCAATCCCTAGTGCTTATTATTTCAGTTCGTTTATCTTTGGCGGTTAGGTAGAGTTGAAATTGACAGTCTTGAAAACACATACAAGGTAGTGCATTTTGGGATAGATTATTTTTGTTGTTGAATCTCACATAACCTGGTCCATAGAAAACAATTTCACTTCTCTTTCTCTTTAGGTTTGGAGCAATGATGCCGTTTAATTTTATCGCAAACCAACTGAAGTAACGGAGGCATAATTTATGTTTTTGGAGCAACCTCTCCTGTCTAGTCTCGTCTTTCACATCCTCTTTCTCTACCATACTAGCGTATATACAGTGTGCCAAATTTAAAAGTTTCCATTAGGAATCTCTCGGAAATGAAAAAAGAAATCAAGAAGTGCTCAAACCCGTTACGAAGCAGGGACCAAAATAGCATATGAGTGAACTTTGATACTCTAATCCCATCAACCCCCACTTCAAAAGTTCGAATGCCACCCCCATGTATGATACATCACTGGAAAACTCTTTCAAAATGCTTCTCAGTGATACCTTATTTTGGGGGGTGTGGGGATGTTATTGTCAAAAATACCCAGAAAACTCAGCTAATAAGTTCAGACGTTCCATCTAATACAACTCTTATTAGGTAAGTTCAGAAAAGCTCATCTAGTCAAGGTCAATTTAGTATGCGCCTGGTAATATTGAAAAACTCTTTCGAACGATGTTTCCAGAGTATAGAGTATTCCGAAAATATGTTTTCCGATTCACAGTAAATGTTCAAAATGATTTCTGTTGACCTCAAAAAAATAGAAGAGCCTGTTCAAATTATTTTCTCACATCTCTTCAACTCAAACTACAGATTTCAGATGACCCCTTAGGAAATAATCTGAGGGGGTGAAATCTGGAGTGCTTGGAGGCCACTCTATAGGTCTTCTTCTTCCAATCCAAGGGTTGTTATGATGGTCATCCAAGCATTGGGCCGTAATAGTGCGGTGGAGCGCTGTTTAGTTGGTAACGGAGCTGATCATCACTTAAGACTCGGATGCTGTCTGGCAAAACTTCATTTTACAGCTGCTCCACAATTGAGGGCTCTATCGTAGCTCCCAACATATTGGGAGAGAGTTCTCCATTAAGACCGCCATCGACAAATAAGGGTCCTATAACGTTATCTCCTCAAATTGCAGCCCACACATTCACTTTGTAACGAAGCATTTTTTAGAGCTCCGTTACTAAGAACGTCTAAAGGGAAGTTCAACATAACTCTGGTACGTCCCTGACTTTTTGGGGTTAATATTAATTCCGATCTGGCAATAAGTTCTATTCCTAGTTTTGGCAATGAATTTAAATACCTAAGCTACTGGAAGTAACATTTGTATCCGGCATAAGACTGAGCTGTTTTTTCATATAATAACAGAAAGGCAAAAAAGCAGAAAAGCTGGTTTTTGTTAAACGGGTAAAAGAAGTTCAACTCGCGATGGGAAAAAACCCTAATATTCTGGTCTAGTTCACAGATTAACGGACAAATGTGCGCCGTTCTTATCTCAAAAGAGACAAAAAAAGCTCCTTCCTCAGTGGGTTTTTTATCCAAATTTGTCATAGATTTGAAACATATAAAAGATAAGATGAAATTAGCATCGCTCTCTTGTTCCCGCTTTGTGCCCGTTAAGCTTGTGCCTGCCTCGGGCCCGTGTTCCTGTTTCTGCTATACTTCCGAAGTGTAATCAGTATTCAACAGTATAAAGAATAAAAGTGAAAAGTTCTCTCCAGAAGCTTTGAGGTATCCGTAAGTGAGAAATTTGATTGTGTTCAAAGTAAATCCGATATTTTTTTTGTCCGATTGACAAATTTGGGAAAGTCTAAATTTTGATATTGATAATTTTATCTTTGCTGTCCTGAAGTATAATGTACTATTGACACTCCCAGCAATTTGGTGGTGCTCGAAGTAAATCATTTACGATATCTTTCGATCAATAAATTCAGTAAAGTATAAATATTTTTCTCAAGAACAAGTATCAATTTTTCCTCGACTGTTGTTATTGTTTCAGCTCCCGCGGGTGTTTTATGGTGGAGAACCATTCAGAATGATTTGGTTATTGATAGCCCAAATAATTGTGAAATAATGTTATCAGTTGTTTGAGTTCAGGGAAATCGACGAACGGAAGCAGTTACCAGAAATATCAATTCATTTCGAATTGCGCATTTACGTCAATAACGACTTCTCGCCGGTTTTGGGTTCAGGGAATAACCAAATTCGAACAACGGCCAAGCTATATGAACAGGTAATATTTATCCCATGAAATACTTGCAGCGCATTGTTTTGATTCACAAAATGAAAAAGCCACGATACCAGGATTTTTTAGAATTTTATTCATCCTCCGATTCTTGAAGGTGATTTTGTAAATATCCGTTTTTGTTGCTTCACTGAGTGAATTATATTTTGATATTTATGGAAAAAACTTTGATGCCTCGTAGTATGTATCCAAACCCAATAGTTGAAACAAAGAAAAATGAAACGGTTGGTTGAGTTCAGGAAAATCGCTGAACGAAAACAACTGTCGAGGAATATAAAATCATTGGCAAAATTTAATTATTACCAGATGGGCTTTGAACAAAGGGCGGCGTGAAGTATCAAAGTTGGGGTTAGTTCGAACGTTAAGCTCAGGGAATAACCGAGTGGAACGTATAGAGTATATGTTTGAGAGTGAGAAGGGTTTAATACGGAAGGGAAAAGTCAATTGACACAACCTAGAAAAATTCTTTCTGAATCCTCACCGTAACGTGTTAGAAGCAAATTTTGTTCTGAAGATTCGAAATATATCGATAACCGTCAACCCACAGTTATAGTATTGATTTTGGAAGTCTCAGAATATTATTGTATAGTACTTGGGCGTAAGAAGTAACGTACCCTTCTGGGAACCGTTTCTAGTCGTCGAATTTCCGACCCTAGAAAAACTCGCAACAACTTTTTGAGGGTGCTAAGTATGCCTTCCCTTCAAAGGTTCGGATTTTCATCGAATTCAATAACGACATTTTTGCTTATCAACCTCTCCATTCAGAAAAATGAAATACATTAATCACTAAAATATTTTTTATGGTTCTAGCAGCAGCATCAATCGAGTCATTAGTTCGCAAATTTTTTTTTTTACCAGGGTCATCTTCACATAGTTCAAACAAAATTTCCATTTTAAACGAACAAAACTTATGATGCTTCAGAACTATCCGGATCTAGGATCTAGGATCCATTGCAAATCGTCCTAGTACATTCACAGTAGCAGCTTTATCAAGTACTCGTGGTGTAGCTTCCTTTTTGTTCTTTACGGAGCTCGTTTTCTCGAAATTGATCAACCACTTACGTTTGCATTAGTAGCTAAAATTTTTTTCTGGATGACGTTCATTGAAAACGGTTGCAGTTTCCCTGAAACGAATATCCTGTTTCGCATACAAGTGAATCATTTCAATTCTTGCCTATAGTATAAACAATTGTCGCAAACACAAAAAACTATGACAAAACACAAGCAATGAAAAAAAAATGGAAAAATTCTCAAATCTTAAACTTTCACAACCCAAAAATAACAAAATGAAAGAGAACTCCAACACCAATACACTCGGAAAACTAACAAATAAATATAATACGAAAGATTTCAATATAGATAACTCTTTACCGCAAGGTTTCGAATCAGCAGAAATACATTTCAAAATAGCAATAAACTGTATACTTACCTGATAATACGAAGTTACTAATAGCATTCGTCGTTTTTGTTTCTCTGCCTTTCTGCGAAGGACATTTGTTCTAAAATTCATTCATCTGAGTTAGTAAAATAGGATTATATTGAGTATTTTTAACAATAACACTCCCACACCTCCAAAATTGGGTATTACTGAAATTATTTTTTTGAGAGCTTTTCAATGATGTATCACACATTCAAACTTTTGAAGTGTGTGTTGAGGGGGCGGAGGGGGTGAGAGTATCGACGTTCGCTCGTTTGCTATAACCTCACCTCAAAACAAATTTGAGCATTTCCTACTATGATTCTTCATTTCCGAGTTATTCCCACTGACAACTTCTGATCTTGACACCCTGTATAAGATCACCAGGTGAATAAATCTGTATAAAATCACCAATTGAACTAACCCTTATGAGCAAGGTATGCTTAGCCAATAAAAAGGCGGGGTACGCAACCATAAAATACCGGATACTTCCACATTCTGTGTAGAAATAAAAACCATGTCGCGACACATTATTCCTCTACGAAAAAAACATTTCAAAGTTTTATGTTGCGATCATATTTTCAGCAACGGAATCGAATGAATACCAGCAATTTAATAATTCACCATAGTATTTCAGAGAAATTTCTAAAACTCCACACGCCACGCTGTGCCGTAGGATGAATCTAAGTTTTGTCCACTAACGGACGTGCTTTTTGTAACATATCCAGGCATGTACGATTGGAATGCCGTGAATCGCTCACGTTAGTGGCAGTTTCAAATTTTGGTTCGTTTCGTTCGAATCTCGCGATATTGTGTGCACGGTTTCCTGTCGCTCAATCGAGCAGGAAATATTCTCCGTGTTTGGCAGGCCGATATATTCCCCACAGCACGCTAACTTATAGGACTCGTTTGGGACTGCATGAGATCTCTACAAGAGCTGGTCAGTCAAAACACTCACTCTTGCGTGGGTTCCAGGACACTCTGGTTACGAGAGCAACGAAGAGGCCAACCCCTCAGCCCCAAAAGGAGCACAAAATGCTCTGAATGATTCGAAACCATTTTGTAACACCACGAAAACTCTACTGAAAAATAACTCCATGGATGAAAAACAAAACACAGGAATGATGGAACGATCCGCCAAGTATGTTATAGGCGAAATGGTTCATCAAAAAATCAACACAAAATTTGGCGGGGATGGTGGCTTTTGGTGCTCATTACCTACGGCATGCACGCAGGTTCAGGATATGGAATGTTGAGTTAACTCAGCTATCGGGTCTTTGCTTACATGTAGCACCGCTGGATATGGAAATGACAGGATTACCTGGTGTCCTGCTATTTCATTTCACCATAACAAAGATACCAGGAACCACAGCATATAGGAGGGATCCTGTTTTCCGGTGCCAAAAGCTCAAGGCTCTTTAACTAAACCTCCTACATTAAAAAACGGCCACAAGTATGCTTAGAAGGAGGTTTATTGAAGAAAACCCCAGTATAGAGATTAATAGAGAACGAATATAATGACTCGCAATGAAATCATGTAAGTTACTTTTTTGCAACACTCGTGAAAAATCCCGAGCAGCCATATTACTCGCACCCAATTATGAATTTACTCCTATTCAAGAGTTTATCACTAGAGATTTGGCAACCACCATCGTGGAAGTGCCAACTGAAACAGGCCAGAGGCAGATCGTTATTCCGTCGGCCTACTTTTCAGGAGACTCGCCAACACACCCACCACCAGAGAAAGTCCAAAGTATTATCAGATAGTGTCAAAGAGAAAACAGACACTTCATTTTGTGCTGCGACGCGGATGCGCACCATCTCGCAAGGGGAAGCACGGACAGTAACGCGCGAGGTGAGTTCTTTCTAGAATATTCTTTTGCGACTAATATAGACAATGCCAATAACGGTAACAAACCCACCCTCATAAATGCGATCAGAAAAGAGGTTTTCGACCTAATCATTGCTGATCCATTTACAAGAAACCACATTCACAACTGGCATGTATCTAATGCCTCCTCGATGTCGGATCACAGCCTCCAAACAGCTTCAGAATGCTATAATGAAAGCATATGGAATCAGCTGTCCAGAAAGACAGAAGGCAGTCAACAGAAAAGTGCCTTGGTGGAATAAAGAGTGAGCCAAACTTAGGGAAATATTTAGGAAACTCTTCAATAGAGCCAAAAGTCTGGGATACTGAGAAGTCTACAAAACGGCTCCTTCTGAGTACAACAAGGAACTCAGAAAATACGAGGCAAACGTGCGAGGAGTTTACAGAATTAGCCCCATCTCATCGCCTCCAAAAAGTTATATCTAAAGAATATACCAACGGTATTGGTCCAATGAAAAAACCGACCAGTGGATATGCAGAAAACCAGAAAAAAAAGCATAGACACACTTTCACGGATCTATGTTTGTTGAAGAGGAACTGCGAAGTGCTCAGATGAAATGAGTTGTCACTAACTCCAACAGATCCAGCAGGTGCCTAGCAGAGAAAATCTTCACCACACAAAAGATCAAATGAATCATTAAGAGCTTCAAACCTTTTGAATAGTCCGGAAGGGACGGAATTTTCCCCGCTTTACTTCAAAATGGCCTAGATAATAGAACCCTTCTTGAAAGGGCTGTACTTCTAACGCTTCACAAAAAACAGTTTGCCTATTAAAATTTTACCAGATTTATTACGCCTACGAAATGTCCATAATAGCCTTTTACGTGTTCGATAATATAACATTTCCCGTTTCCCGGCCAACACTGCATCCAACTTTTTCCTCAAACGGCTTCTTATGGTTTTCCATAGGCACATTAATGTCATCACTCGTTTTTCTGGAAGCATTTGCAGTTTTCCGTTCGTTCGGGGATACAATATATATTTCTGTGGCACCGACTGCCAAGATCATGGAATCACTTGTTGAGACAAGAAACAATTTGTCATGATAAAAAAATCATCAGAATATTTTTCTAGAAAACTCTTGAAGATAAAAGTAAGGCAAAAAATCTTGTTTCTTTTGAGTTAGGGTCCATTCAAAATATCTATCAGATGTATTTCAATGTCCAGCGTGGCTTTAGCCGGGAAAGTAGTTGCTTTCTGTTAGTTATTCACAAGAAAAACTTATTTTTTTTTTTCAATTCACAGAAAAATATCTTGATTCAATATTCAATTGAGAATAATTCCCCATTTAACATGAATACCCCACAGGAGGTAATCTTGAACGATGGAAGATAGTGACTAAAATTTAACTTTGAGTCGCACATGATTCCACATCTGATTTTATGAGCACCCTGTTCATATTTTCATACAAATGAAAGGAATCTTGTCTATATGCAAGCCTGTATTCAACTATTCAACTATGCTCGTCCAAAATGAGGTCAGAATTCTAAACGTTCAAAGAATTCACAAAAATATACAATTAAGTACAATTTTATTTTATAAATTATGACTATCCGAGTGTGGTCGTCAAATGGATGAACATTCATGTTGGTGAATTGAATTTTGAGAATGTACGTCCAAAATAGGTAGCTCTGGGTATTTCCAAATGAAATGTACATTTGGACATCCATCGGATTCACATTCAGGATATTCCCATCAATGTACAGAAATGTATATCCAATTCATATTCTTTTCATATCCATGGCGATCTTTATATGGCCAAAAAATGTATGTCAATTGGACATCACGTGCTATATGGATATGCAACAAAGTTATTTCTAATGGTTTATGAAATATGCCCTCAAACGAAAAATGCTCTACGTTAAATAAATTAGTTATTGAAATTATGATTTCAATGATTATCTAGAAACTCGCTGGCAATAGAAATTATACTTCCTTCTTATTCACCATGTACTCAAGTAATGCAATTCTATGTTCTTTTTCAGATGCCCTAATATGGGTCAGCCTTGTATGCTGGTTCGCGTGGCTGCTATTCTTCTTGTGACTCGACAAACTCTGGCTTTTTCTGACATGTGAGTATCACCGAAATTGCGTTGTCTGGGATTGATCCAGTCTCCTTTTCCTTTTCTTTTGGTGTCCGCATCTTCGGATTGTGATAGTTCACCGTATGGACGAACGTGATTTGATTGTTGCAAGTTTAAGGAATAAGAAAGTTCCTGAAACTTTTCGAGAAAATACTCAGATCCCAGAATCGAATCTTACACAATAGATAGCGTGCTGTCAATTGAGTAAACGCGGCGAACTATTTGAGGTGAATTCTTCATTAGAATCTGAACATTTCAGTCAACTATCGCATGCGATACGGAAGTAGTTGAACATATTATATATAATGTGAAAATGTAATAAATTTCCTCTTCTTATTTGAATTTCATTGGAAATACTTTCTAATGCAAACCAGAAACGTGGTTATTTCTGATGATTATCAATCCATTATAGTGACAGCGATTGGATAAATAATAAATGGAGACAATTGTCATGAATAATATTTCTTGATCTTTATATTATAATGCACTATTCGATCAAGTTACTAGACAGTCTTATTCGAAAAAAGATTTTTCTATTCATTTTTTGATAACATATTTTTGCTGGGTGACAACTTCTGTTCTGAAATACATGGATCTGCATATCGTAGGGCGCATTTGATGTGGTGATGTGTTGAATTGTAAGACCAAGTTGAGTTCTCTCATTAAATAAATCCAATTGTTCTTCATTTTCAAATTGAAAAATATATTATTGCAGTTATTGTACCATAAATCTTTTTATCTCCGAATTAACGTCAACTATTCGAAACATTACATATATTTTTGGAATAGATTTGAGTTGACATCCGAATTCATTAGATTTAAAAATGACTATTTCCCCTATTATTTTGGGCCAATTGAATGGCCGGAATTTCAAACAGAAAACTAATCAGATTAGTCGTATGGTGATGAAACGTCTTATCGCTGTATTATATTGATAAAACCACTGTCTATTCGATATTGTTTTGCGATAAAACTACACTAATTCAATTCCACAATATGAATCTCCCTTAAATATAAAAACTATTTTTGGTAAAATATCAAATGCAAAAATATTTTCTAAATAGATTTGAAACACAGTTTTTGGTTAATACCACTCCATGAAAATTCTAGAAATTATACTTGTTTTTGTAAAGAAGGTGTTGTATATAGATGTTGTGTTGTTCCATATGGTTTACAATCGGCTTGTCCAGCATAAGAACGAGTATTACAAATATGAAAACTTTGCTATACATTACATTGATGACATTTCATTATATTCTGAAAATAAAACAATACATAAAGAAGATTCAAAAGCTTGCTGCGGATACAAAATAGGTAATCTTCTGCGGCAATATTTTGAATCTGTTACTTACTGAATAACCTCGATCAAACAATGAAATAAATTATTTTTTCGTTTTTAGTGCATTAGCTTTGGAAGAAAATATATTTTTTTTCAAATAATACTATAGAAAATTGTTGTGGATCTCACTGATTATTTATAAATAATCAATTTATGCTTTGACTACTAGCGGTTAGTGTTTACACTACTAGTAGGTGGTTTTTCTAATAGTATCGAGAAAAGTGGTAAGTTCTTCTGTGATTCATTTAGCAAAAATAAATCGATTCAGTTATTCACACAGGAATAAATATTTCTGTGACACGAAGCATATAGGCATAGAGCAGCACTTTTGGAATTTTTTACGAGTTTTTATTGCTATTCGGGAAATATTGTCTTGGAATAATATTCGTGCTAGAGGATTCAATCGAATTTTCCCTCGAGCAATTTAACTCGTGAAATTCGCGGCCTCATTATCAAAGATTCACTCAAATTTGCACACAGTGAAATTTCCCGGCAAAATGGTTTCTCGAAAATTTGTAAAATTCATGAACGATGAAGCCAGAGCCGGATTAAGAGGGGGGCAAGCGGGGCTGCAGCCCCGGGGCCTCCACAAGAGAGGGGCCTCCACAATATACATTTTTAGGTAAAATTTCCTAACAAATACCGAAGGATATGCAAAATTATATATAAAAAATCTGACAACGAAAGAGCAGTTCTCCCACTTTTTCCTCTCATTTTTCATTTTAAACATTCAAAAACATGTTTCGTATTCTTGTCAAAATCCATGGTTGATATTAATCTTCGATCTGATGAATCATGTGTATATGCGAGAAACAATCACCAAGTGAAACATCATACTATTATACAAAATATTATATCGTATCGAAATTAGCTGTAAAAACAAGAACAATTGAATTTAAAAAATATATATTTTTTTTTATCAAATGGAGGATTTTCTGTCGATTTATTCTTCGGATGACACAAGCGATCTAGATACACAATAAAATTCAATAATCATAAGCAAAAGAAAATAATATTTCAATTTATAAATATGATTGCATCAAATTATTTATAAGAGCCCTGTGCGCATTCCATAATAGAACAAAAGTTCAAATTCTGTTGACTATTTTTCTGCCGATTCTACAAACACTTTGCCCGTCTATACCTGTTTATCCTATTTATTGGCGTTGACAAGTGTCCGCTGAGTGGCGCGCTTGTAACAGAGAAATCCCCGAAATCTGAAAGTCTAAGAGAAGGATGACATTCCGCAACAAATGTAAATCCTTCTGAAAAAGGACTATCTTGAAAACCAAAATTTCAGAGCTACATTCTCAAACATTGAAATTACAGTTATTATTTTTTGACATTGCTAGAAACCAATGGAAACGTTCAATTCAAATAATTCATATACGTTTTGGCCAATCAATAGTGGGAATATTCTACCTAGAAAATTGTCGCGGGAATAATTTGAGGTATTTTGTTTTATTGTCTGACAACCTATATTTTTAATTTGACGTCTGTCATCAATTCGCATGAAAAGTGTGAAATGAATCAAAACCGGTTTAGTACATTATATACTTTTGCAAGGAAATGTGTTTATGATCGTAACATCAAAAAATAATCTAAAGAATACCACACGAGAGTTCGATATAGTAGAACATAATTATCTAGATTTCTTTCTCAAACTTGTTGGCGATAGCCACTCGAGCCAGTTGGTCTCTCTTGTCTATTGCCTGGCAACAAGTTTTCGAAAATCTGTCGAATTATTTTCACTCTATTGTGATATTACAACTGAGAATGTGATGATGTCAAATTGCACTGGAAAGCGCTCATTTTCCAAAATGAAAAAAATAGGCGAATTACGATGAGACAAGGCCGCCTATCAAAGCTATCGCTTCTTAGCATTGAGAATGATTTTCTCCGGATGCTGGATTTGACCGAAATCATCAATGATTTTTCGTCGAAAAAAGCTCGCAAGAATCCATTCGTTTACGCTGTAATTTAATTTCTTTCTTTTATTTTATTATACCTTCATATGCTCGTGTCGAAATAATTTGATTTGTTCCGCAATAAATAAAAAAAAAATTGTTTGAAAAATAATTAGGGGCCTCCACTCCTTTGTTGCCCCAGGGCCTCCACACCTTTTAATCCGGCCCTGGATGAAGCAAAATGTATATTCACCATCAATGAACAATTCATTCTTTTAAAATCCGACAAATATTACAACAGAGTTATATCGTAACTTCCTTATTAGTTCCGGTCAAGGTGGCTGTTAATTTTTCAATTTCCAAGAACAAACCTCCATTCCGAGTTGGTAGGTTTTACGACCGGAATAACGCCGTTTCATTCTTGTGTTAACTTTATGGCTCATGAATAGAGAAAATGGTAATAGTAAGTGGGCAATACGAAATTAATTTTCTAGACGAGAACAGATATTGAATCTAGTCGGGAGAAATATGTCAATGCTTATGAAAAATCTTCTTCGTCGACAATTATAGATATGAGAACAACGTAAAATTAGATAAAATTATTAGTAACGGTGGCATTGTACAGTTTTCCATCTGGTTTCCCGGGGACCATCTAGCCAACTAGGTCACTGGAAATTATAATGCACTACCAGATGAATGACAATACTCCCCATATACAGGGTATTTCTTAAGTACGTGTAGAAAATATTGAAGCATGTTGCTGACGTCAAAAAAAGAAGAAATGTTCCCATAAACATATGTCCACAAGTTATTCGTTTCTGAAATGCAGGGTGTCAAAGTTAAATTCTTATTTTTATTTCTTGTGAATACATTTCAAAATGATTGTGATATTTCAGTGAAGTTTGGTATCTGGAAATATTTTTCAATGACAAAATCATATTTTATGTTAGTTTGTCTTTTTCGTGGGGATGGCGCCACCTACATGTCCCTTCAGTCAGTTAAAATGTCATAACTTTTTTGTACGTACCTGAATCACGTTTTCTAGTGGAAAAATCGACTTTTCTAGCATTTTTGTGTGAAAAATATATTCCTGGTAGACGTCGCTGCGAGCAACTGTTTTCGAATTATTGGGATTTGAAATAATAGATGCCTTTAAATTATTTCCGTCGCCTCTAAGTATTAAAAATCGGAAAACATACGCCAATGCATTTGTCTTTCATTCTATGGTATTCTACATTCAACACCCAAATCTAGTAGAAAAATGATTCTTGCCTTTTGTTACGTACTTTTTTTGGACTCTTTTCCGATTCAAATGAATAACATTCAGGTGAGTACTTGTCATGTCATTTCAATCCGTTCTTGTGACAGTGAAGTTGTTTTCTGTATTTGTGTTCAATTTCTTTTTCAAATGGCAGCATACACGAATAGCGAAATGGCTAATATGATTTACGTATACGGTCTTGCCGATGGCAATTGCTACGAGGCTAGACGTATTTATAATGGAAGATTCCCTAATCATCGAGCGCCGAATCACAAGACATTTAGAAACCTGTTTCAGCTGCTTTTGGAGTCTGGATCCTTTAAAAAGCTCCAGTGGCAGGCAGACGTTGACTTCTAGGACACCAGAAGTTGCAGAAGCTGTTCTTCAGGCAATCGAAGAAGATCCACAGACAAGCACGAGCAAAATTGCGCAAAACCTGAACGTACATAAAAAATTAGTTTGGTTAATTCTCAAACAAAATCAGTTGTATCCTTATCAATTACAGCGTTTCCAAGCATCGTTGCCCCAAAATTTCCTTTCCCGTGTAACATTTTGCCCATGGATACTGCAGAAAATTGCACAGATATTATTCAATGCAGAGATGCCTTGGCCAGTAACTACAGGCCAATATCACTGATAACAAACTTTGCAAAAATATTGGAGAAGGTCCTAAGGAATAGTTTAGTATCATACCTCATTAAGTATAAAATATTATCCGACAAGCAATTCGGTTTCAGGGAAAATGTTTCCACACAAGATGCGGTAGTTTCCCTAACAAATAATGTATTTTCTGCCCTAGATAAAAGTATGCCTTGCCTATGTATGTTTATAGATCAAGCTAACGCATTTGAAACTGTTAGTCACCCACTACTTATGGAATCTCTAGAAGATATCGGAATAAGAGGTAAACCCCTCACACTCTTCGAAAGCTATATTTCGAACAGAATCCAATGTGTAAGAGTCCGGGCTAAGTACAGTGACAAGCTTCCCGTGGAGTTTGGGGTACCACAAGGGACCGTTCTGGGACCGATCTTATTTTCGATATATATCAATAATTTGTTCAAAATTGAGAGCTCTGGAGAAATCATAGGCTTCGCAGACGATACGGCCATCGTTTACAAAGCAGCTACCTGGGGGGAGTTGAAAATGACAGTTCAAACCGATATTTCTCGTATCGAATATTGGTTTGATCAGAAGTTGTTAACAATGAATTTGGAGAAAACCCATTATATACCATTCACATGCTACGAATCCAAGACACCTGATTTTAACTATATAGAAATATATGAAAAAGGATCGATCTCTCATATACTACCATCAAAAAGTGTTAAGTACTTGGGTGTACTCATTGATGACCATTTGAGGTGGGATGTCCATATTAAATACGTAATAAAAAAACTACAATTGATTCTATATAAATCATTGTCACACATTACCTCAGAAAGAACTAGAAATTGTGTATTTTGCACTTGTAGATAGTCATCTGAAATACGGCATCTTGGCTTGGGGTGCAGCACTCAGAAAACACATAACACCTTTAGAAATTCTACAACGAAGATTCTTGGAACTAATGTTACATAAAAAATGGGACTACTAAACAGAACTGACTTACACTGAGTCAGGAGTGTTTGACCTCAGGCAGGAATTCAGTTATAAATGTATGATCAATTATCACATGAGTAAGAAATTCAAAAAAAGCAATCATGAATATGACACATGTAGATAAAAAGTACACCCTATTCCCTTCATGACAAAATCTATAGGACAAAGATCAAATGAGTTCTTAGCGCCCAAACTCTACAACAGCATCACCCATGAACTTAAAAACATGTCAAATAAAACATTTAAAAAAAGTCTGAAGTAATTTGTGCTGACCTGCCCTAGTAGACTAGGAGGAATCGGCGCATGAGTACCGAAAACTATTCCACCACAATTTTTTCATGCGATCCTCTTCAAATTGCCCTACTGATGATACAAATGCATGTTGCCATGGGGCAACCCCGTGCCATATTGTTTAAACCGAAATTGTTTAAACAATTGCAAGGAATTGTTATTTTTCAACCGGACAAATCATTTTTATATTCTTTATTGAAATACAAATAAGAAAGGTCCTATGACTTTTCACGATAAAGTTAATATTTTTAGAGATATGCATTTTCAAAGGTTCAAAAAATCTCATATTTGGGTACTTTTGACCCATGAAAAATATATTAAAAAATAAAATAAAAACGAAATAATATTTTTTTTATTCTTTATACAATAGTTAATAACATTCTCAATAGAGATTTAAAAAAATTTCATTGATTATACCTGTTTTTTTATTATCAATTTCGCGCGCTCACAAGTATGCATCGCTTACCTTTAAGTATCGCCGTCTCTCTCTGACTCATGCGCTGCATCGGCCTCTCTGTTTTCTGAATCATTATTTATCATTTATCTAAAAAACTATTAACTTTTTTAAGATTGTTAAAGAGAGCAATGTTATTAACAATTAAATTGTCTACAATTTGTTTTTGACAGATTTTTTTCTGGAATCAATTTTACAAACGTTATTTAAGCATGAATCGGAACCTGTAATTAAAATTTTACCTGCTTTACACGCATTTACGGGTTGTGATACGACTAGTAAAATTGGCACAAAAAAAAAAGCTTTAGAACTGATACAAATAAAAGAAAATCGTGATGTCTTAGTCCCTCTTGGCAATGGCTTAGAATTAAGTACTAAGGAGTTGAAAGGCTTAGAAACATTGTATTTAAATATTTTGGGTAAGAAAGGTAACTCCGCGGATGAAGCTAGACAAATTATTTTTTCTCGTTGCTTTGGAACTAATATTAATTTATCGAAAATTCCGTGCACATCAGATGCCTTGCATTTGCATGCACTTAGAGCTTCTGCTCAAACATACATTTGGAAAAAAGCGTTGAATCCCCAATATAAAACATTAGATTTTACGAATTTCGGATACAAACTGGAGAATAGTACTTTGCTACCTTTATTTATGAACAAAAGCCCATTTCCAACTGATCTTAAAAAACCGTGCAATTGTAAGAAAGCCTGTAAAACCAAAGCTTGTTACTGTAAAAAAAATAATATTAGTTGCATACCTCTATATGGCTGTGATTTAGAAGACTGTAAGAATATAATATATAAAAATGATATTGATAATAAACAAATACCTTTTTTTTAAATCTTGTTTTATTATTTCATACTTCTACATCTATAACCTTCCTTTGAAGAAGTTATTCAATGTAATTACTTTCTGTTTTAATGACAAAAAAATAATACAAACTGATAAAAAAGTAATTTTAATTACATGTTCCGATTCATGCTTAAATAACGTTTGTAAAATTGATTCCAGAAAAAAATGTGTCAATAACAAATTGTAGACAATGTAATTGTTAATAACATTGCTCTCTTTAACAATCTTAAAAAAGTTAATAGTTTTTAAGATAAATGATAAATAATGATTCAGGAAACAGAGAGGCCGATGCAGCGCATGAGTCAGAGAGAGACGGCGATACTTAAAGGTAAGCGATGCATACTTGTGAGCGCGCGAAATTGATAATTAAAAAACAGGTATAATCAATTAAATTTTTTTAAATCTCTTTTAAGATTGTTATTAACTATTGTATAAAGAATTAAAAAAATATATTATTTCGATTTTTTTTTATATATTTTTCATGGGTCAAAAGTACCCAAATATGAGATTTTTTGAACCTTTAAAAATTCATATATCTAAAAATATTAATTTTATCGTGAAAAGTCATAAGCCTTTTTTATTTGTATTTCAATAAAGAATATAAAAAAAAATTATCCGGTTGAAAAATAACAATTCCTTGCAATTGTTTAAACAATTTCGGTTTAAACAATATGGCACGGGGTTGCCCCATGGCAACATGCATTTGTATCATCAGTAAGGCAATTTGAAGAGGATCGCATAAAAAAATAGTTTTCGGTACTCATGCGCCGATTCCTCCTAGTCTATAGGGCATACGTTCATGGTTTGACAGAAACGAAAATATAATTGAATAAAGTTACATTTCATAAGGTATCCGGATAGGTAAGTATTTTGTTTCCATATCGCATCTCCCGTGCAACCAATCTCCAGATGAAATTGATCCAAATTCAAATATTCTAAAAGACAATGTTGAATTAATCTACTCTTTCTTGCTTTAATTTCAATTTTTTTATTGTGTTCTGTTATAAATTATCCAGTTATTACAGTATATATGTGTGTATTTTTTATATTTTTATATTTTATATTCATATTTTTAATTGCTACACTGTCTCGGAACAAGTATTTTACTTACCGAGTATATTTACTCATCATATCATTTATTTTAGTATTTAGTGTTTGTTATCCATTCTCCATTTCATTAATGCCTGTCGTGTAATATTCAATAGGACATTCTAGTGGAGTATTCACCAGTGTTATCTTATACTACTTCTATTATAACGTATTGTATTGCTCATATTATTATGTGAGTGAATACATTTATATATTATTATTATTATTATAGAGATATTATTTACTGACTAGGCACAATTTTCAAAGCACGCCATAATGAACTTTCATAATAATCATGTGTGGTGTGACGAAAACCCTCACGCAATAGTTCAGTCCAGGTTTCAACACGAGTTTTCATTGAATGTGTGGATTGGTATTGTTGGGGATTATTTGATTGGTCCCCACTTTTTTCCAAGGACTCTTAATGGAAATTATCATCATGGTTCCCTTGAAGACTGGCTAGACGCTGTGGGGTCACACAATCACAAGTAACCCCTTCACCATACTTGTTCACTTCACACCTATATGCGCATTCTGATAACTAAGTTATCATCATCAGTAGTTAACTACACTAAATGAATTGTAACATTATCTTATAATTCACACCTGCTGTTTCTACTTGGGTTATTTTATAGTAATTACTGCTCCTCAAGTCCCTTATGTGATCTTGATGGTTCTATGGGTATTAACGAAAACAGAGTTGAATACATAGGCCCATTATCCTCATGGGCTAAATTTTTTATTACGGTTTTTTTCATTGTGGTTTTTGTGGATAACTATACTCTTCAGGCAGTCTGATTTTCTAGTATCGTTGACCGATTTGACCATTTTCAAATTATGAATGTTAATTTTTTGACAAGATTCTATCATATGGTCAGCCACACTCGACTTATTCTCCCTTCGGTAAGTAGCATGGGCTAAATGTTCGTGGAACCTTTTGGAAATTGAATGTTTTGTCTTACCATAGTAGATTTTGTCACAATTTCGACAACTAATTTCATGTGTCTCAACACTATATTCCGGGATATAAATCTCCAAGCAATTTATAGTTATAGAAATAATTCGCAAACGTCATTAGGAAACCCGAAGGACGAAACTGACATATTAGATAAGTCGGGAATTTATTAAATTAGTTGTCAAAATTGTGACAAAATAAATTATGGTCAGACAAAACGTTCAATTTCCAAAAGGTTTCACGAACATTTGGCCCATGCTACTTACCGAAGGAAGAATAAGTCAAGTGTGGCTGACTATATGATAGAATCACAAAATTACCATTCATAATTTGAAAATGGTCAAATCGGTCAACGACACTGAAAAATAAGACTCCCTGGAGAGTATAGTTATCCACAAAAACCGTAATAAAAATTAACTTGATGAAGATGATGGGCCTATGTATTCAACACTGTTTTCGTTGATACCTATGGAACCATCAAGATTCCACTAGCGACTTGAGGAGCAGTAATTAGTATGAAATAACCCAATTAGAAACAAATGTGGTGAAAATGTTACCTTTGTGATTATTTCATTGAAAATATTTTGCCTGAATTACTTGAAGACCTTCCACTTTTACTGAGATAAAGAATATGGTTTATGCATGATGGAGCGCCAGCACATTTTACTTTGATAGTTCGTGAATTTTTAAATCAGCGATTTAGAAAGGTCGAGGCGCTGAAGTTCCAGATCAATTCTGGCCTCCGATGTCCCCGGATTTAAATCCAATAAAAAAAAATTGTGGGGTCACTTGAAGGCCCTAGTTCATACGGTGCCAATAGTTCATATGTATATGGTGGTTCGGTTGTTTATGCCAAAATTTCAATAGCTACACAGCGCCATGGAATTGAAATATCATATTATAAAGAGTTTGTTTTGAATGTTCGGAGCTACGTTATAGCAGTAACGACTACGTCATTTTGTTTTGTATACATCCCCCCACTTCCAGATATAAAATATGTTTTACAGAGGTTGGATTTAACACTCTCAAAATAGTAATTAGAGTAAACCAAAAATATGCAATATATAGAACAGATATATTGATTATCGAATTACGAACCATTAACATTATTACTATCATCATGAAGAAGAGATACCATACCGACCTGAAATATTGCAGGCGCAATTTCACAAAGTCGAACTTTATGGTTGAACATAAAACCATATAGCAATGTATAACGCTGAATAAGGGAAATGAAAAACATCTGCTCTGGTCGATCGTAAATGTGAAAGTGAACATATTTTTCAGGTACTCAAACACAAAGAGTTGTGGTTGTTTTGGCCGCACAGAAATTGTTTCGGGTGTCGATCGCTCGATTTGGAAACGCGATGAAATAGTAGGCGAAGGGAAAACTCAAGTTATAGTATTCGGTTTGCCGAGGACCAAAATATAATAATGAATGATAATTGTTTTCACTACAAGGTTCATTTCTGATAAAAAAAATAATAAACATTATTTAAATTCAGAAATGTTTTCCTATTTTGTTTGTTTGAGCCAACTGATGCCAAATATCTTTTGACTCTGCATACATTTGCACGAAAATTTCCCGAAACGACATTCTATTGTGTTCTACAAACTGCACATATTTGTCAAGCAATGGCACTTGTGGAAGGACGACTATGCGCCAGAATTAGGCCAATCAAAAGAGATTTTCTGATCTATTGAATCTGTGACAAAAATACTACCAGGAAACCGACGTGGCAAATATGACCGAAAATGGGCGGGTGCGTGAAAGCGGCTGAGTAGTGGGGGTGGAGCAGCAGATTCATAACGTGCGCAGCCCGCTTGTATTACTGTACACACGCTTTCCCGCGTCTGCTTCTCTACCCCCACTCCTGAGCCACTTTCATGCACTCGCCCGTTTTTGGTCATGTTTGCAAGTATTTCTCACCTATTTGGCAGCATTTCAACGCAAAATAAGAATAGTCGATTTGTAGTACTACACTTCAACTCCCAAAATCTTTTAGAAAAATTGTAATCGGACCACCTAAGGGCCATTCTTAATTACGTTAGGATCCTGAGGGGAAGGGGGGTTCTCAAAATATCTACAAACCCTTATCTCGAGAAGAGGGGTGGGGGTTGAAGCCATTCTTACATAATATTTTATAAGTCGAAATGTGCGATTTCATAGACTGATGGATATTTGAGAGCTACGCGTTGCCGAAAACAACTCTGCGATCTATTTTTCAACCGACGAAACCAAAAAGGAGGAGGTTTCCTAGTCGACGCGTATATTTTTTTTTTCATGTATGACCACGCATAACTTTTTACTGAGACGTCCGATTCCGATAATTCTTTCTTCAGTGGATAGAGTGTACTTTGAGGTTGGTTCCATTTGGATTCAGAAGATGAAATCCACCCCTGAGGGTAGCAAAATGAAGGATATTAATCACTCACCCTCTGAATTCTGGTCCGTTAACCGATTCTATCAGGCATAAGTTTGTACTGGATCCTTCCATTTGGATTATTCTTTCTTTATTAGATAGGGTATACCTCATAGTTGATCATCTTTGGATTTCGAATGGAATTATCCACCCTTACGGGTAGAAAAATTGGGGATAATTGATTTTTCACTTGTGAACATTGGCACACATTTGTAGTTGACAATGACAGATCGCTATTGTCATTATTTTTATTCTCCGACATCCGTCACAATCATTATATTCTATGAGAGGATGGGATGATACACAGTAATGGAATAAACTAACTAATTTATATTACAATAAATAGTAAAATTAGATAATCATATTATTTAACTGGTAATAGTTGAAGTAAGGTGGGTCAGTAAGTATTTTGGAAGTGATCAAAAAACATGTAGGTAGTAATCAGTAGATTTCAGCCACAAATTTTTTTAAAATAAAAACATTTTAACAAAAAATTAAACCGACAAAATACGGAACTGAAAATTAAAAAATAAAATTAACCTTCTCAGTCTCAATAACTAAGCTCCCAAACTAATGTGAGTAACTAATTTTGAGTCGGCGCCAAACAAACAATCAACGAAGATCATTGAATTACTTCAAAAAAACTATCAGAATGTCACCGCGCAACTCGATGCCATCATTTTACGCCTTACCTAATTCATTTGCTTGTTTGTTTGGCACCGACTCAAAATCAGTTACTTACATTAGTTTAGGAGCTTAGTTATTGAGACTGAGGAAAGTGATTTTATTTTTTACTCTTCAGTTCCGTATTTCGTCGGTTTAATTTTTTGTTAAAAAGTTTTAATTTTTCAATTTTTTTCTCTCATGTACAATTTTATTTATACACCTTTTCATTTTGGATTTTCTTATTATTTATTAAGTTTTCAAAATCTTAAATGTGTCTATTTTTAAAGTTTTTGGAGCTTATATTCACGTCAAATTATGAGTTTTAGTGCAATTGATCCTTTTCAGAAACCAGATAAAATCTTACGTGAGAAGTGGAAGGGGGAGTCCGATAAATATTATGTGCTCTTACATTAGGGAAGGGGGGGTCAAAAATGTCCAAAATTGTCCTTACGTAATTAATTATGACGCATCCAGGTCTGCTGCAATGAAAGCATTAAAAAAATCAAATTGCAATTATGCCAAAACTAATAATATAGTTAGATTCAACGGGAATTAGGACCAGGGAGTAAAACAATTTTTTTATCGGTGGCGTTTTGGAATTGATTTATTCCTTTTTCAAAGCTGAAATGATAATATTCACGTATAGATTGAAACAAAGAACATATCTATGACCCACCTTCAAAACAGAGTTTATCCTGCTCATGGATTCAACTAAAAAACTGTTGAGTAGTCGACACAAACTCTGGTCAATAAAAACACATTGGCACAAATTACATATTAAAAATTTTAAAAAAATTAAAATTGTATATAAACAAATACAGACACGTTAAAATGAAACAACACACAACCGTGTATGGTCAATATGCAACTGATCATCCCACCTGAAATATTCCAGCACTACATGAATGAAGAAACGAAAAAAACAAAACAAATCTTCATCATTATTCAGAAATCTGTTTTTCTTTTGATCCTCTCTAGAATATGGTTGTATATTTTTGTCAGGTTCCGTATATCACTTTTTTGGTTTACGCAATTGTCATGGAGATTGATTTGAATCATTTCTCCCAACAATCTCTTTGATTACATCATCTCTTTTTCCAAAATTTTTACTGAATCGAAATCAAAATTGCACGACGATTCAAAATGACGTGCAGCAATTGCTGTTTTTTTTATTTCTATTCTTTTCATAGCAGTCATATTTTTGTTGATATATTCTGGTTTTTGGGTATTGTTTAGTTCGCCCCACATTCACGGGGAATACTATATATTACACATGAAAATGATTTAGCTGGTATCTCATCTTTTAACTGCGTGACTAATTTTCCTGTAGTTTTCAAATTGTGAAAAGCAAACTTGTGAGAATCAGTTGATAAACATTTTTAAATTTTATATGAGAGTCCATCTAGATATGGAAACCCAAAATAGTAACAGATCCTGCCTATCTGTTATTTGACGTTTATTAATGATACTATCAATTAATTTCGTGGGGTAGTTGTTGTTCTTGGCTTTAACTGAATTTTTCGAATAGAAACAATTATCGCTAAGAGTAAGAAATTAGGTTAGAGGCTGTATTAACCTTTTGGCTGAAAGAGTATTCTGATAAGTAATTCAAAATTCTCCCCGAATTGGTAGGTTTCATGAACCAATTGCTGAGTAATTTCCCATTGTTTATCTCTTATGATCTGGAGATCCAGAAACGGCAGTTTGTTTTCTCTTTCTATTTCTAACGTGAACTGAATATTTGGGTTAAAACTATTGGAAATATTTAATACTTCATCAGATTTAACTAGTTTCAACCCAAATATTCAGTTCACGTCAGAAATAGAAAAATAAAATCAACTGCCGTTTATGGATCTCCAGATCATAAGAGATAACAATGAGAAATTACTCAGCAATTGGTTCATGAAACCTACCAATTCGGTACCTCATCAAACAATTCTTGCACATCTCCATCAACGTCTCTGTGATAGAGGGACTTTTCAAAAACGAACAACTGATTGTGGTCGTCCACGAGTAATAAGAACGGTGGCACTGGAAGGAGAGGTTCTCAATATGATTGAAAATCGTCTGGAATTAAGTACAAGACAAATTGCTAACACACTTAATGTTAGCAAAGAACTAATCTGGAAAATTTTAAAGGATCATCAGATATATCCTTACCATATTCAACGACTCCAGGAAGTTTTGCCGCAATATTTTCCCCATCGAGATTTTTGTCAATGGAATCTTCAAATAATTACCCAAAATGCTCAATTTTTGGAAAACGTAATATTCACTGACGAATCCAATTTTTCAAGGCAAGGGATTACAAATTCCCATAACATCTATGGGCCGAAGATAACCCACATGCAATTCAAGAAGGTCAGTATACTGGCACGGGTTCGACTTCCGCCGCTGGTGAAAATTTTTCAATGCCCCAAGAGTGGTTTCGGATCTCACTATAAAAGGTGAGGCCTCCGTGATCTCAACTCGTATAAGTTTTCATGCTCAATGTTGTATTTTATTTTTTTATTGGGAAACTATTGCTTTTACGGACACAACACAGGAGTTGAAAAAGTTTTGCAATGCATCTTTCTTCTCAACACTAGTTCAAATTGAAAAATTTAGTTTCGTTAAAAAGTTCAGGTAAAAAATGGAATAGGGGTTGCATGTTTCACCCCTTTAAAAGATCACAACAAAATTAAAAAAATATTCATAGGTAGCCTTCTCATTGGTAGAACATGCCCACAAAATTCCATTGCTTCAACTCTTCAGGAATTCCAATATTCTCATTTTTGGAAGGCCTAAGAGCTTTTGTTTACATGAAAATCCCCCTTAATTTTCGACAAGGAGTCACCCCCTAAAAACTTTCGCACTTATTTGGTAACACCCTGTATCTACAGTGTGGAAACCTAACATGGAATAAAATCGTATCTCCATAACAGAGATACATTTTCAAAAATCCTCGGGCAGGTCGATTTTTATTTTTGATTTTTTTTTTTATAAAATAGTTTAACCCCCATTCAACCATCTGCTCTACAGTTCAATTCCTTCAAAAATTTTTAATGAAAAGGGGGGGTTGAGTTTTACCTTGTTTGAAAGGTTTTCAAATTCTCAATACAACCATATATTTCTTTTTCTATTTATCTGATGCTCATTCGAGATAAAAGCATTTTAAATAATAACAAATTTAATTACAAAAATTCAGACAAGTTTTATTTCAAAAAAAAATTTTTTTCCCAAAAATGTATACCTTCTCAGTACTGTTCCCTGCAGATTGGCTTCATGTAAAAGTTAAATTCACAAAAAAGGGTCGCATTTTGCTGTGCTTGGAAGAAATTAGTGTACGTTATGCTTTAGATAAAAATACTCGGATAAACTTTATTTTGACACAATAATCAATAATATATTCAAAATGTGCTCCTTCTACTTGTTGACAACAACCCAGCCTATTATGAAATTCATTCCTGACGTTTTCGAACATCTATGGAGTAATCGCCGGTATTTCTGCCGTTATTCTATCTTTCAAGTATTGTATGTTTGCAGGTTTTGTTTGATAGACTTTGTTTTTGATATGACCCCATGAAAAAAGTTTAATGGGGTGAGGTCAGGTGACCTCGCCGGCCATTCCAACTTACCTCTCCGACCTATCCATCTATTCGAGAATACTGTATTTGAATATTCTCTTACAGGAACTCTAAAAGGTGGTGGTGCTCCATCCTGTTGAAACCATAAGGGAGAATGTGGTATATTTGGATTAACTGGATTAGGAAAATTTGTTATAGAAATAAGCTCTGTCTGCAAAAATTCCAAATATATATCTCCGGTCAGGTTACCCCTCAAAACATGCTGGTCCTATTATCCAATTTCCCAGAATGCCGGCCAGACATACTTTTTCTGGTCTCTGAGTATGTAACTCCAGTGAGGATTTTCTCGAAACCAGTATCTACAATTCTAACGATTCAAATGTCCATGAAGGGTAAAGGTGGATTCATGAGAAAAAAATACATGGATTAGCAATAATTCATGTTGGTCTAACTTTCCCATCATTTCCTCACAAAATTAAATCCTGCGGTCAGGATCATCTTCGCATAATTCTTGTGTCGGGTGAATTTTGTAAGGATATAGTTTGTTAGCTGAAAACAGTTTTGTAATCGTTGTATGACTAACATTGGTATTCCGTGCAATTTGCCTTGCAGAAGTCGTAGCACATTCTTCTATCTCCAACAATGCATTCAGTTCAGTATCTTCGTCAACGAAAGAGCAAAAATAGGAGGCAATTCAGGATTCTTTTCACGGAACAAATTAACAACATCTGCCTGTGTTCCAGTCATTTCTCCATATCCAATCGTCTTTAGGATGGTTATAAGATGTGTTTCGGTAAAATAACGCATTTCAAAAATTACTACTACAATTTCAAACTATCACCATTAGCTATTCTCAATAAATGTTATTTTGTTAAGATCACATTTACTTTTTGCTTCATTTTCTACTTGTACCTGCAAAAACAGCAAAAAATTCAACACAAATAAATAAGTTTCGTTTTATTTAGTTTTTCAAAGCTGAAGACAAAAAAACATTAGGAAAACATAGGCGTAGACTGAAATTCCGTACCAAAAACTGATTTTTAACAAGCAGGTGAATTTACTTTACAAGTAATATAATCAAACTTTGAATCTTTCAAATCCTCTCTTGCAGATATGGCTCAATAGAATTACAAAATAATTGACCGTTGGAGAGAGATTTAAAATACCTCTCAAACAAGGTGTAACTTGACCCCTTGTACAATTTAAAATTTTTGAAGGGGTTGATCTGTAGAGCAGGAAGTTCAAAGGATGTTGAAAAATTTTACGTAAACAAATTTATTTTCAAAAAGAAAATTGGAAGATTTTTTTGGAATATATTTCTACTAAGGAGATAAGGATTTTATTCCATAATAGGTTTCCACACTGTATATATATTTATATTGAAATATAGTTTCTTAGAGTAAAAGTAAATGAAAACTAATAATATTTGCGGTACCGACAAATCAAATTTGATCAATCCATTCTTTAGAATAATTCTAATTACGGACCAGATTTCCGCCAATTTTGTATACTCCAATGACAATTCGGATCTAATGACGTTTAATTGTTTCGTTTTTGAGAAAGCAATAATGTGGAATGAAATTAGTGCCATCCTATATACCCTCAACAAATCTCGAAGATTATTTTCTTGACTTTGCTTCCAAGTTTGACGAATCTCCTCTGTCAGTTTTTCTTTTACAAGAGATACCCATCCACTGAGATATCACAATTCCAATCACGTATTTTTCGTTTCTATTCATGCAAACATGTCTCCTGGCTAGAAGCATGGAAAATTGAAATGGCAGGAAAATACTAGACTGAGAAAATAAAACACGATCAGTGAAACAGTGGATGGAAAAAGTTGCCACGGGCAGACAAGTGAAATGTTTATGTTAAGTAACATTTTGATGGTGAAACGAATGTTGGCGGTTCAATTCAACCATAATATGCTAGGAGACATCGGGATGGAGATCTGCATATTTACTCAGTTGCTTCTGAATCCTGGTCATCATAACAATATTTATGTTTGGAAAAAAGATAGAATAACGTTTTTTTTCTTATCCCAGGTCTACATATTAGAAATGAGAACTAACGTCGTCATATTCACCAGTTTGTTTACATGTTTACAAAAAAAATATTTCAAATCGCATTTATTTTTCTTTGATAACTGTTATATGACATGATGGATGTGAACTTTTATTATTTACTAGCTGACACGACAGACGTTGCCCTGTCTATATTCCCTAAAGAAATTTTACAGCTATGTTATTCAACACTTCATTAGAGATCGATTTTTCCACTTTGGTTGTTCGTGATCTATTAGTTAGATTTTCTTCAGTTGGGGACAACTCCCCCAATACCACAACATATGAGTTTTAGTAGTAGGATCCGTCTATCTATCGCCTCAAAAGCCCTTTTGAGATCAAGAAATACCGCTACCATTGTATAATTACCGTTATCTAGTTCTCATTCCCACTTCGAAATTGTCAGTTGAAGAGCCATTTTACACGAATTATGTTCTCTGAAACCAGATTGCTTTCCCAAGAACAGGTTGTTTTCATTGAAGTATTGAGTTATTTGTTCATGTATTACTTTCTCTAAAAATAATCGATACTCAGTAATTGCGTTATCGATTTTAGGAATACCCCTTTCCTTTCCTTTTCTTCTATTGACTGGAAAAGTTTCCCTTTGGAAGTGACGATTGATAGTGTATTAGAATAGTACAATTTGACTTTTCAAACAAACTAGAATTATTACAAAAATAGACGAAACCTCTACGGAGAATAAAATTATATATTTGTCACGTAATTTCCATCTTCGGTAGCCACTCCACAGTTATATAACTTGTTATTGTCAATTGATGTGTCTGAAACATTTTGGCCACCGAGCAAAATCACCTTGAAGGTTTTCAAACTTGAAAGTCACAATACTTTCAATAGAGTATGAGTTCCGATGACGTTTCAGTAACTTCCATCAAACCTTCAATGTGGCAGGCACTTGATTGTCATATGTGGTGATGGTTGCCACGTTCTTCTCCATAAGTGATTAAAATTCACCATCAAGTGACCCTGGATTGCTACGCGCGATGAGGAAAACTAACCTAAGTTTTCTCAAATCATTTCATTATGTCTTACATGAGGGTTTTACCTGTTACGTGAAATGTGAATGATATTTATTCAAAATGAAATGGGTAATGCGTTTTTAATAGACAATTTTTCTTGATTTTATATAAATAGGTCAATTTGAATAGACCCGATCTCTGACTTGTGCGCCTGCTTAATATTCATACCTTAATTGTTAATTTAGTTTGCATAAATGCAATCATTTTCATTACTTGTTAATTGATAATTGTTACTTGTAATTAATAATTGAAGCCGCATATATCCACCATACTTGTCCTTTTTTAACAATCTCCAGCCTAACCGTAATTCCGAGGTTATAACTTTGGAGTGGCAGGTTATAATAGCCGCGACGTGTTTGCCAGTTTCAAGGGTATAAGACCTATTGTAATTTTTGAATTATAACTTTGTCATGGGCCTGCTAGTTCTGGAAAAAATAATGAGTTAGTTCCACTGGCCACTCTATGGTAAGAGGAACTTTGGAGTGGTATATTTTCAGTTTCTGTCACTTTGAAGTTATATTCTTCTTCAAAGGGGTTCATAGTCAGCAAGAATTCTCGGAAAGTTTTGTCTCAAATAATTTGACGTATGTTCCAATCCAACGAAATGTGGGTAAACAAATGGATTAATTGATTTATTATATATATATATATATATATATATATATATATATATATATATATATATATATATATATAATTAATTAATTTGATACTCGCCTCCAGTTCTACTCATAAAATCATATGAAACCATTGGGTATTGATAATTCAAGTGAATCAAATGACCAAATATGGGGCGGAGTGGTATCCCACATATGTATATATTGCATGGGAGGAATTTAATTGGTCAGTAAATATAACGATGTCGTAAATTCACCCCTCGAATATGAAGAGTTCACATCATGTTTGCAATGTAATTTTCTATCAAAGAACCATTAATTTATGGGTTGAATTGATTTTGGATATTCTGATGGGAGTTCCTTTGGCAATTATTGGAATAACTCCCATCATGGTGCTCAGACTGGAATCACACATGTTTATGGATATTATTTGTCTCATGATCCAATATAGTTCCACAATGTTTGAAAGAAGAGATAATAATATTATCAAAAAAATGTTTCCCTCAATGGAATAGCTATTTTACTTAGAAGTAGTATGCATTGATCAGAATTAACCTATTACAATAATATAGAATAATAATCGCAAAAAGTTTTTATACGGGGTTTCCTCTGAAACAAATCGTATTCCTTCAGCATTGATTCATGCTCAACTCTTGTACGATATATATATATATATATATATATATATATATATTTTTCTTCAAATTCTCGGAATAAAGGTCTGATTCAGTCAATTCATATGATTTTTCTTGACGACGTTTCGACATGGTATTTGTCATCATCAGGTTAAAACACTAAAATTAAAAATATGGAGTTTGAGACATTTAACTTAACACAATATTGAAATGTATGCACTAAAATAATTCTTGAAAAAGATATGGTTCGAAATATAATATGTTATTTAACTCAATATAAATATTTGTAACATTTATGAGTATTCACTTACAAATTATTTTATTTGAGTTTTGCGTTCGCATTGTACGAAGGTTATTGTGGGAGTGTGACCTGCGTCGAAGTGATCGGGAATGGTTTGTTTATTTTTCATGCATTTTTATCCTCTTCATAAGTAGGTACATGGGAATGTTTATATTGAGTTCTAATATATGGGCCGGACTGTATTTTTTTTTTTTGGCAGCATGTAAACATCAGTTTTCATTATGATTACTTTAAACAAAGTTAAAAGAGGTTGTTATAAATCTGGCTTAAGTTTTTGATATCATTTCTATTGTTAATGCTATTGGGGTCTTTTTAATATGTATCATTTCAAGGAATGTTCTTACTCTTGGATTCCTTTCTTTGGTCAAAATTTCAACGTTGTTGGTGTTAAACTTATGTTGATTTTCTTTTTCGTGTTTTGATAAGGCTGTAATGTCGGTTTTTGAATATTTGTGGGCTTGTACTCGTTTCTGCAAATATTGTTTTGTTTTGTTTGACCTATATAGGTCATTTCAAGGAATGTTCTTACTCTTGGATTCCTTTCTTTGGTCAAAATTTCAACGTTGTTGGTGTTAAACTTATGTTGATTTTCTTTTTCGTGTTTTGATAAGGCTGTAATGTCGGTTTTTGAATATTTGTGGGCTTGTACTCGTTTCTGCAATATTGTTTTGTTTGACCTATATAGGTCAAACAAAACAATATTTACAGAAACAGTACAGCCCAAATATTCAAAACCGACATTACAGCTTATCAAACACGAAAGAAATCAACATAAGTTAACACCAACAACGTTGAAATTTGACAAAGAAAGGAATCCAAGAGTAGGAACATTCCTTGAAATGATACATATTAAAAAAGACCCCAATAGCATTAACAATAGAAATGATATCAAAAACTCAAGCCAGATTTATAACAACCTCTTTTAACTTTGTTTGAAGTAATCATAATAAAAACTGATCTTTACATGCTGCCAAAAAAAAATACAGTCCGGCCCATATATTAGAACTCAATATAAACATTCCCATGTACCTACTTTTGAAGAGGATAAAAATGCATGAAAAATAAACAAAGCATTCCCGATCACTTCGACGCAGGTCACACTCCCACAATAACCTTCGTACAATGCGAACGCAAAACTCAAATAAAATAATTTGTAAGTGAATACTCATAAATGTTACAAATATTTATATTGAGTTAAATTACATATTATATTTCGAACCATATCTTTTTCAAGAATTATTTTAGTGCATACATTTCAATATTGTGTTAAGTTAAATTCTCAAACTCCATATTTTTAATTTTAGTGTTTTAACCTGATGATGACAAATACCATGTCGAAACGTCGTTAAAAAAAAATTATATGAATTGACTGAATCAGACCTTTATTCCGAGAATTTGAAGAAAATATATATGTGGTCAAGAAACTAAAGAAAATATATATATATATATATATATATATATATATATATATATATATAAAGCATTGATTTTCATTCTATTTTCCATAAACTACTTCGAGTATATTTTTTGGGGGTGTTAATTTGGGAAAAAATGAGAATTTAAACATTTAAAATAAAATATTGGATAACAGTGCATTGAATGTCACTTCTAACCATAAAATATCCAAAAATAAAAGTATATTCCCATTGTTAATGAGATTTTTTTACCTTGACGATTTTAACCGAAAATTTTTCAAAAGTTTGATGATATTGTGATATCGCAAAGGGATATTGTTCTCATAATGCACATATTCTAACAGGACGATTAGTAAATTCACAACGATTGATTTCAAATCAGAGTTTTTGAAATATTAAAGGAATGAGTTAAAGTGATGGTGATTTCAACATTTGAATTTTCTCTAGTGGTAGGCGCAAGTATATAAAAATGACTTGAATATCAATATGATCCCAGAATTTACAATCGGTGATTTTTAATTGGGACACTTTTTTCTTAAAATGTTATTAATATCGTATTATTGTCATACCTTTGGAAAATTGAAATCAAACTGCAGTTCTAGTGAATATTGATGGGAATTTACAGTGTCATCCAATTTGTTTTTCAATATGAAGAAAAGTCGTATGAGCTATGAATTTTTTTTACAAGTACTACCGAAATAACGCTATCGTAGAGACAACCCTGTATAAACTACCCAAGCAGTATCATAGGGTCGGAAACTGATACTACAACTTCGACTCGGTGGTTATTAAGTAATCACCACTGAATCTACCAGTATATGCAGTAAGAATAACTGAAATTTTATATTTGCATGGTTGTTGTCACGTAATTGCCATCTATGGTAGCCACTCCACAGTTCTGTTACTTGTTATTGTCGATTGAGGTGTCTGTAACATTATGACCACTAAGCAGAATCACCTAAATATTTTCAAACTTGAAACTAACCGTTGCGGTAACCATCCTCTACAACTAAAATATCACTTAGAAGTCACAATCACTTTCAATAGAGTATAATAGTTTTGTAGACGTTTTAGTTACTTTCATCAAACCTTCAATGTGGCAGGTACTTGATTGTGATATGTGGTGATGGCTGCCAGGTACTTGCTATCTCCTTAAGTGATTGCAACAGTTCGTATTTAATGAAAGTCACTACAAAGTTACAATTACCTTTGAAATTCACCATTGGATTGGTCCGCGCGATGACGAAAGCCAACCAAACTTTTCACAAATTATTTTAATGTGGCTCAGATAAAGTTTGTTTCACCTGTACGTGAATGATATTTATTCGAAATGAAATGGGTTATGCGTGTTCAATAGACAATTTTTTCTGATTCTGTATAAAAAGGTTCAGTTAAATAGATCGGATCTCTGACTTGTGCGCCTGCTTAATATTCATACCTGAATTGTTAGTTCAGTTTGCATAAATGCCATCATTTTCATTACTTGTTGCTTGATATTTAATAATTGAAGCTGCATAAATCCACCATACTTGCTTCATGACCATTTTTTACAATTCATAGACATGTACCCGCAATTTAGAGGTTACAACTTTGAAGTGGCATATTATAATAGCCGCGACATGTCGCCACTTTCAAGGGTATAAGACCTATTGTAATTTTTGAATTATAACTTCACCTACATGTCTGATTTAAGAGTAACATACACGAATAAACAAAAATATTAAAATATATTGAAAATATTGTTTTCTTTTATACATACATACATTTTCACATTTTTTTCATATTGTTCGTTTACTGTCAGAATTGAACTAAAAAACTTATTTTGAATGTGTATTACATGAATAAAAATATGTTTCATAAATGATTTTTGGATTATTGTAATTATTATATATTATATATATATATATATATATATATATATATATAAATATATATATATATATATATATATATTTATATATATATATATATATATTTATATATATATATATATATATATATATATATATATATATATATATATCTATATATATATATATATGAATATATGTGTAAATTGAACTTGCAAGATAAGGTCAATTGAGTTCTTTCCTTTCGTAGATTGATTGTAACAGAGAAGTTATAAAAACTTCCTGCTCTAACAAAGCTAATGCTTGTGACGACTGTTAACACGTCCACGCAGTATTTTCATACATAAACGTTCACCGAGGGACTTCCAAAACAAGTTTAGAACAAGAATGGGGCAAACCATTTGCCAGTAAACAGGCGAAGGCGATGTATTCCAAACGTTTGTAGCTCACGGTAGAAAAACCATAAAATTTCGTATTCGCGGATGCATTTAAACGCGTGTTTTTGCACCCTACAATACAGCAGTGGTAACCCGACCGCTTCTTTTTTTTCTTCACGTCATTTATATTTGATTCGAGGTTATTTGCGGTCGACTCGTTCATTGCCGTTCATTTATTGTAGGCGCGCTTTTGACACTGTGCTTCTTTTTGATAGGAAGCTTTTACCCGTCGAATCACAATACAAATGCCGTTTTGACGTTTACGAGCAAAAACTTTGAACTATCGCACTTTGTAGACAACCTTTTCATCACAGCGGTAAATGGGGATGAGTGATACTGTCTGGATTCGTTATTCCGATTCCGCCACTGCGGCGCTGCACGTTACACTCTTCCCCCATGCTCCAAGTCCATACTGTAACTTATAGTGTTATATATGACGTATGTGGTATGGTTGAACTCAGAAAAGTGTGGGCTTCTAATTTTTTATATGAAAATGTAGTCTTTCAATTGAAAAAATTTATCGATGTCGTCATGTCTAAAATTAAAAATCGACCTGTCCGAGCTTCACCTCCGAAAATAATCAACTCGTGCGATAATGTAGCGTTTCCACACTTTATGAACGCACTGTATAAGACGGTAATAAGATGTTCTACCTATGAGTGGAAAATGAACGAAGGAGAGAGTGGATTGCTTCCACGAGCAGGTAAATCGTGTGTAATATTATATTTTATTCTTGAATTGAAATATTCAACAAAAACTGATAGAACGAAAGCAGTTTGAATTATTGTTGAGAGTCAAATTGGCTTGATCGCTGTATTGCTTACGGTTATCAGAGCTGTACCGAGCACTTTTTTGAACCAGTGCTTAGGGCTTAGTGCTTCGAGTATTTTACAAAAAGGCTTAGTGCTTAGCAATCCCGAAAAGAGCTCCTGAGCACTTCAGGATTACTAAGAACTGAGCCTTCCCTTCCTTTGAATCTATACGTGTTTTCGAATCATGAAAACGTACCCAGGGCACTACCAAGAACTACTGAATATGTCTGTGTCCTTATATTATGCATAATCGAGAGATTACAGTGGGAATGAATAGACTTTCTACAAGCAATGATATTCTATTAAGAAATATTCAGAACAGTTATAGGTAAAAAATTATTATTCCTATGACTCTTTATGACTGGGAGGGCCTTCTGATCAGATCAATTACACCGGCACACAAAAAAAAAATGTTGTCTGTGCCCCGGGCGCCACCTATCTACGGGCATGTTTTTCGACCCGCTGAACACGAATTTCAAGTCAGTTTAGGCCGTCCGGGCTTCAATTTCGAGTAAATTGCAAAAAACCCCAAAAAATAGCGAAAATTCGATATTTTGCAAAGATAAAAAATTCTGATTCTGCAATAAATTTGGCCCATAGTCCCCTCAAACATTCATAAAACTGCAAAAAACCGATAAAATAGCAGAAAATTGCTGCTGAAAAAATGGTTTTTTTTTAAACACAATTAAATAAATTTCTAAAATACAAGATTAAGATCCAAGAATGTACACAAATTGAATTTTTAACGGTTTTTTGAGGGTATTGTACTGTTTCATTCTCAAATGATCTACGATGTGGATACCTCTTTTTCCACCGTTTCCTTTATTTAGTAAAAATTTGTCATCGTGTTGGAATTTCAACTTCTTCGAAGTGCAGACTTCATTTCATTGCATGATCGCTTGTACTTGCAACCAGGGCACCTCCTCGGGGTGACGGTGGGCAACAGAACCATCTGGCAGAGTCCCTGGGTTAACGGCGTGTGTGCCGTCATGGCAGGTAAAAGTGATGAGTACTTTACGATGCAGGGATTCGGAAACCCAGTATCGGCGTCTGGTCAGGGTGAGAAAGCAGGCCCGCAGGCGTCGTCATCCAGCGACTGCAGCTCTTCAGTAGTGGGAAACTTGGCTACTGGAGAGTATACTATTACAAGAAGCAATTCCCATCCATGCAATAAGAGTCCTGATCAATTTTGTTACGTTTGTGGGGAGTTTCAGCCGGTAAAAAACCGCAGAACGTTTTCAGATAGATTAAAACAAAATCCCAATTTTCTTCGATTTTTGTAATTTTTGATGATTTTTTACAATTTTTTTAGATTTAAAACGGTTTATGATTGAAGTACGATCCAAATTAGTATTTAACAGATCAAAATACATGAAAATTATGCTTGCATTAGATCTCAAAATTTTTTTTCTTGCCAAAACATCGAATTTTCGCTATTTTTTGGGTTTTTTTGCAATTTACTCGAAATTGAAGCCCGGACGGCCTAAACTGACTTGAAATTCGTGTTCAGCGGGTCGAAAAACATGCCCGTAGATAGGTGGCGCCCGGTGCACAGACAACTTTTTTTTTTTGTGTGCCGGTGTTATCAAAGTGACAGCAATTTCAAGTATGTTTTACTATGATTTTGGTGGAGCTCTATGTGCTGAATTCTCTGCAGGCTTATGAAGGGAGACTTTTGGGGGGCCGGGAAACTATTCCCGATGGTCCATGCAATTGTTTACGAACATGGATTCAAGGTCCGATTCAATTCATAATTGGTATGTCGGATTTTTGGTAACAGAAAATATTTTATTAAAAAAAAATCAGGAATTCAAGATGGCGGCTCCGATATGGCTGACGTGTGTTCTATCATATCGACTGTATAATTTTGAATGAGACGAGAGAAATACTTGACTTGAGTATCTCTGGCATTGAAGGATATGATATTATTTATAATGGTAGTAAGCTGAATCAGAATGACGGTGTTGTTGCTTACATAAAATCTTATTTGAAGTACGATTACGAAATAAAAACCATCAAGAACAATATAAAAGTACTCAATATAGAAATAACTACACAAAATGAAAGTCTAGTACGAGTGTCTCCTTTATATAGATCACCAAATACCGAAGTTCAAGATTTCAATGTTAGCCTAGAAGAATTCCTTGAGAAACAAAATCATGAGTGCGATTACAATTTATTTCTGGGAGACATAAATATTGATTTACTGAAACCAAGTGAGAACCTGACAGCGGAATATCAGAATATACTCAATGAATTTGGTTTTATCTCTACCATAAACGAACCAACAAGGGTACAGGGTGATTGCAGCTCATGTTTAGATCACATATTTCTCAAAACTAAGATCAATAATTTCGAAAACACTATTCCCATAGTGCTAAAATCAATCATCACTGATCACTCTACCACAATTCTACAACTTGTTCTCGATGAAAATAAAGAAAATTATACAGACACCACTAGATTCACAAACTTTATTGACACAAAAAAAAATTATTCATAAATTTCAGCATATCTGCTGGGATCAAGTATACAATGAGTTTGATCCACAGATTGCGGCAAGAGTGTTCATTGAAATTGTAACAGAAAATATAAACTTATGTACCGAGAGAAAATCTCTTCGCAGAAAATCTAATGAAATTGCACCTTGGTTGACAAATGGCTTGCTGAACTCCATAAACAAAAAGAATAAAATGTATAAAGAAGCACAGAGGAATCCACATGATCTCGTATTGAAACAAGAATTCAAAAAGTACAGGAACAAATTTACCTCGCTTATAAACAAAGCTAAATTCAACTACTACGAAAAACAAATTGATGGGAATAAGAACAGTTCCAAAAATTTATGGGGTATAGTCCAGCAAATAAGTAAGACGAAAAATCACAAGGGTAATATTGAAAACATTGAGTGAAGATACAGGAGAATTACTAGTGGAAAAAATTGATATCGCCAACGCATTTAATAACGGCTTTAGCAAAATTGGTAAAACATTTGCTGATGGAATTGTGAGAGATGAAAACTACAAAATAGAAAGAAAAACTACACCTAATTCCTTTGTGTTCGCACCCATCACGGCAGATAAAGTATATAAAACTATATTTGAACTGAAAAACGGTAAAGCAACCGGAATGGATAATATAAAAGCTGAAACATTTAAACTAATCAGTCTAGACATAATGCAACCTTTGACCCATTTATTAAGTAATTGTATTAAGTATGGAATTTACCCAACGGCCCTCAAAAATTCTATCGTTACTCCTATATTCAAAAAAGGTAATGTAAACAAGATTAATAATTATCGACCAATATCCCTCATCACACATATATCGAAGATTTTCGGAAAACTTATAAAACAACGCCTCGTTAATTATCTGAATAAGTTCAAAATCTTATCGCAACAACAATATGGATTCAGAGAAAAAACATCGGCACAGGATGCTGTAATTGCCTTAACAACAAAAATAAACCAAAGTCTCAATGACAGCCGTGTTTATGTTTATTTGTCGATTTATCAAACGCCTTCGATACAGTAAGCCATTAACTGCTCTTAAACTGCTTAAAAGATATTGGAATACGCAATAATGAATTGTTGTTTTTTGAAAGCTATCTCACCAACAGACATGAAGTTGTGAGGATTGGGGATACTCTCAGCAGTGAGACGCTTATTGAATATGGAGTTCCGCAAGGGACTGTCCTTGGTCCTACTTTCTTCAATATATATATATATATATTGACGGGTCTCTGGAAAATAATGATGACATAATAGGGTTTGCCGACGACACAGCTATCTTTTTAGGGCGGACACCTGGAATGATCTGAGAGTTACTGCGGAAGCTGGATTCTCACGAATTAAACAATAGCTGGATTCCAAATAACTGACCGTAAACACGGAAAAAACCACCTATTTGTACTTCACCTGTAACTCCTCTAGTAGACCGACCTTCAACCAGCTCAATGTGAGTTCCCATTTGAAGACATTCACCATATACCCTAAAACAAAAATTAAGTACTTATGCATAATTATCGATACTCACATGAAATGGGACTTACATATAGCATATCTGTTGAAGAGATTGAGAGCAATATTGTATGAATTCAGGAAACATAAAGAACTCTATCCCTAGTTGAAAGCCACCTTCGTTACGGGATACTCGTTTGGGGCTCAGCTGCAAAAACTTTTCTCCATACCTTGGAAGTCATACAGAAAAGATTCTTGAAATTAATTTTTTCAAAGAACTCCTGGTATCCAACAAATACATTATACACTGAAACGAAAATATTCGATATCAGACAATTGTATTACCACTGTTCCTGTGTACGACATCACTTACACAAGCAATTTTCCCAAATACCAGCACATGAACACAAAAAAGCACACAAAAAAGCAACACTATATCATTCCATTCAAGTCCAAAACAGCTACTCAAAGGTCTTACTCTTACTTTGCACCAAAATTATATAACAAGTTCCAGAAAACATAAAATCACTGATCAATATAAACCAATTCAAACGTCACCTGAGGAATCACCTAATCGAAACTGGTAGATCTGTGCATCATTATTTTGACAATTGAAATAGAAGAACTTTATCTTGCTGTATTTGAATACTCACAATTTAATGTTTTACATATTCTGTTATTTGATTAAACTAACATTGTCTTTTAAACATTTACTCTTTCATACTATGTATCTGGGAATTTATTATTATATTTTATACCTGTTTAATATTCTATTTTTTTATAATTCATATTTCTCATACCGAAACAAGTGTGTATACACTTATCGGATTTTGCTTTGTTTCACAAATAATGTGATAAATGTTTTGTATTTTGTATTTTTATTTGTGTGAATAAAAGCGTATTTATTATTATTATTATTATTATTATGGTCCGAATCTATTCGAAATTGCTATCTGGAGGTATTTGGGTCGCAGATTATGATTTTATGGTCAACATTCAAGATGGAGGATCTAATATGGCGGACGAAACTTTTATTTATTATCCGATTTCAATAAAAATTGGTATGTAGAGGCTTTTGGGTTCAAAAATCATGTTTTGTGAAAATTCGATGATTCGAGGAGACATCTCCGAAATATTTTATCAATAAAGCTTTCATTATTCATCTCGGCAAGACGGAAACCTTGATGAAATGCGTTATTATTATTTTCACAATGTTATAGAAAAGATCCACAAACCACGCATATAATAATTATGAAACTAGTGTTATTGTATACTTGCCTCTAAAACTAGGAATATATTGTTTGATTTTGAATTATACTTCAATCACACAAAAATAAATACTTACAACACGCAACTTCACCGGCACAAGGAAAAAAAGCACCACATGACCCCACCACGGCACCTCTACCGGAGATTTTATAATAATGGGCAGTGCGGTATTTCTAATCAATATTCATTATTCAAACACAAATGAAATATTTCGTGAAAAAAGAATTGATTTATAACAACTAAAGCAAAAAGATAATATTTATTATCTGTTGATACGACCTATTCACGTTAAATAAACTCCAAATTAACTGCAGCCAGCTCTAAGACATGAGAAATGATTTGTTCTGGGACGAAAACAAATCATCGATTTCTAATCAAAAAATAAAAAAAAAACTGCCTGGTGTGGAATTTTAACCCACGTTCCCTTGCGAAATCCAGAGCTTAAACCAAGTTCAAATTCAAATTCAATTAATTCATTAAACTGTTGCTAGAACGGGACATCTACATCAATACATTGATATAAAAATTAATTTTAAAATACAAAAGCGAAGTTTTAAAAATAAAATAATATCAAGATGAAAATCTTGATTGAAGCCCAAGACTGACTGACTGACTGTTGCTGTTTCAGTTGGAGGAAAACCCGGAAAACCCATTAATTGAGATCATCAACTTTCTCATAGAATAGGACACATGCTCCCTGGGAGATGAGAGAATCAATCTTGGAAAATACACGGGGTTCATCGAAGAGGTGCCAATAATTAGAATAAGGGTGTTTGCAATTTGCCGTATAGTGTCCATTGGAAATGCTGCCGCTATGATTAGATATGGCGTAGATACTATAAAGAGTATTCATTCCATCCTGAGCAGAATATTGGTACAAATTCAAATTTTGTATGAGAAAATCAATCACATTGTCCAATTTACTTCCATCAGTCGAAGTCATTCCACAAGTTGAACAGCATGGGCTCGCATCGTCAGTCAAAGTCTCCTCTTCTGTCAACAGTCCAATACATTGTGTTAAATTCGCGACTTCGAATAGGGATTGAAAGTATCCAGAGAGGTTCAAAAGTAACGGAGTAGTAATTACAAGAAGTAATAACAAGAAGTATCTCCAGTAGACTTCAGCTGACCGGCAAATGTATCCACAATTTTGGAATTATGAGTAGACAGATATCTTGATCAAGAAATGGAAGCTGGATTATCATTCATGATAACAAAATCGTTTGGTGATGAATGATTCTCTATACTCGCCTCATTTGAATCTTCATCTGAACCACCAGAAGGTACCTTAGAAGCTCTTCTGAATCTGCTGGGACGTTATGATCAAAGAAGGGAGCAAAATTTCTGAATAGACGGACGAAGTATCCACCATTTTCTGAGAAGAATCAGTACTTCAAATATTTTCCATCAAATATATAAAAGATTTTACTAGATTCCTTTCCATTCTTGATATAGTAGTATCCAAATCCTCCATACAAAAATCATTCTTGAAAAATTACAACAAAACCTTGGTGTTCGAAAGACACTGGATCATGCTATTCATAAAACAGGTATTTCCTAGATTCTTCAATCCTCCTAGGCCAAATGTAGAGATGGAGTCTCTTGTTGTTATGGCATGTTCACTTATGTTCTACGAAGAATCCATAGTTTCATTGTTCCTGTAATTCAAAGAAGGTGATAGGGAAACTGAAATTGACTTTTTTGGAGGTACTGAGTGAATATCTTTGATAACTGATATGTATCTCGTAGGAAAATTGGGACGATAAAATAATTCATCCAGTGGATGCGATGGAGGAATTGTACCAATTACAGAAAGAGCATTGTCCCTTTGAATTGTTATATACCAATCGGATATACCAATCCCAGGATAGGGGCAGTAGGGGTACGTCACGCTGGTATTAGCGTCTTAGCCCTATATTCGAGTGAACACCCATAAGAGAACTGAAGTGAAAGTATTGAGTTAGATCATTGAGAATATGAAGTTTGGAGTGTTACTATTCAGTTTGTTTCCCATAAAAAGTGGGTAGGCAAAAAACCAGGTAGAGAAAAGTTTACTTCAGCCTACGGCCTTCGTGATTGAAGTGATGGCATCTCTAGTATGCTATTTCATTTTCTAGCATTATAGTCGGACAATCGGTTGTACTCTCAGGTTAGTATGGAGAAATAAAACATACATACACAAATATATTTTTCCACGGCTATAATAATAAACTGCATTTTTCAAACTGTTTTTGATTAAACAATGAAGTACATTGTATGTTTACAAATTCATTTCCTTATCTGATAACACAATGAAGTCATTGTGTTATTGTTGGTCATTAAATCACGTCTCCCATGGAAAGCAAGGAAAACTGAAGACATCTGTCAATTGAGTTTCATCAAAACTTGTCAAAGTTTAAAGGTATGATGAGCAGTGAAATTGACGAACTAACTCCTCCAGATATAATTGCAGCTGCAAATCAGGCATGTATAAACTTGATTCCGGAAGTATCGAAAGAGAAATATGAAAGAGCCTACAAATCCTTCACATATCGACAAAAGGAAAAGGTCACCGCGTCAACTTCAGAAAATGTATTACTTGCATACTTTGATGAATTGTCGCAGGAATTTAAATCCTCAACTTTATGGGCGCAATATTCCATGTTAAGGACCATGATGAATATCAACAGAACTGTAGGCATTGGCAACTTTTCGAAACTTAGAGCATTCCTGAAAAGAAAATCAAACGGATACAGGCCGAAGAAATCGAAAATTTCCTCCACTGATGGAATCTTATCGATTTCATCTTTATAAAAACGCTCCTAATGACATTCATTTACTTGATAAGGTAAGTTATTATCTTTTTGAGTAAATTGACTCGGCTTGAAAAAAATCACAAATATATCTTCATTACTTATATCATGTCTGCACCCTCGAAGGCATCAAGCAAAGTAGCTCAACGGTACAATTATTTAGAAAAAAATCAGGTCGTTTCAATCATGGGGATTATGGGTGCTTCTAGAAGGGATGAACTTTACAAAATAAAAACAACAGATTGTAGAGATTTGGGTTCCACAGCAATTCTTGTACAAATACCAAATACAAAAACCAAAGTTCCAAGAAAATTCACAATAACAGGTATTTTTTATGATATTTATAAGAAGTACAGGGAGCTTCGTCCTGGACACGTTGGACAAGATTATCTTTTTTTGAATTATCAAAAAGGAAAATGCTCAGTACAAAGAGTTGGTATTAATAAAATTGGTTATACGGGAAAACGAATAGCTGAATACTTGAAACTTCCAAATCCTGAACTAGACACTGGTCATTGCTTCAGGAGATCATCAGCGTCCTAATAGACGCTGGCGAAGAGATCACCTCACTTAAGCGACATAGAGGTTGGAAATCAACCACAGTTGCGGAGAGTTATATTGACGAGTCAATGAAAAATAAATATGACATCGCCAATAAAATTGTGAGTTTGAATAATAAATCTGAAAACCTGCCATCTACTTCAATGTCATATAATTTTGAAAATAAAGAAATATCAAATGTGCCATTGCAATACCCAAATGCTTCACAAATCACATTTAATCATTGTAACAATATAACTGTAAATATTGCTAATAAGTAAATTTGAAAAAATTTGAATCATAATATTGTGCACTTATTCAATATGTTGCCAATTTGTCAATTATAAATGGAAATGTTCTATACAATTAAAATTGAAGCTCAAGTTTCTGTTGTGAATTCATTTCACTATTTTATGTTAAAGCCGTAGATCGTATGATTTGCAGCACTTGCCTACGGCTCATGCTGCAAAATCATACTCGTGGGAAATGAGTATCATTCCGTGCTTGTTAAACAATATACTATTTCCCACGAGTACGTGGAAAAGTGCACTTTTTCAATGATTTGTCGTGAGGGAAGAAGCACTTTTTCGCTCTAGTGCGGTAAAGTACTTTTTCGCACTAGTGCGGAAAAGTACGATTTCAAAATACTCAGAATTATTCAAACGAATATGTATATTTTGTCTCCATATCACGTCACTATATATGAGACTCCTCGACTGATCACAAAACGGTGGTACTCAAGTACTTAGACAATTTATTATCTCGGTGAAACCATCATAGTTGACTTCTATTGCTCATACGGATATAAATAAACTGAGCTCAAAAAGGTATATGCGTGCGTTTCTGCAAATTTCATTTTGATCGTTCAAATCATATTGGTCCAGATATTGGGAAAATTTTGTAAGATTCAGTGGACTTTCTATATTCTTTAACTTTTGCGAATAGCTTTTTTAATTGGTTGACATTAGCGAATGACAAGTTCATCCATCTAAGATCTTCTTCTTCTTCTTCTTCGCACAAGGTGGGCTGGTTCCGAAGAACCCCGTACACGTAGGCCTCTCTATTTGGGCCCATTGTGCGCCCACTTGTTCTGAGAAAATCAGCTGGGCATGCCGATTTCTTTGACAAAATTCAGCAACTTCCTCAGCTGAATCTCCTTGACGTCCTCTGGGTTCAGAATTATGCTCCCAAGGTTGATCTCCCTCTGGTGCACCAAGGCTGGGCACTCAGTGAGGATGTGCGACGATGTCTCGTCATCTTCCAGGAACCATCTGCATAGGGGATCATCTGTGATCCCGATGAGCTCCATGTGCCTGTTCAGGTGATTATGTCCCGTTAGGAGCCCAGTCACAGTCTTGATGTCCCGTCTGTTAAGTGACAGGATCTCTTTAGACATCTAAGATACATGGTACGTTCATTTTACGGGTACATTCTCTCGTTACCATAGAATCGGGTAAATAAGTAACGATTGTAAGCTTCAATAAAGCAGAATTGCGGTACCCTAAAGTTATATTTAAATTTAATCTTCAATTTGATATGAAAATTGAACAATTCAGAAGATTCATTGAGTGACATTCCATCAAAAATCTTGGAGGCTTCTGATTCTGTAAGTAGCCAGTTAGTTCCAGAAAAATCTCGCTGGCGTTACGAGGAAGAATTTGAAGCATTTGATTCGTTGTATGAGGAGAAAACTACACAATCACTGAAAGAAGAGGTATTTATGGCAAACTTCCACTACTCATCAAGGAATCTTTGCCCGTCAACCTTGTGGTCGAAGTACTCAATGATTAAAATTATTGTAAAATTGAAGAAAAACATCGATAAAAGCACATATTTTAAATTTACGGCATATCTAAAAAAACTGAATGAAGATTCCAATTCCAAGAAATTGAAGGTTTCCGAAAAACAGGAAATCGATGAATTCTTATCTTATGCTACGGTCAACGACTTCTTCTTGATGAAGGTGGCTACCATTTTTGGAATCGCTGATGCGTGCCGTCGAAAAGAACTGATGAAAATGACGATAGAAGATATTGAAGACAAGAAAAATGTTCTCGTTATCACCATCCCCAACACAAAAATCAACATTATTAGAAAATTTGTAGTTTGCGACCCCGAAAATTATAGGACCTGGGATTTAGTATGCCAGACTGCATCCTGCTGTCACTCATCATCGGCAGTTTTTTCTCTTTTTCAAATCAGGAAAATGCACTAAACAATGTGAGGGACATAATGCTTCTGGCAAAATGCCATCAAACATTGCTTTGTCTTTAGCCTCCCAAATCCTGAGAATTACACCGGTCATTGTTTTCGGCGGTTGTCAGCCACAATGTTGGCCGACTTTGAGGCCAATATTACCAACATTGAAAGGCAATGTGGATGGTAATATATATCTGTGGCAGAATCATACATAGAGAACTCGCTTGAAAATAAGAATAAGATTGCTCATCAGATTCTAAAAAACGTTCAAACACTTGTCGATAATTCAGCGAAAATTAAACAAGCTTTCTTTCATGACACATCTAAGGAGAGCCGATCGGTGTTAAAATTGAATAATGCCACCAATTGTACGATTAGTTTTAATATTACTCATAATTAGTTTGAATTGAAAATAAGTAAAAAGTATATTAGGTATCCTTTCTTTCTCATAAAATTTTTTTATATAATATATTATACTCGTAGGAAAAATGTTGTACGTAACATATGCAAAAATGGTCTTTTCCGCACATCTGCCGTCACGTGCGGAAAAGTACCAATTTCCGCACTTGTTGGGTAAATAACTATTTCATAGGTTTTCGTTCTGTTTTGCTACGTTTCATAAAGGAGAGCTGTATTTTGGTAAATCAGCCCTACGTACTTGCGGGGCTGTTTGTGGTGGGCTATAATGCCAGTTATGTCTCGTGTCAATGGATTTTTAGAGATAAAATATTTATAAAATTTCATAAGATATGTTTTGTATAGAAGGCATCCAGCCGAATGTATCTGTTGCTGTTGGTGACTATACGTAGTACCTTGTTCTGCATCCTGTCCAATTTCAACCGGGTTATTTTGGGCAAGCGTATAACATTACTGAAATCCGCACCTCCGTCTACAGAAAGAAGACACATACGGGGCAGTACCTCAGTTACAGCTCCAACCATCCGAATCCGAGGAAGAGAGGGATCGTGAGAACATTGGTAGAGAGAGCAACGCACATATGCAACGACGTGGAGTCACTAGATGCCGAATTAAACCACATGAGAGAGGACCTCCACCGGAAGGGATATCCCAATAAACTCCTAGAAGAAGTATTGAAACAACTCCGGAGAACGAAAACATCTGAAGAGCAACAACGAAGCACAGTGATCTGCCTTCCGTACATCAGAGGTGTCTCCGAGAAGATCAGAAGGATCGGAAACAAGTTCAACATCAAGAGCTGCTTCCAATCCGGCAGTACTTTACGGAGTTTCCTGACCAAGACCAAACCTGACAACAAAAATGAAATCAGTAAGAATTGCATTTATGAAGTTCCATGTGAATGCGGAGATCCCTACATTGGAGAGACAAAGAGACCGTTATCGGTAAGATTGGATGAGCACAGGAAATGGACTCAACGTGGAGAAACATCAAAATCGGGAATCGCTGACCACGCCTGGACTGAGCACCATCGAGTTCTATGGGACGACGCAAGTGTTCTACATAGAGAGGAGCATTGGTTCAAACGAAAGTTCGCCTACATCGAAGCCAATAACGCCCTTGGTCAACCAAGCGTTGAGATCAAGAACGTATGGAAACCCCTGATTGCTCTTTCTGGCGGGCTGCAGAGGCGCGAAACTTCACGCACCACCACACCGCGCGAAATTACACGCACCACTGCACATGGCGGAATTGCACCCATCATTGCGCCGACAGTCATATAAATTGGTAAGTAGCACCTAAACTTGTCAGTATTCACCTGAAGACGATTGCAGATACAAGCATTCGAAACGTCGTGAAAACCTTCCAAGTACATTAAGACGATGGACGTCCGAAATGATAGTAACCAAGTTACCACATCGTCCACAACCTTCAAACATTACTGGACTTATCATGGTTTTGTAAATAAACAGTTTACTGCTAGTTGACATTTTCGAGTTTCTCGCTATTAGAGGGTAATTACTTTTCACTGCCGCTGAGGTTCTCTGTATGGCCAGGTTGACGTGTTTATGTAATATCAAACGCCTGCCCAGTTGTACTCCCAGGTATCTCATGGGACTCGATTCTTTTGTAGTATTATTTTTGATTTTGTTAAATATTTTGGTGTCTACAAATTTTCTTCTTGTGATATTGATGACTTCGGTTTCTTCCGGGTTAATTTGAACTTGAACCTGGTGCCTTAGACCGCTCGGTTATCTGGGTTATACTGAATACTGGAAGTATTATCATACTTCAACTTAGGTGAGCAAAGTTTTATGTACCTTTCGTATCTTCTACCTGGTCAACAGGTCCGCTTTCAACCTAGCAAGTATGCATACGTTTTTAACTACATATCACACTATTCATACTCAAAATTTTGGCTTAGCTAAAATGACGTAGGTCTGGCGGCTCTGAGAACTTGGATTATAAGTTTTTTTTCATCAATTACCGATTGGAAAAATGTACTGTCCAACCTGTGGAATTAAATACCTTCTATAAAGTTCCCGAGGCCATTGCCAAGTTTCTGAATTTGAAAAACCTGGTAAACTATACCGTCCACTGTTTTCGTCGTTCTTTAGTTACGATGCTGGCAAATGCTGCTGTTGATTTGGTATTTTTGAAATTCGTGGGCGGATGGAAATCATCGCCTGTGGCCTAGACCCACACAGAATAATCTGTTCCTAAGAAGATTGCAAATAATCCATCTCATACCAATCTGACCACCTCATCTAGTTCAACCATTCCAGAATCTTGTAAAAATGGTGTTCCCGCCATAAATATTCCCAGTTATATAAATTGTAGTTTAATTTTATATGAGGTCAAAGCACCAAGCATGAATTACATGATTATTGAAGTTATTATTCATATTAGGTATACCTATTATTAGTATTGAAATAAATTACCCTTGAGTGGGGGAAATTGACATATGTGTGAGTTAAATTGACATCTGAGTGGGTAAAATTAACATCTGAGTGGGTAAAAACTGTTTGATTTCACTATTTCAAATAAACTGTTACTTTGACAACCAGTTTTTAGTCGATAAAATGATATGGTTTACCATCCGAGATAGACTAAAACCGATTGAGTTTTCCTTCCACCGACAAACAGAACATCATTGTTTTTCAACATATCTCGAATTCAAAGTCAAACTATAAAAATAAATATTAGTTATTATTTTTCTCAATAATATTGAGATTGAAACCCAAGTTAGTACTGTCTATATCCTTGTGTGATAGTCATACTTCTTTCTTTTCATTTGAGTCAGATTACATACTAATATCAGGAAGCATTTCGGGAGATTTGATTCAACTCTTGATTGAAAAGTTTAAGGTTTACACAAAAATTAAAATGAAGTTCTTGTTTCCAATGAAAATTTTCCGTTTCTTCTCACACATGATTAGTAAGCTTGATTGATGGCAATTTCAGAATCAATAAATACATTCTTAAATCTACTTTTCAGACTGGTCGTGCTTCGGTTTTCTTGAGTTCTGCGGGGACCATGATCGACAAAAATATATCAAAATAGTGCGAAAGTTGTGCTGTAATGACTTCCCCAAAAAGTAGTATTTCTATGAAATCTACATGAAACGGAAGGAAATCAAATGATGATTCCAGTTCAGAAGGAGACGAAAGCGGAGAAGCAGTTTATAGCAAATTCTGTCAATAAAATATTTTAATATTTTTTTTGTTGAATCGTTGAAAATAATATATTTATTAAATTTATTTTTGAGAAAGGGGCCTTGTGCCATTTCTGCATCATTGGTTATATATTCTATGTTTACCTTATCGAGGCTTTTTGAAGGGCCTGTTAAACCATAAGTAACTCATTTCATGTGACTAGATGGCAGAAACGGGATTCATCCTACTTTTCAATATTGTGATTTTTTTACCAACAATATGGTGGTAATTTGAGCCAAAAAAAAGTATTTGGGGCAGTATTTAATTCAAAAAGTTATTAGTCATATTAGTCCGTGCCCAAGTACAACTATTTTTATTAATATTTTGAATATCATTCCGGGCAAATTTAAAATAATCAACTCTCTATAGAAAAACCAGGCCTAAAAGATTCATGGGTATTTTCAGTAAGTTAACTCTATTGACATCACAAACAACTACACATTATGTTCAATACTGTACTCAAAAACATAAGTAGTATTTACGATTAATGTTCCATTTGTTCACCTAATAATACTAGTGCGCTTGTCATTGGTACATTTTCATTTTTCAACAATATGTGCCGATTCATTCACCTTATACATTATATTTGAGTGCAGATGAAAAGATTCACTGCAGGCTTCAAATGTAACAATATTTATGCGAAGAGTATACTTAAAGGAAAATAGTTGTCTGATAGATTACGACCTATGAATTTGACATGTTTCATTTTCTATCCTAATGGTTTCACTGCTCGGTCAGAAAACAACCTTTGAAATCATTCCCGAAAAATATCCAAGCTATGTCAACAAAACGACAAGAACCAAAATTTCAAAACAATATGGAGTCAATGAAACGTAGCCTATTCATATAGTTCTGAGGGAGATGAGCTCATGTCGTGGAAGCCACGATTGTCAACGGTTGAAATTTTCCAGTGTAATTCCGTCAACGTCCGTATTCAGGAAATCCCTTAATATTCGTTTGTTCCCTTGGGAGGCACCTGCATCTTTTTCGAAGGCGTACTTGGAAATATCTTCGCCTTTCTCTTTTCGACAAATCTCATGTCACCATTGGATTCATAAGAGATTTACACTGCGTTATACAAATCCCGAAAAAATATTATTTTACTCTATGCCGGCATATCATTTGTTAGCAGAAAGGACGAGTTAAAATGATTAGTGTAAATTTGTTCAGTAAAGGTAGAGAGAATTCCTCTCAACAACGTCATGGTTTTTGTTATCTTCAGGTGGAAAAAAACAAAAATATTTTTATTTTTGCTTCTGCATTACCTATACGAATATTGTTGAAGGTGCAATGCAGAAGTAAAAATATAAAGAGAATATTTTTGTTTTCGACCTAAAGATGACAAAAACCATGTCGAAACATTTTTAAGAGGAATTATAAAAATTGACTGAATCAGACTTTCATTCCTGGAAAATAAAGAATATAAATGTATGTGGTCAAGATACTCAACAATATATATATACATATATATATATATATATATATATATATATATATATATATACAGAGTGACCCATTTGAAAGCGGGCCACCTCTCTAAAACTGTTATTCATTATCCGATTCAGAAGGTTTTTTTTCAGTAGATAGAGCATCAATAGTTCTAGTTAAAATAGTGAAAATTTCACGGCATACTTCGAATTTTTTTCAAGGTCAAAAATCCAAAAAACATACTAGCGATTTTTTTTTATAAAATTGGACGACGCCACTGGATTTGTGATGCTTTCAAATGGGTATGACCAAAATTTCACGATAAATTTTTTTTTTTACAGAAATATGGCATAAGTAAAATTCATATCACTTTATCAAAATATTTCGAATAGTCGTCATATAAATCACAATCTTGTTAAAAATATCGTTTAAAATGCTTTTTCAGGTCGTTAGCAGTCGAGTTTGTGAACAGCAGTTATTGAAAATGGCGTCAAATTATGTTTCTTCCAAACGTAACTCCATAGTATAGGAGATAGTTATGTCCATCAGAACACTGCAAAAACACACGTTTGGAAGAAATCGGATAATAAATAACAGTTTCAGAAAGGTGGCCCGCTTTCAAAAGGGTCACTCTGTATGAATATATATTTATATATATATATATATATATATATATATATATATATATATATATAATAATAATGTTTATTCATCAATACAAAAAAGTACAATAGTGTATATAGAGGTACAATAAACAGATTGGCTCCAAAAGTCGAGACTTGTGCGGAGCATGAACAAGGTAATAATTAGCATCATATAAAATAGTAGACTATTTGGACATATGATGAATATTAATTCAGTTTAGATCGTGGAATATATAAATAAAATAAGATAAGATGTACTAAAATTTAAATAAAATAAAGTTGTCATAAATAAAATAAAGTTGTAAAGTTATTAAAATAGTGAGTTATATATACAATCTTAATTTGACTTAACTAGATAGGTGTGTGGATAGTGTATAAAGTGTATAGATAAAAGGGAAATAGTTGATAAAATTAGACATTGGGAACATTCAAAATATTAGAGATAGGTGATAGAATCATTATGTTGGGTTGAGTATAGGATACTCAACATTTTTTTACCGCGTTTCTAGTATGTTGTGGATGGATTCACGTGTTTGGGACATGATGAATTTTTTCAGTTCTTTTTTGAATTTTAAGGGGTGATTTGATATTTTTGATCATTTCGGGTAAATAATTGTAGAATTTTGGGCTGAGGTATTTGAAGCTTTTTTGTCCTATGGCTTTGAACATGAAAGGGGAAGGGTATTGTTGTTGTCGGTTTCTGGTATTGTAATTATGTTCATTTTTTTGTAGGTTAGGTTCAGATTTATGTTGTTTAATGTTACAATTCTTTAAGAATAATTGCCTTGGATCCAGGAGTCCGGTTTCAACATAAAGTTCGTCTGACGGGTAATCATTTTTCTTCCTAAACATTATTTTTAAGATTTTTTTCTGAGTGGTTTCCAATTTTTTAAGTATGGTTTTTCCAACTCCGCCCCAAGACATTATTCCATATGTAATATGGGATTCCACTAGCGAGTAGTATAATATCTTGGATTTTTTCCTTATGTTTTATATTCATGTTTTTAAATGATTTAAATTGTTATCGTTGTGAAATGGTAGATAAAAGGTCTTATCGAAGTTGATTGTTAGGAGCTTATTATCGAGCCATTGTTTGATTTTCTTGAAATCAGTTGCAACTATGTCTCTCAGAGATGTCCAATTTTCAGAGCAATAAAAAACTGCTGTATCATCAGCATATGTTGTTATTTTTCCGCAGCTCTGGACAGAGAATAGTCCGTTCAGGTATATATTGAAAAGTATTGGTCCTAAAATGGTGCCTTGTGGTACGCCATACTCTATCACTCGGATTTCACTCAATGTATTGTTTATTTTCACGCTCTGGTGTCGGTTCGATAGGTATGATTTAAATAAGTTGAGTTGATGTCCCCTGATTCCCATATCTTCCATTGATTCCAGTAGAAGAGTATGGCTTACAGTATCGAAGGCTTTCGATAAATCAATAAAAACACATAGTGATGGTCCACTCCTGTCCAAGCTGGAGTAAATTTCTGAAGTGAGGTTCAAAATTGCATTTTGGGCAGAAATGCCTTCTCGGAATCCAAATTGTTTTTCAGAGAGTAGTTTATACTTTGTGAGGTACTCTAAGAGCCGTAGTTGCAAGATTTTTTCAAATACTTTGGCAAAGTTAGTTATCACCGAGATGGGTCTGTAGTTGGTAACGTTTTTGTGGTCCCCGTTTTTGTATATTGGAAACACAATGGTATGTTTAAATTTTTCTGGAAATGTACCCGCTATGATACTTCCATTGATGATGAAAGCTAGTGGTTCCGATATTGATTCAGTGATTTGTTTTAATGTTTCGGATTTGATCGCATCTACTCCGGGTGTCTTATTGTTTTTGAGAGATGTTATGACCTTTATTATTTCTATAGAATCTGTGGGCTTGATGAACATGGAGTTCGCTATAGCTATTCTTTTTGGATTATTGCATTGTGGATTTGTGACTATATGATTTGCCAAGTTTTTGCCAACTGAGATGTAATGTTCATTGAATGTGTTGGCAATGTGTTTGGTTTTATTTATTTCCTGTCCATTATTCGTTATTGTCTTTATTGTAGAGTAATTTTTGTTCAGAGAACATATTTCTTTCACTGTGTTCCAGAGGCATTTAGTATTTTTTGCATTATTTTCAATTTTTGTTTTATAAAAATTACATTTGGCTTGTTTTATAATGAATGTTAATTTGTTTCTATAGCGTATGTATTCATTTTTGAAGTTGTTATTTAGTGGGTCCCTTAGTATTTGTTGGTACATTTTATCCCGTTTATTGATAGATTTAATAATGCCAGCTGTTATCCAGCTTTTCCTTTTTCTGTATTTTACTTTAATTTTTCTAGTAGATTCTTCAATATGATTGTTGACTATGTCAATGAAATTATTTGTACATATATACATATATATATATATATATATATATATATATATATATATATATATATATATATATAAGAAAAAAGTAGAAATGTTGATATGAAGTGATTTGAGTTTCTTTTGGCATAGGGGTACAATGTCCATTCAGTCTATTTCTGGTATTTGTCCTTAAGAATCATAGGTAGTTAGTGACGTCAGCATCCTTGATATTCATATATTCGTCTATACCGACCAATTTACTATGACTGAATGAAAATATATTACAAAGTAGGCTATTGCTATGGACTTGGAGCACCTTTGTAAGTGGCGCCGCAGTGGCGAAATCGGGCGACTTACTCCAGATAGCGCAAATTACCCGTTTTTGCCCCTGTGATGAATAGTGTGTTCACAAAGTACAACAGTTTAAATTTGTTTGTTATAAACGTGAAAACTGCGGTTGCATTGAGATTCGACATGTATAACCTTTGAATTAAATTCCCGGTTTCGGAAATTGCCCTAGTAATGAATCAAATGCAAATTGAGACGGGTAGTCTGCGAACCGCATTCAACCGACTGAACACGTGCACTGCGAATACGTAATTCGCCTGTCGTTGTAGTGTTTACATGTAATTTATTGTCAAGTTGAAAAGAATTTTATATTCGCGATGGAATGGTTGCAATTGCAAGTCACATCGTTTTCGACAATCAGTCTGTGAAAAAAGGAGCAGCATTGGTGCGTTTGGGTCATATGTGTCAGGTGCGGGAAGTAAAAAGAATTGATTATACCAGCATACATGCGAAAGTGATTACCCGAGAAACAGCGACAACAAATCAGTACTCTGTCGAATTAGAGGTGGATGAATATTTTCACAAATAATTGATAAAATGTTATTACAACTTACATGTCTGATTTAGGAGTAAATTACACGGATAAACAAAAATAATAAAGAGATATTGATAAATATGAAAGAAATATAAAAAAAAATTGAAAATATTGTTTTATTTCCTACATATACATACATTTTCACATATTTTTCATATTGTTCGTTTACTGTTAGAATTTGACTAGAAAATACGACATTGTGTATCTAGTAGTAAAAGCAATAAATTCCCGGACGACAATGTGAATTGTTGGTCGAGGCGTTAAGCCGAGGCCAACAAGCATTGAAGTCTGGGAATGTTCTTTCACTACGAGGTACACATGATATTTTTTCTGAAATCGCAATCGACATTGTCATAAATCAAGGAATTTTTATAAATGCATAACAATTTTAGATTACCATCTTATTGCCAATGAAATCGCTTCCTTGACAAACACTGTTTGTTTGTTGTTGTGACAAAAGTCAGAGATTCACTACTTATTTCGATTCAATACCTACTTATCGCTAAAAAATTCTGGAAAATATTTCCAATGGAAAGTGATGATGATGTCCAGGTATGCGGAACACCACCAGAGTCAGTAAATGCTGCTGGAAATGTCATCCTAAATTTATTTCCAAATAAATCCAAGGCAAAATATGAATACGCTTACAAACTTTTCATGGATTATTGCCAAGAAAAAAAGACGACCTCCCGATCTGAAAATGTCATGATTGCATACTTTTCCGATCCATCTACAAAGTTGAAGGCATCTACGTTATGGTCAAATTACTCCATGCTGAGAGCTACACTTAGTACAAAAGAAGATATTGATATTACAAAATATTCTCATTTGTGTGCTTTCCTAAAACGTTAAAGTGAGAACTATAAATAATAGTTTGAAAGAACTAAAAAACACGCTATTATAGAAAACCAGACTAAAAAAATAGAAAATAAAAAAAAATTATTTCATTTAAAAAAAAGCGTGGGGTGCATGGTATCGCCTCGGTGTGTAATGTACTATATAATTATTGATACCGTGCACCCCACGCTTTTCTTTAAATAAAATAATTTTTTTCTTATTTTCTGTTTTTTCAGTCTGGTTTTCTGTAAAAGCGTGTTTTTTCGTTTTTTCAAACTATTATTTATTTCCTACTTTCTAGTGTGGTTTATTTATAAAAACTATTATTTTTATTATTTTTTTGCAAATAAAAAAATGGAATAATCTTATCAAATTAGGTAATCATAATCTCCGACCCCAAAAACCCCCCCATACCAAGTTTAAATAGAATCAGACCATAATCACAAAACTCGGCCGCCATTTTGAAGCTGCCATCTTGAATTTTTCAATTTTTACAAAAGAATCATAATATTCGACCACAAAAACCCCCACATACCGATTTTGAATAGAATCAGACCATAATCACAAAACTCGGTGGCCATTTTGAAGCCGTCATCTTGAATTTTTCAATTTTAACAGAAGAACCATAATATTCGACCCAAAAACCCCCACATACCAATTTTGAATAGAATCAGACCATAATCACAAAACTCGGCCACCATTTTGAAGCCGCCATCCTGACTTTTCCAATTTTACAAAAGAACCATAATATCGACCCCAAAAACCCACACTTACCAATTTTGAATAGAATCAGACCATAATCACAAAACTCGGCCGCCATCTTGAATTTTCCAATTTTTACAAAAGAATCATAATATTCGACTCCAAAAACCCCTACATACCAATTTTGAATAGAATCAGAGCATAATCATAAAACTCGTCCACCATTTTGGAGCCGCCATCTTGAATTTTTCAATTTTGACAGAAGAATCATAATTTCCGACCACAAAAATCCTTGGATACCAATTTTGAAGCGAATCGGACCATAATCACAAAACTCGTACGCCATATTGGAGCCGCCATTTTGTTTTTTTTCTCACACAATTTTTTTTTAATGCATTGTCACCGGAATTATGTACACCTGCCAAATTTCAAATCATTCGGACGTCTGGAAGTGGGTCAAAATCGCGCTCAAAGGAGTCGGTTACAAACAAACAAACAAACAAACAAACATACAAGTGAAGCTAATATAAAGCGTGTAATAAACCAAAGAAATCAAATGTTTTATCAGATGAACAAATTGAAACGTTTATTACTCAAGCACCAGATTATATATCCTTAATGAATAAGGTACGCTCAGAATGTAAGAATTTTCAAATTACCTAGATATTTGTGTAGTGTTTACTTTTTAGGTTGCCTTAATATTTGGTGTTGCCGGTGCATGTCGCCGTGATGAACTATATCAATTGAATTTGAATAATATAGATAGATTTTGGATACAAGCTTTCGATTAAAATACCCGATAATAAAACGAACAAACCAAGATCATTTGTGATAAACGAAACTTATATGCCATTGTATAGAAAATATGTTGCATTTCGTCCAGAAAATTTTGAAATTTGGATCTTTTTCTTCAAATATTCAAATGAGAAAGGTTGCAGGCGAGTACTGGGAATACATCACTTTGTCAAAATGCCTCGAATTGTCGCAAACATTTTTAAATTTGACATATGCACATATATACACAGGACACTGTTTCCGTCGGTCCTCTGCGACAAGTTTGGTTAATGCTCGGGCAGATTTAATTGCTTTAAAGAGGCATGGGGGATGGAAATCCTCAACCGTTGCCGAAGGATATATAGAGGAATCTTTCACAAATAAAGTAGACATAGCAGATAACATATTCAGAGGGGGAAGTGACAAAGAGAAATCTGCTAATACTATTAGTATTATTGCCGAAGAAGAAAACAGCAATAACGTCGGTGACTATTCAGGTAACTTAATAGATACATTTAGAGGGGGAAGTTACAAAAAGAATTACTTTTCAGGTAGAGTTCAGCCTATGATTATTAATTGTACAAACTGCAACATAACTATAAATATACAAAAATAGCTATAATAATCGTTCCATATGTGTGATTATATATTCAATAAATGTTCTCAATGTGAGTTGGTTGTTTGCGTGTATATATTTACTGTCTAAAATGTATATAGAAAACCGGTAAGGACCGATTTTGATGGCCTAGACCGGCAAAAATTTTCCCGGACCGCTTAGCAACGGACTAAAATACTAGATTAGCGTATTTGGGGGTGTGAAGTTGATCCGAGAAAGTAGGCATTCGTGAGCGATTTCAGAAAAATAATTTTGAATGTGTATTACATGAATAAAAATATGTTTCATGCATGTTTTCAGACCACTGTAATTATTAGAAAAAAAAAATCAATTGTTTATATCAATATGAAAGTTGAACTTGCAAAATTTGACAACAGACCTTTTTCCTTTCGCCTACTCGGTTGCCATGGAATTCCATCGGAACTACATGAACAATTATTTTATTTATGTTTTTCCACCCAAACATGTGCCAATAAATTATAAATTTACTTAAAATATTTCTAAGTAGGTATATGCCAGTATCCATTTTCCCCTTTGGTCACGTTTGTAGATCACGGTAGAAAAACCATAAAATTTCATATTGGCGGGAGCATTTAAACGCGTGTTTGTGCACCCTACACCACAGCAGTGGTCACCCGAACACTTCTTTTTTTTTCTGCACCACATTTACATTTGAATCGGAGTTAGTTGGGGCCGACTCGTTCATTGTCATTCATTCATTGTGGGCGCACTTTTGACATTGTGCCTCCCTTTGATAGGAAGCTTTTATCCGTCGAATCACAATACAAATGCGGTTCCGACGTTTGCGAATTAAAAATTTGAACTATCGCACTTTTTATCACAACGTTAAATGGGGATAAGCGATACTGTCTACAAATTAAACTCCTCCTCCATGCTCCAACTCCATTCGATTGAAATATACCAGGAGTAGATTATAATGAGAGTAGAAACGGGCCAATAATCGAAAAATTCTGGAAAACAATCCCTATCAAATTAGGTGCAATATATTTAAAAATTGGTTTTGGGTAAGAAGAAAAATAACAATAGGCTCCAAGATCGCCGCGTCTCTGTTATTATGGTACGATTCAATTCAAAATTGATATGTGGTGATTAACGGGGTCGGAGACAATTAATTTCTATTCAAAATTCACAAATTCAAGATGGCGGCTCCAAGATGGCGAACGAGTTTTGTAACTATGGTCCGATTCGATTCAAAGTTGGTATGTGGAGTTTTGTAACTGGGGGTTGCGGGTTGAAGATTATGATTATTTTCGTCAAGATTAATGAAATCAAAATAGCGGCTTCAAGATGGCGGACGATCTATGTGATTATGGTCTGATTCTATTCAGAATTGCTATGAAGAGGTTTTCGGAGTCAGAGATTATGAATTTATCATCAAAATTCATAAATTCGAAATGGTGGTTCCACGATGGTGGACAAGTTTGGTGATAATGGACCGTTTTTATTCAGAATTGGTATGTCGGGGTTTTTAGCGTCGGAGATTATGAATTCATCGAATTTATGATTATCCTTGCGATGGATTTTTCTTAAGGGTCGCCAACTGTGACTTTTGCCTCCCTGACAAACACTCATTTACACATACAAATTAGTTTGTCCATATCTATTCCAAATTAACTTTATCAGTGTTATATAGGGTAGGCTTCCACCATTAGTATAAACATTCAATAAGTTACAAGAAAATTACCTATTGTTATTATTACCCCTCCCTGATCTGAAGCTCCATTGAATTTGTCAGCCAATTTCTTCGTTTTTAATTGTTAACCAAATTTTTCGTTTCGTTTCATCTGTTCATCTTGTTCCATTCCAAACCCCAAATATCATTGACTGCCTTGATTTGATTTAACTTAATGTAATCAGAGAGGGTGAGATAGTAATTAACCTACTGTAAGGGTGACAACGGGCACATGTAATCTTCACATCCATAATCATTTAACGACATTAACGATCTTTTAAGTGACTGTAATCCCAGAGGCACATTGTACACTAACAGGTGGAGGGTTGGTTTTACAACAGCGAGAAGTGGATGTAGGTACAGTTATGATAATACAAGTAAAGTCGCCCGTCTCAAATCATTTAATATTTCTGGTCAGTTCTTACTTACTACTTACAAATACCTTCTTATATTCTGGAATTCCAAGGTTTATTCAACAAATAAACTTCGGAAAAACCATTCATGAAGTAGTAACAGAAAACCACAACATTTGATTATGTTTCCCTTTTCAACATGAATACCTCTCAAAAGGTTATCTTGGAAGAAAGTAACTAGAGTTCGTTTTTCAGTAGCAGATTATTCCCCATTTGATTTTATAAACACCTAGTTCACTTTCCAAACAATTAATATTCCCAAACCAGCGCAGAGTGGACCTATTTGATATACTACCATATGATGCATGAAAAGTACAAAGCAGATTCGTATTCTCCATCTTACTGTTTACTTGGTCTTGCTTCATTATCCATTCAGAAAATAGCTTTTGGTTGTTAACATTATTCATCTAAATAGAGATATAATTGTTTTGTTCTTGAATATTCCCACTGATCCACTGATATATTCGTACTTCTTCTTTATCTCGAACATTTTACGGAAGAATAATATATTGTATGAGGGAAGTTATTTCCTTGAAATATATTTTCACCTTAGTTATCGTTTGATTTTGTTAGTTGTACGAACGGAACTATATATCTAAATGCAATATAATATTGAATCGATGAAATTCCTTTCTCTTTTTACATAGTAAGAAATAATTCACACCAGACAACACCAGACAACACCAGCTAACAGCGTCCGGTGTCCTCATAGGTCCTGATTTTTGTAGTGAAAACTAACACTGACATTTTCTTCACCAGTCGGTGGTGTTGAATGACACCGGGAATGAGAGTTTCAAGTGATGTGGCTCGTTCAAAATTGACACATTCGTGGTGCTTTTTTTTGTTCATATATGTAGTGTTAAAATTGAAATCGAAATCTGTGGGATTTGTTCCCAAAATAGTTCAAAAACTTTGACGGTGTGAAAACCACCTCTTTGGTGTACTCACAAGACTACTGATTCTATCTCATGACACCAAGCTAGTGATATGGAACACTATCCTGGTGTGGGAAAATAAAATACAACTTCAGTGTCTACTCAATATATAGCCAGTGTTTGTTAACATTACCGTGGTGAAAACAAACTGGTTTCTGATGTACATACACCAAAATTTTAGATTTCATTGCGACTAGTGTAATATTATATAATTGTGTTTTTTTTTTTCAGAGGTGTGAAAACTGTTTGAGTGGTTATCTTGAACGATGGAAAAAACGGTTTAAAGCTTAACTTTCTGTCACGGATGATTCTACATTAGATTTTATGAACGGTTCGATCAGTTCGTAACTTCGAATAACAATAAAACTGTTTCAGTGTATTTGCACATCAATCTGGAGTTTTATTTATCATTGATTGGTTGTTGACATAATGTCAGTGATAATAAACATAGGTTTTTTTCATATTCAATACCTAGTGTATTTCTAATAATTATAACGATATATTTCCAGAGAATTTTATAATAGGGAGGGTGTTTATATTTTTTCTTCGGTAAAAAAATAAATAAAAAAATCAAGGTTGGAATTTATTGAAAAATGGCACATAAATAAGAAATAAATATCATGGACAGAAACTTGAACAACACAACACATTACTTAAAAAAATAATACAGACTAATTTTGTGACTAAAATAGTACAAAAAAAAGAGTATAAAAAAACAATGAAAAACTTGAAACAAACAATCACTAAGGAAACTAATCATTTTCATTCAGAACACTTTTCAGTTCTAATATAGATGAATTGAACCCAACTTTTTCTTGTTCAATATTATAAAAATAAACTTGGATGAATTTGAAGAAATTCTCTAAATTCTGGTCATATTCCACTTTGAGAAAGTAGTCAAATTACTTTTCAAAAGACAATCAGATAATCTTTCAGAGCTAATTTACTTTGGCCCCTTCCAACAATATACGGTTGAGTATTTCCATTTCTCTCAATGGATTTTTGCAATGGCATGGATATCTGGAATTATAAAGTGTTACATAAGGCCTGGATTCAACTCCCTACGAAATCCAATAAACTCATATTCCCATCTGGAACGATTTTGTTAACAAGAATTCACAAAATTTGCCTGAAATGTTTAAAACCACTATGTTCACATATTTCTGGTAAAATCAACTTGAAATATGTCACTTTTATGAGAAATTAATCTGTTCGATAATGATCTTTGCGTTTCACCAATATATTCTGTATTACAACCATGACAAGGAATACTATGAATTACTGATTTTTTTTAAATATGAACAGGATGTTCATAACATCAGATGTGGAATCATCTGCGACTGAAAGATAAACTCTAGTCACTATCTTCCATCGTCAAGATAACCTCTTGTGCTGGGGTATTCATGTTGAAAAGGGAAACATTCTCAATTGAATATTGAATAGAAAGATTTTTCTGTGAATTGAAAAATCCAAGATAAAAATGAAGCTATTTTTTGTGAATGTCTAACAGAAAACAACTACTTCCCCGGCTTAAGCCACGCTGGACATTGAACTACATCTGCTAGATATTCTGAAAAGACCCTAACTAAAGAGAAAAAATCTGAACTTGAAAATTTGCATTTTTATACAAATAGTTATTTGATTTTCTGTTCCAGTCTTAATTGAGAACTCATGAAGATGAATGAGGCAAAGAAGAATGTTTTCCAAAAGAGAGTACTCACCAGAACTTATTCGTAACATTGACGCAAGAGAAGCATCGCATTCACTAGGTCTTCAATTGAGAATGTTTCCATTTCCAACCATAAATTACATTTGACATTGAAAGTAATGGAGTTTTATCTTTAACTTTAGAATAAATTGACCTGATTGTTAGAACTGTTTTATAAGACATTCAACATTTTTCAGGATTGTGAAATAATCTGGAGAGTTTGGGAGTGATCTCTCTTATATATGGTAATGAAGTAAAAAAGGTTGAGTAGGCGTATTGTTCGTTTCATTGTTGTTTGAGACAATGTACGAGTTATTACTGTTTAAGGCTAGTACTTCTAAGTGAGACAAAGTATTATATAGAATGATACTAAGTTAAGTTCTTGGATATTAATTTTCCAAGAAAAGGTTAAAGAGAATTCTGTTTATGGAATTTAGGATCAGAGATTTTCAGTACTCTCAATTTCATGTGTTTTACCAAGTTCACTTTTATAGACTATTTGTGATATGAATGGTGACTCAGGTATCTTCCTGAGCTGCATGGTTTCGTATACCAATCTACCAGTAGCTTTTTTTCTGTTGTCCGTATGAGCTTGGTATCAAGAAATGGTACGGAATTTTCGCTGTCCTCAGTTTCAATTGTGAACTGGATATGAGGATGGTAGCTATTGAAAGTATCGAGAATCTCATCCACACCATCATTCGGTAATGCTTATATAATCATCAACATATTTTTTTATGGAGTTCAGATTGAAAGATAAAACTGGAATAACATTATGTAATAAATGATCAATGACGTACGCTGCTAAAATGGGTGAACTGGAGGCTTCCATTGGGGTACCAAAAGTTTGTTTATAAATTTTATTATTGGAAGAAAAATATGTTTTGTCAAAAATGAAAGTCAACAATTCCAAAAATATATCTTCCTTAATGGTACAGTAATTACTAATACGTTCCCAATTTTTGTGTATTGCTCTAATACAAGCATCCAAATAAACATTGCTAAAAAGGAAGACTACATCTCAACTTGCCAGAACATAATTGTCTGGAAGTGCAAAGTTATTAAATTTATAAGTGACTTCAAACGAGTCTTTTATATAGTATTTGTTGACAAAGTTATATGCGTTAGTTAAAATTTCTGTCAAAAAATAGGCTATTATTTCAGTAGATGCTCCTATAGGAGCCACTATAGGTTTGACTGAAAGGGTGGGCTCATGAATTTTGGGTAGAGAATAGAATTTCGGAGAATAACTTCATCAATTTGGTATGTTGTATATATTACTTTGCTGAGGTAGGGTCTTTCTGTAGTTCTATATATGAGCTACTGTTGGAATTGTCGACTTTCCTTTTTGATAATACATATTTTTCTTTCAATAATGAAATTTATGAACAAACCTTTGGTACACCAATGGGAGCCTCCATTCCACCCATTTTAGCAGCGTACGTCAGGGATGTTTGTTAGGCAATGTTATTCCAGTTTTATCTTTCAATCTGAACTTCATAAAAAAATATTTTGATGATATTATATCAGCATTACCGAATGATGGTGTGGATGAGATTCTCGATACTTTCAATAGCTACGATCCTCATATCCATTTCACAATTGAAACTGAGAACAGCGAAAATTCCGTACCATTTCTTGATACCAAGCTTATACGGAAAACAGAAAACAAGCTAATGGAAGTTTGGTATAGGAAACCATACAGCTCAGGAAGATACCTGAATTACCATTCATATCACAAACAGTCTATAAGAGTAAACTTGGTAAAACAAATGGAATTAAGAGAATTGAGAATCTCAGATCCCAAATTCCATAAACAGAATTCAAACATTCTCTTTAACCTTTTCTTAGAAAATTCATAACTAAGAACTTTACCTAATAACATTCTATATAATACTCCGTCTCATTCAGAAGTACTAGCCTTGAACAGTAATAACTCGAACATTGTCTCAAACAACATGAAACTAACAATACGCCTACTCAACCTTTTTTCACTTCATTGCCATATATAAGAGAGATCCCTCCTAAACTCTCCAGATCATTTCACAATCCTGAACATTTTTAAATGTCTTATAAAACAGTTCAGTTGAAGATAAAACTCCATTACTTTCAGTGTCAAATGTAATTTGTAGTATTCCTTGTCATGATTGTAATAAACAATATATTGGTCAAACGTAAAGATCATTATCGAACAGAATAATTTCTCATAAAAGTGACACATTTCAAGTTAATTTTACCAGAAATAAGTGTACATAGTGGTTTTGAACATTTTAGGCAACTTTTGTGAATTCTTGTTAACAAAAGCATTCCAGATGGGAATATGAGTTTATTGGATTTCGTTGGCAGTTGAATCCATGCCTACTTTATAATTCCAGATATCCATGCCATTGCAAAAATCCATTGAGAAAAATGGAAATACTCAACCGTATATTGTTGGAAGAGGCCAGAGTAGATTATCTGACTGTCTTTTGAAAAGTAATTTGACTACTTTTTCAAAGTGGAATATGACCAGAATTTAGAGAATTTCTTCAAATTCATCCAAGTTTATTTTTATAATATTGAACAAGAAAATGTTGGGTTCAATTCATCTATGTTAAAACTGAAAAGTGTTTTAAATGAAAATGATAAGTTTCCTTAGTGATTGTTTGTTTTAAGTTTTTCATTGTTTCTGTGAAAATATTGTTTTTTTATACTCTTATAGTCACAAAATTATTGTGTATTATTTTTTTAAGTATTGTGTTGTGTTGTTCAAGTTTTTGTCCATAATATTTATTTCTTATTTATGTGTCATTTTTCAATATATTCCAACGTTAATTTTTTTTTATTATTTTTTTTTGCCTGGAGAAAAAATATAAACACCCTCCCTTTTATAAAATTATCTGGAAATAAATCGTTATTATTATCAGAAATACACTAGGTATTGAATATGAAAAAAAACTATGTTTATTTTTATATATATATATCCAACGTTAATTTTTTTTTATATTAATTTAGTATACGTGAACCCAGAAAGGATTCAACCAAATTCGAATTCTAAGGGGTTTAAACTACCCCTGCATATTTCAATTATTTCTCCAAAATATCAATTCAATTTAATTTTCTCCACCCCGTTATAAGTATGGATTTTTTAAATTTCGAATTCTAAGTGGTTAAAACCAGCTTCGAAATATTTAAATAATTCTCATATTCATAACTGTTTATATTTTCCATCACATGGTATTTTGTTTTCTTCAATGGTTTGAATTTGAAACTGAAGAAAGTTTTTAGACAATATTTTTAGACAATATTATCCCAACGAAAATTATGGTTGACAAAATTGACATCATTTCGACCTACGAATAGATCGATGCCAAATTTAGCGAAGGTGAATTATATCTCATATTTTCGTCAGATTCACCAATATTGAGAAAAAAACTAAGGTGATTGAGTTGAGAATTGGGATATCAAGACATTCAACGTTCCTGGTCGAAGGCATAAATGAATAAAAAAGCCATAAAATGGGCCTTTCAATCGATTTATCACCTGAAATCAGCTATAAGGAATGACAAAATTAGGGGAAGAAATTTTCTTAAACATCCATCACTAATATGGATTATTGTCAACTAACGTTGAGGAAAGATAAATCTCAACGTGGCGCCATATTCATCAAAATTGTATTTTGCAAGTTTCCTGCATCGAATGAAAAAAAAGCGCATAAAAAGTACGACCTTCTGAAAAGCCACGCTGGCATAAGCTAGTTACATCATATCCAATTTCGATCCGATTATATAGGTGAAATGCATTGTTTTGGTTGAATATCAAACTTATTATGTGAGAAAAGTATCATTCATGACATATTTTTATTGCAGCTTTGAAGAGGGGAAATCCGACAAGGAAATCTTGGACAACCTACTGAAGGCCACCCGGTACGACAAGAGGCTATTGCCTCCGGTTAGAGGTCAGTATGCACACCGCTTTGTGGCTGGAATGAATTGCATGAAGCGTACGGAATGTTATAACCCCCGGGATTTCATTTAAATTCCCATTGTTTGTAGAGGACCCGTTGAAACAGGGATTTGTTCGGATGACAAAGGTCTCAAGTGGGCGAGAGATAGACTGCTTTGAGCCATTTGCATTCGGGTTTTACAGGGCTCATGGAAACAAAATGTAACGATATCTTTCTGTGGCACTATTGCGGGTTGATTAAACGAATTTTGTTTGACTAGTTATGATTACAGTGACGCTTTTGTAGCGTTGGTGGTTTGACGATCCTAATCCTCGAGCTGAAAATTCAGCAAATTTCTTTTTTTAATTCACGAAAATGTGTCTAACTGCCGAATATCCATGGGGATATTTTTTTATTGGGACTGTATATGTGCCAAAGGGGTATAAAACTCAGTTTTCCCGTTTTACAATTTTTTTATTGATTGGCATTGACTGCTAAGTTAGTATAAATCCAGTGAGGACAATGGTAGCTTCTACCGTGGAATCAAAGCAACGAATATTAATTTTGATTAATATTTCAATTTGTGGTTGTGTTCGAGGATTTTTTTGTTTTTCCATTGAATATACTTTTTGTATTTTTGTTCGATTTTATGTAATTTGGCGAGTTTTACAAAAAAATTATCCAGGATTCTTTTGTAATTTTAACCAATGAACAAAGAGTATTTATATATATATATATATATATATATATAAATACTCTTTGTTCATATAGATATATATATATAAATATATTTCTTTAATTTCTTGGAATGAAGGTCTGATTCAGTCTATTCATATAATTTCTCTTAACTACGTTTCGACATGGTATTTGTCATCTTCAGGTTAAACTAGAATTGAAGATTGTAAGTGAATACTCATAAATGTTACAGATATTTGTATATTGAGTTAAATAATTCGTTATATTTCGAACCATATGTTGTTAAAGAATTATTTTAGTGCATACATTTCAATATTGTGTTGAGTTGAATATGTCTCAAACTCCCTATCTTTAATTTGAGTTTAACCTGAAGATGACAAATACCATGTCGAAACGTAGTTATGAGAAATTATATGAATAGACTGAATCAGACCTCCATTCCAAGAAATTGAAGAAAATATATAAGTGGTCAAGAAACTAAAGAAAAAAAAATATATATATATATATATATATATATATATATATATATATATATATATATATATCTATAAAGACCAACTCAGCTTCCGTTTCATATTTGGCCCACCAAGCATCCACGTGTTTATACAAAGCAAACAGTTAATAGCTCACTCAGCCTCCGCCACTATCTCAGGCTAGTTAGCCTCCTCTATATATGTTACATACGTTTTTTGGGAGTTTATGTAACCTGGCCTCCTTTTGAAGCTCTTGTGTATTTACTGGGCCTCCTGACACTGTTGCCAATTTTTCAGTCAATATTCAATTCCACAGCATGATAACAAATCACGCGGCCTGTTGAAAAGTTTATCCGGTAGTTGAGAGTTTGAATTTTGCTTCATACTCTGAAATGAAATTTATTTCAGTAGTATCGTATAACGAGAATATATAATCTACCTTCGATCATTCTGAAAATATTCGAGGAATAGTGGCTTAGAAGAGTTCCTACAAATTATACCAGACAATAAGTATTCCATGATGAAAGCAGTAAACTATATTGGGTATATTTTGGGCTTATTAGTCTTCATTAATAGTAAAAATTCCCGATTCAAATTCTAACGTTCCACGATCTTTTACTACAGTTGACCACCCTTATTTAATTTTTTATCGAAATTTACCAAAAATCCAGTTGGTATCTATACATCAGTAAAATACCAGGAGAGTTTTTGAAACTGACAGATCCAAAGCTCTATACTGGTCACTGTTTTCGCCGGTCTTTGGTCACTTTACTGGTAAAAGAAGGTGCAAACTTAGGTGCTCTCAAAAGATACAGGCGATGGAAATTTTAAATACCAAATTCAATTGGGGATTCGCTGGATAGTTAGTAGAATATTGCCTAAATCCTTCTTTTGAAGGCGGCCACTACTGTCCATTCCATCCCTCCTACAAGAATACTAAATGACGAAAAAAACATAGGAAGTGCAGGAGGAATATTTCTAGTTGTTCAGATTGTATGATAAATATTAATGTCAATGAAGTTCAAAAAAACATTCGAATGTTATATTATATTTGTAAATAATAAAAATTGTGAAGAAAATTGTTGAAATTTATACTTTCAACACTTGCTCGCAATAACATCATAAAAACGCGCGCCGTCGATAGCAATTAGTTGGTAAATAGCCGCCAGTGAACAGTTATATTTATGTGTTGCATTTCGAGAAAAAAGTGACATAACTGCTTTTGAGTGATTGTAGCGATCCACTGCGAATGGCGCCTCTCGAACAAAAATGTATTTTCGCTCTCAATACATACCTAATATTTGAACTCATAGTCAAACTGCAATGCTCATATCATACACTTCTTCATCAAATAGTGCGATCCAGACTATACCATTGAAGGTTGATTCTGAGTATCAATAAATGAATTATTTAGATTTGGAGAGATTTCCATGACTTTAACTTCAAAACTAACGGTATTTTCATTTTCACCCCTTTGGGGATGAAGTATCAAAAAACCTTCATAGTAATTACTCATGTCATCATAGTCTAGTAGAGAAGTGAGTTTTCTGCGAAAAATATTTCCAAGCCTTCTCAATATATCAGCGATGACTCATTCGATTCGGGATGTCATTCTGACGAAAATGTGCAAGTTTTTTAACACAAAACAAAAATTAAAAATAGTCTTAGTTTTTTGGTAGTAACTCAAGAACTCTTGATGATAGATGGAATAAAAAAACAGATTTTCGAAGACGAGACTATTTACTATGAAAAATTTTGTCCCGGAGATCTATATCAATTATTTATAATTTTGATTCAACGTTGAAAATAGGGCTACGCGCGCGCGGACTTTACGGCAGGAGTACAGCACCTCTCGAGAGAGCAATTCAAATACAATATTTTTTATACTATCAAATATAAATTTAATAATTCCAAAAAATCGAAGTATCAGCTGAACACCTGAAAGGATATAATTTCGTTATTTTGTTTCCATTGAATTTTGATAATCGGAGGCTATTGTTAATTAAGTAGTTTTGTGGGAATCACCGTTTTTATAAAAACCGAATAATTGTTTAGAGAATGACTCCATATATTTTTTTTGCTTTCTGGAGCACATTTTACAAGTGTACTCAATGATATCATGCAGAAATTGATGAAAAATTTATTATTTTGTTAATTATAAATTTCTAAAGGTAACAAAATATGAGATATCGAATAAACATTGTATTTTTTTTCGATATTCCTCACTATTATAGTTTTATATCTGACAAAGGCATTTCACAACGTTTATTACATCTTTTTAAAATTGTTTCTTTTCATTTTCTCATTATTTAAATAATATATTTAGATTTTTTTTTCCAAAATGCGGAATTCGTTATTCTCCACCTAATAGGAAAAAATATTATTTTTTTATTAATAATTCTTTATTTAGTCAACAATTAGTTATAAACAAACTTTGATTGGCGTTAATTTTTTTTGAGTAGTACAAAAAATAACAAAAACAACCATATACCACAAACTGTGTGTGTTTCTCATATTTTGTTATCTTTAGAAATTTATAATTACCAAACTAATTAACTTTTAAACAATTTTATAGCGTGATATTATTGAGTACACTGTAAAATGTGCTTCAGGAAGCAAAAAATCATGGAGTCATTCTGTCAACAATTATTCGGTTTTTAATGAAATCGGCGGTTCCAAAAAAACTACTCAAATAACAATAGCCTTACATTATCAAAATTGAATGGAAAAAAAAATCCCAAAATTACATTTTTCCAATGATACATGACACAATGATTTTTTTTTGAATTTTTAAATTCATATTTAATAATATAAAAAATATGTTATGTGAATTGCTCTCACGAGAGGTGCTGTAGTCCAGCGTAACGCCCACGCGAAGCCCTGTTTTAATTCATCGTTGAATTAAAATCATTAATAATTGGGATAGAGTTGTGAGAGTAACATTATCACAGGAAATTTCTCCCCTTTTTTAATTTTCCCGATAATCGATAGTTTTTGAGCTTTTTCCAAAAAACTAGAACCGTTTTTATTTTTATTTCTGTTTTTTGTTAAAAAAATCGAAAAATACGCTTTTTTAGAATGTCATCCCGAATTGATTGAGTTTGATACACGGATTTTTCCTAAACAACATATGTTATAAAAGGAAAAAAAATATTATCCCATAGCGCATGGTTTGGAAAATATTTTTATTTGTGGAAATATTGGTTGAGGATTCAGTAATATATATTGATATTACTCATCATTTCATTATGAAAAAAAAAACTTCTCGATACCTACTTTCAATTTCGAAAATGTGTTTTTAATGGTATCCCAGTTTATTTGGATCTATTTTCCTTAGTTTCCTTCCAAGAAGAATTGAATATACTATTCATTGAGCATAATGATTTCTATCCAATTTCATTATTTCCTATTCTTTCAAATCCTCAATAACACAGTAAATAATTTTTTTCGGTAATATAAATAAATAATTTTGAGTTGTTTTCAAGATCTGTGAAAGAATGTTCCTCTTCCATTCGATTTTCTGTACCATTTAGAACTCTCACTTATAAGGTTTTTTTCCTAAAATATATTATTGTATTGTTATATTATCATTATCAACTAGCATTTTTCCATATGTTTTCATCTAGCTTATGGCTCAGGCTATTCCGTGATTTCGTTTCCCGTTATCCTGTTATCCCGTTATCTCGTTTGGGTGGCATAATTGATTTGACAGCGGAAGTAATGCTTTGTGACGACTATTACAAATTCACCAATCCCTTTCCACCCCTGTAGATATGGCATTTTGTTTAAGTTTAAGTTTAACACGATTTATTTATTCGTGACAGAGAGCCAAAACACCAATTTTCATTATTCTAACATAAAAACTCATGGAACTCTAATAAACATTTTCAGCCCCCATTTCGCCCCTTTAGTAGTTGAATTTCTAAAAACACTGGAAAACAAATGTCTTCATATGTAAAAAGACCTCAAATATCCATTTTCATGATCCTAACTTAAAATGTTTCACCCCCCATTTGACCCCTTCAGGGTTTGTATTGCTGAAGACACTGAAACACATATTTTTTTATTGTAACAAAGACTGCAAATACCAATTTTTATGAACCCAAGTCGAAAACTAAGGGTACTCCAGTACAAACTTTCGAACCCCCTTTTACCCCTTTAGGGTAATTTCCATAATTTGATTTTCACCCCTTTAGGGATGGAGTATTGAAGAAAACTTCTGAGTGGTTATATATATACTTATGTCATCATAGGAATACGCTATCAGAATTTCAGCTCTTTGTGTTGAGTTATTTGGTCTGGGCGTTAGTGAATCAGTCAGTCAGGACATGTAATTATATATGTATAGATTATTTCAATTCATTAGTGTCTATATGTATATGTTCTGTTGACTATTTTTTGTTGGTATATTTCTGAAACAATGGGCTACTGATTTTATAACATAACTTGTGTCACAAACCCAAAAAATTCCATCCTTTTTTTGTACCCTCGAACAGTAGCATGTTCTGATTAGAATTGAATTCATTTGAGTCGTTTACCTGAAAATTTTTCATGATTCATCTGTAATCTTGAATCTTGGAATACCCCAGATTCCAACATTCAGTTGATTAATAATCCATTCTAAGCAACCTCATTCAGTAACTATCGTGGTACACAATATAATAACCGAAACTGAATAATACAAATCAAATACAAGACACATTACGAGAATATAGATTTTCTGATATGTGGAAAACAATGCAAGCGTTTTTTCAGGTTCACAAAATACTCAACTCACACGAGAATATATTCAAGTAAGGATTCTATATGAAGGTTGTTTCCATTCAATGAAAGAAACAAATTATTTTTTTTTGCTTGAGACGATAGCGGAAGTTTGGTGTCCTTTTGTTGAATCTTGCATGAGAAATTGTTTGAGTGATTTGTGTATAACATTGTAAAAGTACCTTTTCTGAAATGGTGAAATATCGCAATATTTCAGTGGACTCCCGAATAAATCTTGACGTAATCGCAGTAATATAAATTGCGGAATCAATGAGAAAAAGTATTTGCCAGGCTCATTCAAAATATTTGGGAGGCAATTGCAGCTTCCACAATTTATTTCGTTCGTGCGCGGAAAGAATGTTTCTTGATGACAATCTAAAATGAATGATATTTGTGTGCATCCCCTGTGTTGCCAAATTGGGGGAAGCCCAGTGACCTTCGAAAGTATACGTTTCAAACACTATAACATGAACAAAGTATATAAGCAGCGCACTTCAGCGGCGAGGGACTGCACTAAATTTTAAATGGCTATCAAAAATCGGGCAACTTGGACTCCTCCATATTTTTGTGGTAAAGTGTTTGTTTTTATGTTACATGTCGTATGCGACATTTTTAAAGTGGTTACCGGGCGTCCGTATATCGGGGGCTCGGTGACATCGGAGTCTCAGTGAACCTCAAAATTAACAAGGCCGGAGGCCCATTATACCATATATATATATATATATATATATATATATATATATATATATATATATATATATATATATATATATATTATATATATGCAGTGTGTCTCACTTCTCATGGAAACACACCCGTATATTCCGTAATTTTTGGAGTGGAATTCTGTAATTTTCACGATCGTTAGATATACGGGGGATGAGCCTAAATTTCCTCATGAGGATGACCTGAGTGACATACACTGCGCGCCAGGAGCGGTGGATATACCGATATTTGCGGGAAAAAAATATTAGGGGGCAAGATAGGCTCAAAATTCTTAGGGATTCGTGATGAGGACATCAACTTCAGTACCATTCCATATTTTTGCTGAAAAATTTTCAGTTCTGGAAAATCCGAATTTGTCTCACTTCCCATGGAAACGCCACCGTATCTTCCGTAATTATTGGAAAAAAAGTCAGTAATTTCCACAATCGTTAGATATACCAAGGGTTAGCCTAAATCTCTCCTGGGGTTGATCTTAGTGACATACACTGCGTGCCAGGAGCGATGGATATACCGATTTCTGCGAAAATTGATATTAGGGGGCAAGATAGGCTAAAAATTCTTACGGATTCGTGATCAGGACATCAACTCCAGTTCCAATCTATATTTTCGCTGATAAATTTTCAGTTCTCAAAATCCAAATTTGTCCCACTTCTCATGAAAACACCCCCGTATCATCCATAATGATTGCAGTAGAATTCTGAAATTTCCACAACCATTAGGTATACCAAAGATGATGCTGAATATTTTCTGAGGTTGAGTGATATATAATGCGCGCCAGAGGCGATTAAAATGCAGATATTTGCAAAAAATAATATTAGGAGGCGAGATAAGCGGAATTTTACTGATTCGTGATTGGGACATCAAATTTATAACCGATAGGCATCTTTGCTGAAGAATATTCCAGTTCAGACAAATTCGAATTTCCCCACTTCTCATGGAAACACCTCCGTATCTATCGTCATCACAAAAGCGATAAAAGTGTTCAAAATGGAAAAACATGCCAGACTATGGTATTAAAGCATACTTAAAAAAAAAAATTTCTTGTTCATTAATATTCATTGAAGGAAAAACGTTCAGAAAGACTCAATGTAGAAATATTTCCCAATAATACTGCATTATCATTGATAATTATCACTCGATATCTCGTTCTACAGTTATAAACTCTGCAAAAATCGTTCAATCCATCGCCCCTGGCGCGCAGTGTATGTCACACAGATTAACCCTCAAGAGAGATTTAGACTCATCCTTGGTATATTTAACCATCGTTATTCCAATAAATACGGAAGTTACGGGGGCGTTTTCATAGGAAGTGAGACAAATTCGATTGTTCAGGATTGAAAATATAACACTATATATATATATATATATATATATATATATATATATATATATATATATATATATATATATATATATATATATATATATATTTATATAAATTAAATTTAATTTTTATATCTAGGTATTATTCTCAAAAAAATTGTATATATATATATATATATATATATATATATATATATACAATTTTTTTGAGAATAATACATAGATATAAAAATTAATTTAAAAATACAAAAGCGAAGTGTTAATTATAAAATTTAACACTTCAATTTCAAAATAAAAATTTTGATTGAAGCCCGGGACTCGAAGTGATGGCGCATTTGCTATTTCAGTTGGAGGAAAACGCGGAAAAACCCCCAACATCATCATAGATTCAGATTATCAACTTTCTCTTAGAAATGGACACATGTTCCTTGGGAGATGAGAGAATCAATCTTGGAAAATACACGGGAGTCATCGAAGAGGTGCCAACAATTAGAATGAGAGTGTTTGCAATATGCCGTATCCTTTGAAAATGCTGCCGCTATGGCGTAAATATTATAAAATACTGCGCAGAATATTGGTCCAAATTTAAATTTTGTTTGCGAAAATCATTCCAATTTACTGCCATCAGTTGAAGAAAAACGTTTCAAATGTATAACTAAAATTTTGGAAATGTTTGAATACGAATCATCTTTCGAAGTCAAACAGTATGGGCTCGCATCATCAGTCAAATTCTCCTCTTCTGTCAACAGTTCAATACATTGTGTTGAATTCACTACTTCGTTTGGCAAGTCTGGAATTGGGATTGACAGAACCCAGAAAGGTTCAAAAGTAACGGAGCAGTAATTACAAAAAGTACATCTCAATATAGACTTCAGCTGACCAGCAAATGTTTCCACAATTTTGGACTTATGAGTGACAGATATATTGTCCAAGAATTGGAAGCTTTTTTATTTTAATTCATGATAACAAAATCGTTTGATGATGGATGATTCTCTGCACTCGACTTGTTTAAATCTTCATGTAAACCTACAAGAAGGTATCTTAGAAACTCTTCCGCATCTGCTGGGACGTTATAATCAAAGGAAGGAGCAAAATTTCTGAATAGATGGACGGAATGTATCCACCATTTTCCGACAAGAATCAGGACTCCAGATATTTGCCATCAAAGATATAGAAGATTTCACTAGATCTCCTTTCATTATCGATGTGGTAGTATTTGAATCCTCCATATAAAAACCATTCTTGAAAAATTCCAACAAAACCGTGGACATTGGATCATACTATTCATAAACAAGTATTTCCTACATTCAATGCCTTAGGCCAAATGTAGAAATGGAGCTCTTGTTGGTATGGCATGCTCACTTATGTTGAAAGATGAATCCATGGGTTCATTGTTCCTGTAATTCAAAGAAGGTGATAGAGAAACTGATATTGATTTTTGGAAGGTACTGAGTGATTATATTTGATGACTGATATGTATTCATAGGAAAATTGGGACGATAAAATAATTCATCCAGTAGATGCATGGAGGAATTGTACCCATTACAGAAGAAGCATTGCCCCTTTGAATTGCTAAATAGATATATATGAATACAAATATTGTAAAAGTTCAAGTATTCACTATTCATTCGTTTCTTGAAACTGTGAGTTATATTAGAAAATATATTTTGGCAAAATGCAGTAGTCAACACTTTGAGTATGGATGATACCCTTGAACGGAATGACTGCCATGTTTGGTATAGGTGCTGGGACAGCCTGAAGCAATTGTGGGAACCTGTATATTCCAGTACATGAAAACTCCCTGCCCTGAGGAGTAGGCAGATTGAGTAGTCCCCAATGTGAAAATCACTATTTTCCTTCATCTTAAACTAATAATTTCTATTTTTCCTTGAAAATTCACCTCAAAATGTTAATCAAAATGCCTAATTTCTCAAATTTCTAGACGCGGTTTAACCTGAACTTTCCACAATGGAAATGATCATGACCGTGGAAACCGATTTATTTCTCAAATAATTGTTAAGTATCACTTAACCGTCAGGTGAAAACAAAGAAAATCCATAAAATGTAGACATTCACTTGAAATGTATGAAAATTCAACATACCGTGTGAAATGGAAATAAATTTGAAAAGAAGAAGTGACAATATATTCAAGAGGTTTTGTTCTGAAGTCATGTTTGAAGCAAACAAAAATTAGCAAAAATGCCGTTTTTGACCCTATTATTCATTTATTTTTGAAAATACACAAGATCTGAGTTTTTTCAAAGATTGGTGGACTATTTAAATGTTCCTGAATTCACTTTGAACGACTGTGGACTTTTATATTCAGACAAAGGTTGGTATTGAGTAAATAGTTTTCAATATGTAGGTCCTTATTCTATTCTATTCTATTGTAGTTCTCTGATATTACTTCATGCAAAAGTTGTGTTTTTTTAACTTTGAGGTGAATGCCAAAAGAGAACAAATCAAATGTCTGCCTAGGTTATTATTAGTCCTGAAGGAAATTTCGATATTTTCTACCCTATTTTTTTACACTCTGCACTTTTGGGCAATGTTGTCGAAAGCGCTTTGTAGATTATGATGAAAAAATTCGAAATACAAACAAAAGAAAGAAGGCACTTTTGATTATCCAAATATTCCAGTTCTAGGTTATTCGTACTACTTCTTCGAATTTGGCC
>JAFIRS010002752.1:0-184588 GCA_018342105.1 Gonioctena quinquepunctata | reverse complement strand
AAATGTTCAAAACATTATTTAAAAAAAAATTCTGAACATGTTACCCGAAAAGTTGTTCAAAACGATTTTTTATAGCTATTAAGTAGAAGAATAATAAATTTAAATTTTGGGAAAAAAATATATTTCTGACTAGAAACTCTTGAAACCCAAAAAGTAATATTTTTAATAATATTTTGTCAAATTTCTATTCATTTCTCATTTGTTTTTTTTAAGTCTAACACAGGCAATTTTTATGTCTCAACATTAAATACAACAATTCTACAACGATATGATAGTTAAAATTAAATTGAATTTTAATTCATTTGGATATTTATATTGTGGATACAATGAACTACTCTGACAAAAAAGTTTGTATGTACCGCAGTTTTAAGAGATTTTAAGCCCCTTGGCGACCCCAAAAACCCTCGGGCCCCATCGTCGCCCTCGGACATAAAATCTACTTATATCTTGGTGGTACACATACAACTATTCTGGTAAAAAAACTTGGTCAAATTTTTCATGTTTGGATCTTTGAAAAAGATATATCTTGAATGGTTGGAAATTCTATATTTCTACGCTCAGAATTTGATTTATGATTTGGATAAACTGGGATATTTTCACGTACCATCAGGATATTTGAATTTCTCCATGCGATGGCTCATCTTCTGGGAAAAGAATATCAAATTATATTATATATATATATATATATATATATATAAAAAAAAAAGTTTTAAAATGAAAAAAACCATAAAAGAATAATTAATAAATAGTTATTGTTTCGAGATTTTTTTACAAAATTTTTTGGAAGTTCTATTTATTTGAAACCCCTTATGTTTTTGAATGATGAAAATGTCAAAATATATAACAAATCAATTTCATACACTGTCAAAAGTTATAACCCATAATTGGAAAAAATACAAAAAAAGTCTAGTTTAAAAAACATGAAAAAAAGTACCCCTTTTATAAATTTGAAAATTTTCCAACCCTTACTTTTGAACCTCAGATTTTAAAATATGATTCAAATTTAACAAGGTGAAATCCTTTCCCGTAGGCTGCTCAATGGATACGTTAGGCCGTGGTAGTTAAATTTGATTTTTCCCTGTTAATCAAATTTGTCCACAAAAAAAATTATACTTTAAATTTAAACTTTAGTTAAAAGAGTTGGGCGCCAGACTTGCTAAAGACAAAAGTAAAAGATAAATAAAATTAAAAAAATTTCCCAGCGAGGGGAGGCAAATTATCAATAAATCAACAACAAATTTTTTCCCAGGGGGGAATGAGAATTATTGAACAATGATATAAAAAAAAATTAACAAATACTAGAAGAGTATTGAACTTCTCTTAAAAGAATGGAAAAATTACATAAAAAAAACCAGTATTTTTGACTCTGATCAAAATTCGAACATTTACACCTATGATTCCTCCAGTTGTTGGTGCCACGAATATACCTTCGGAGATCTTGAGCGAGATAGATGAAGGCTAGTTTCTTGAAGCTGGTCTCAGCGGTTCTAGGAGGAACTTGGTTTCAGCGGTTACGATGAAGATGGTCTTGGGTGGTTCGATAGTTGATTTCAGACCCCCTTATCGGTGTGAATTTAGTTGATCTTCACGGACCAGTGCTGATATTGATGTGCTGTAAGACCTCCCAGGCTACTAGTCCTTCCGTCTCCGTAGATGGGTTCCCTCCGTGGTATATATCATGCGAAGAAGATGATAGGAATCAAAATATGTACAAAAGGGAGAACAGAAGGATATCCTTTGAATCTCAAGTTTTATGTTTCAAATTTTAATCGAGAGTCAAAAGATAGATGCAAATGATAGCATACAATAAAAATCTCAGTCAATATAAAAGACTGGAAAGTTACAGTGAAAGAACAAAGATAATAAATAGCAATCCAATCTGCTATTCTGGAGTTAAATTTATAAGTTAATTTTAATAATTAAAAAAAAAAAATTAAAAATGAACAAAATTTAAAACCAAACAAAACAAACCTCACCCAAAACGTGATGTTCAAATTCAGTTAAATTTTGAAACAGGTAAGTTTTGATAAGGTGATTCTTTGTACCAGAATGGTAAAAAAAAAAATTAATGAGGAAAGATATTCCAAAAGAAATATAAAAATTTCCTTCAAATTTTACCAGAGAACAAATATAGTATTTTAAAGAAAATACTATAAAATTGCCAGAAAAAAATCTACTATTTTAAAGCAAAATATTTAAAGGTTGCCAGTGCAAAATATACTATTTTAAAGCAAGTGCCAAAGGAAAATATAGCGTTATAACCAAAATACTCTAGTAAGCTACAAAAAAATATAGGGTTTCTGAACAAGATAATAGTCAGAGTAAAAGTATACTCTTCAGCCAAGATAAGAAGAGAGAGACACACGTCTTTCAGTGAGCACGACTCTCTTAGATGGAGATAAAGTGAAATAATTCCTTTTATTGAAGAATTTCCAGCCAAGATAAACCGAAGAGGGAGACCACACGTCTTTCAGTGGGCACGACTCTCTTAGATAAAGATAAAGTTAAATAATTCCTTTTAATTGAAGAATTTTTAAAGATAAACTGAAGAGGGAGACCTCACGTCTTTCAGTGGGCACAACTCTCTTAGATAAAGATAATTTTTGAAATAGGGCGGCAATTCCCTTTTCAAATCGATAAACAGGTAATTCTAAAAATTAGAATGAATCTCCCTGCTCTTGGCGACAAGGTAGTAACTGAAGTGAATTGACTCTCAACGATCAAAAATCAAATAAGCTACACTGGGAATTGAATGGAGTAATAGATAAAATAAATTTATTAAACGGAAATCAACTTTACGCTTGAGGCATATATTGAATCGAATCGAGTGTTCTGAGACTGTTAGGCCAGAGGTACAACTCTCTCCATAAGCAATTCTTTCTCAAGAGAAAGAAAATTACTCTCATAAACATATAGTTATGAAATAAAGAAATTGCTTACCAGAGAGCCGTCCTATTAGGTCACTCAAACTGTGTCCCAGAACAATCAAATACGCCCTTTGCTTCAATTGGAATCCTTGGAACAAACCGGTGGTCGTGTGAGGTGGTAAGCTCTAGTCCCTTCAGATTACCAATTACTTGAGTACCTAAAAAGGCAAAAGCGTAGAACTGATTTCCAATGAAAAAAAAATCAGTTCCCAATATTCCGGAACAGATGTTACGTTAGCCACAATATGTAATATGAATGATTTGTCAAAATGGCCAAAATATCTATATTTAACCTTCAAAATTACCATGCGGTATATCCAAGAATTCTAATATTACAAGCCTAAGGAAAAGAAGAAAATGCTAATCAGCTACAACATTAATGAAGATAAAGAGAATAATATTACTCAATTAAACTCCAGCAGTGAAACTTATTCAACTTATAGATCGTACGTACCAAAATCAATTTACTCAGTCCATCTGCCTATCTCGACGTTCAAATCAAAGAAAGAGATCGATTATTCCTTCGGTTCGAACAAATCACCAATTCTACCTGGGTTTTTTTCACAAACTGTTCTTGGTTTTTATCTATTGAAAAACACTTGGAAAAAACACAGCTTGACGACATGAATACAACTGTCACGATAACAAAACTCGTCCAACTTGACAGAATACGAACTCATGATGATGGCGCTGTCCCATAGTTCACGATCGGCCGTGACTAATGACCCGTTCCACCGTAAGATAACCGGAATAGTTATGAGAAATTGATTATGTATAAGGAAGTAACGAAAAATTCGTTACACACCACCACAACAACCCGGTGTAAAAATTTGGAAACCTAGAAGTTTACAAATTTTTATCCTTTTGCAACTGAGACCAGATATTGAAAGTAAGCTGAAGGTACTACAAAATTAAAATTCGGAAACACTATAAATTCCCAGGCACATAAAGAAATTAAATAGGCAGGCTATCAAATGAGTTTAAAACCCAAGCCTAACTTTCAACAGCCCTGTATACTGACAGGCAAAAGGTTGAAAAGTATACAAACCAAACAAAATATTTGTAAATTATAGCATTTACAAAGCTAAAGCTTCAACTCGTTGCACTCCTGGCAAACTGAATGAGTGAAGGAAAAGATACATTTGAAAAAATTCAAATGAGTAAATAGTAGCATTTACCAAGCTAAAACTTCAGTTCTCTGTTTACACCACAGACTAAATGAACGAAGGGAAAAAATGATTGCGATGAATGACAACATCCAGGCCCAGAAACTGTGTAACCGGGTCCTCCCAAACAATCCAGCCAAAGTGTCCTCGTCGCTGCAAGGTATTAGGTGCTGCGCCGTTGAGGAACACTCATAACCACTCGTCCCCAGATTACTTGAAACAACCACCGATCCCACCGAATCAGGACAAGAAAGGCCCCATTCAGCACAAACCTGGTGAAACAAAATAATTCCAATATGAAACATAACCAATTTTGGTTTTACCAGCTGTCACCTACAACTGAAGTAACTACAGCGTCACCAAACTGAAAATGAACCTATGGTTCACGATACAAAATACCAAAAAGGGACGGGAATGTTCCCGTTTTTGCCACTGCGAGCAAGTCTTCAGCCTAAGCAGACCAGTCGAGCTGAGGTCGGCACAGTAGTTGCATCCAGCCGTCACCTTTAAGACCTAAAGTCATGATCACCCGTAGACTCACGACTAACCAAATACAACCCCCCAATACCTTCCCTTCGAAAGATCCTGTAAAAAAAATTCAACAGCCAGACCGAACTATGCACGCACCTAACAAAAGCGAGAATTTTGAATTTGCGCTAATTTAACTATAAATTAGCCAAGGAAAACAGACAGATAAGATAAAGAAATAAGATAAACAGATAATAAAAAAGATAAGATAAACAAGGTAAGATAAGATAAATAAGATAAGATAGATAAGATAAGATCATATGAGAGATTCAAACTCAACCAACGAATGGAAATTAACACCCTAATCGATATTACAGTAACCACGATATGTTGCCAAAATTGTGAAACATCGAAACTTAAAAAAAGATATTATCAAGGAATTTGATGTTCCACTGGAAAATTATTAAACAATCTCAAACGAAGTGAAATCCATCACTTCCAGTTAAAGACATAAATGTTTAATACGGTAAGATACGAACCGATATTATTAGACAATCTTCAACGAAATGAAATACATCATCTCCAGTCAAAGATCCAACTGTCTAATACGGCAACGATACGAAACGATATTATTAGACAATCTCCAACGAAATGAAATACATCATCTCCAGTCAGAGATCCAATTGTCCAATACGGCAACGATACGATAAGACATTATTAGACTATCTCAAACGAAATAAAATACATCATTTCCAGTTTGAGATCTAATTTTCTAATAAAGCCAGGGAAGATAAGAAACGAAAAGGAAATGACAAGTGAAATACATTGATGCAGTCTGCAACCAAATTTCATGAAAGACAAAGTAATTTTGTATAAATTCAAATTGAAAAAACTACAAAACAACAGCAAAAATGATTCAAAATCAATCTCTAACATAAGGTGTTGACAAGGTTCCTTTTTGGAAGTACAGAGTTTCCATCAGGAATTACCAAAAGATAAACACTTCCTCAAAGTACAACCTTAGTCGACCCTTTTTGCTACGTTCTACATCAACATATACACCGTTTCCTCAAAAGTTGACTTTGACAACTGAATGATAAGTTACTGCAAATATTAGGAAAAATGCAAGGTAATAGGGTGTATAGATATATCTCTCAAATAACCAAAGGATACTCAACTAAATAGTAGATGAGTACTAAACCGAAAAGATAATGAGAGCAGTCTTAGGCCCCTCTCACAGAGCCCTAAGAATAGTAATAAAAAGTTGAAATATTTCCTTGTTAGTAGCCAGTTTTGAGACTTCTACTCAACATCTGGTGAATGCCATGGTGAGAGCATTCTAAGGCCCCTCTCACAGAGCCCTAAGAATATAAATCATAAGTTGAAAGATTTTCTTGTTAGTGGCCAGTTTTGAGACTTCTACTCAACATCTGGTGAATGCCATGGTGAGAGCATTCTAAGGCCCCTCTCACAGAGCCCTAAGAATATAAATCATAAGTTGAAAGATTTTCTTGTTAGTGGCCAGTTTTGAGACTTTTACTCAACATCTGGTGAATGCCATGGTGAGAGCATCTAGGCCCCTCTCACAGAGCCCTAAGAATAAAATAAAGTTGAAAATTTCTTGTTAGTGGCCAGTTTTGAGACTTTTACTCAACATCTGGTAAATGCCATGGTGAGAGCAGTCTTAGGCCCCTCTCACAGAGCCCTAAGAATAGATAAGATAAGAAAAGATAAAGAAGGAGTATGCCCTTCACGAGAAGTTACGAGAAAAATATTTAGTCGCCTGAACTCTCGGACCCAGCACTAAAATATTCTTCATCAGATAAATTTGAATCGTTATCAACAAAAGCGGATTTGAGATCCTTAACATGCCAACGTCCTAAGTCTTTGCCATCCATGTCTTTAAGCTCATAAACCAAGTTAGAGATAACCTTAGAAACAATGCAAGGTATAAATTTGGGAGCCAATTTTGCGGAATAGTTATTCGGAGCTGAAGAAAGAGTTACGTTTTTCTTCCAAAGTCTGTCACCGACATGAAATTTCAGCTCGCGTTTTCTCAAGTTATAGTGACGAGCATTCCGAATATAAGCTTGATGTAACTTTTTACGAACATCAACAAACAAATTTGGAAGTTCTTGAATATCATCGATTCGCTGTGATTTATCAGTGATAGTAAGAATGTTATTTTCATTTTCTGAAATTTTGCCATAAAAATCTCCTGTAACAGGAATGTTTCTAGAAAAAATTTAAGAAAGCTGGAGAATATTCAGTAACCTCATGTTTTGCTAATCTGATGGCTTGAGCAACTTTAAAGATAGATGAATCCCATGTTTATGATTATCATGAATTTAACAGCTAATGGATGTGACTATCTGCTTATTAGCTCTTTCAGCAAAATTAACTTGAGTGGCTGATATTTGGCGTTATTACACATCTTTTGGACCTCGATAATCTGTCATTAACCTTTTAAATTCTTTGCTAACAAATTGGCTTCCATTGTCCACAATAAAAATTTGAGGCACACCATAGATAAGAAATACATTATTTTCAATGAATTTTACGATATTTTTCGAGATAGCTTTAGACATTGGATGAACTAAGACATATTTGGTAAACCAGTCTACGACGACCAAAACATATTGGTTACCATTTTTGGACCTAGGTTAAGGATCTAACAAATCTGCCGAAACACATTGAAAAGGAAAATTTACATTTTTGTAAGATCCCATATGACCCGCTCGAGGTAAATTCGAACTTTTACAAGCAGCACAAACAGGACATTTCGTAACATACCTATAGACATCTTTGCGAATTTTTGGCCAGTAATATAATTCTAAGATACGAGAAAGGGTTTTTGATATCCCTAAATGGGCAGCAGTTTCGTTATCATGATAAAACTTAAAAATTTCTTGCCGATTGGCAGAAGGTACAACTATTTTCCAATCAGTTAGATTACTAACTAGATTGTGGTGAGAAAAGATATGTTTGTAGATAATACCGTTTTCGACACGGAATGAGGAATAAGCTTCTGGGTTTTTTTGGATTCTCTGGATCATGGAAGTATACCATGCATCCGGCTGAAAAGTAGAGACATCGATAACAGAAATTTCGGCAACCGAACGAGATAAGGCATCTGCCACTACATTTAAGGAACCTTTCCGATGCTTAATAGTGAAGTCAAACTGAGAAAGTTTCACGGCCCATCTGGCATCTGCCACTACATTTAAGGAACCTTTCCGATAAGTTATGAAGATAGATAAGGGAGGCATGGTCAGTTTCAATCGTGAACTTGGTTCCTTCGATATAGCTTCGGAACTTTTCTATACCAAAAATGACAGCTAACAGCTCCTTTTCAGTAACTGTGTATTTACGCTGACAAGTAGTAAGAGTCTTACTTGCATAAGCTACAGGATGTTCGACACCGTCACATTCTTGGTACAAAATAGCACCTACGCCAGTATCTGAGGCATCGCACTGAATCACAAAGGCTTTGTGAAATCAGGACTAGCTAACACAGGAGCTGAAGTAAGACGAGATTTAATTTCTGAAAATGCTTCCTCCGCTTCTGGAGTCCAAGTTATGGGTTGACCTTTCTTTCGACCATGAAGAAGATCGGATATGGGTGAACAAATAGAAGAAAAATCTTTAATAAATCGACGATACCAACTGACGAGACCTATCAACCTTTTGATTTCAGTGGTATTTTTGGGAGTGGGATAGTTAACGATAGCAGAAACTTTCTCGGGATCTGTCCTTAAGCCTTGTTGGTCTACAACAAAACCTAGGTAAACAAGAGAGGGTCTACAAAATTCACACTTATCCAAATTAACCGTGAGGTTAGCATGTTTAAGTTGCCGAAACACCTTCAAGTTTTTGACATGAAGATCGAAACTAGGAGTGGCCACGATGATGTCATCAAGATAAACGAAACAAAATGGAGCCAAAGATGGTCCAATAACGATATCCATCAAACGTGCCATAAGTTTCGGACTATTGCTCAAACCAAAGGGAAGACAGTGAACTCAAAGAGACCTCTACCATACACTGCAAAAGCGGTCTTGGGTCAGACGACTCCTCTAAAGGAATTTGAAGAAAGCTTTTGTCAAATCAATGGAGTAAGATACCTAGCATCCCGTAATTTGTTCAAGATACTATCAATAAGAGGCATAGGATATGCATCATTGACTGTGACTCATTAAGCTTCCGACCATCAAAACAAACCGAAATCTCAGAACGTTTCGGAACCAACCATAGTGGGCTACACCAGGGAGATTGGGAAGGTTGAATGACTGAGCTTCAACATCTCATCAATTTCCTTGTTCAAATGCTCTTGCATGGTAGGGGACAAAGGATATTGTCTTTGAACAATGGGCTTGGCATCACCAGTATCAATACGGTGTGTCAACAATTGAGTGAGACCGAGTTTATCAGTAGGAGCTATAGACTTGAAAAGGTCAGTGACTTCCTGAAGTTCAGTTTTCTGTGAACACGTAAGTTCAGAAAATGGCAGGATGGTATTAACGTCAAGATATTGGATTCAACAGAATACTATAAATTACTAACATTGGCTTGAGTACGGAAGATATGGAAAAATCCATTCCCAAGATAAGACTATGAGTCACGGAAGGAACAATAAAATTTTCAAATCCTTAGTAACACCATTTAGGAAATAGGGCAAAATATACCCAAAATCCTGGGCTTACCATCAGCGGTAGTGACATGGGCCATAGATTCATATTTAATATGGAGATTAAATTGTTGCAGTAGTCTAAGCCCTGCAGAAACCCAGAATACAAGAATTACTGCCAGTGTCAGCAAGGGCAAAAATTTTCTGACCAAAAAATTCGACATTAAGATAGGGACGATTATCATTAATTTTTCTAACGAAAATAGGATTTATATTTACAGAAGATAAGAAATTTTTAACGGTACATAACCAATTTTGCCATTCCGAGGCAGAAGTTTTTAATGTCCCTGTTTGCTTTGCTTTTTTTCGATATTTTTTGGATTGGGATTTGGCTGGTTGGTTTTCTGGACCTTCGGTAAACTGACTGGTGACGACGTCCAGGTTTTCGCCACCTTGGTTCCCGTTTTTTGAACGACAGTTACGACAATTTGATTTAACGGTATTTTTCAAACCACATCCATAACAAAATATGGACCTGGGTTTTCTACATTCACGATAAGTATGACCAGCCAAGTCACAATTCCAACATCGAGTGTTCGATAAGGCAGAGATATTTGAACCAGGAAAATTCTTCCTAAAATTCACAGGAGGGACGAGCAAGAAACGAAGTACCTGCTCCACTATAGGGACTACTCAAATCAGGTTCTAATAAACCAGTACCACGACTAGGGGGTGCTTTATAACGATCAGCCCATAAACGAGATTCTTCCAATCTTTTGCACAAATCAACAAAGTTCAGTGACAGTTTTTGGATCTTGTAAAGCCAAGGACGAAATAAAAAAAGGTAACAAATTTCTACGAATTTTGCGAACTCTAGTCTCTTCATCTGGTTTGTTAGATAAACGATTGAAAAGACCTTCCATAGAAGAAATAAATAAAGCTACTCTTTCAGTAGAACCTTGAGTTCTTGAATTAATTTCACGTTCTAAGTCTTCTTCATAAAAATAAGGAAGGAAATCTTTTTTTAGTGCAATAACAATCTCATCCCAATTATGGAAATTATTTTTATTATTGACAAACCATGTCCAGGCAGAACCTTTAAACAAATCACAAGCCGAATGAAAAAGTTCAGTTTTTGAAACACCTCGTGCTTCTCGCAATAATTCAACTTTTTCCAAAAATGAATAAACTGATTCTTTCTGATTTGAACCCGTGAAAGAGATATTCCATTTATATGGAGCTACCGATCGATTATTCGAAAAAACATTAGCAGCCACAGGAGGGTAAGATTGAGTAGGAGTCGAAGTACTTGGAGAAACTTTCAAATCAAAATCAGCTTCCAACTCCAACACCAGATACTGAATTTCTTTTCTAGCAATTTCTTCATCTTGATCATCAACAGAAAGTCTGGACAAACGATTCGACAAATGAGCTAATCGACTTGAAATTCGGTTAAACGTCGGATCTTCCTTAGATCCACAAAAACTAGATATAACTTGTTTCAAATCAGCGATACTTGCTCTCAATTCAAGATCATCCACTGCATGTTTGTATGGATTTGTAATGCCCACACGAAAACTACGATTGGCATTTTCCTGACTTAAAAGTCCTCTTAAAATTTTTCGTTTAGCATCTACATCACCGGTAGGTTCTACTCCACGAATTTTTAGCTCATAAGTCAATTCATTTGTTTTCAAGTGATTAGAATTCATGTTGGACTTGGAAATCTGCTCAATTTAAAATTCAACGATAATAGATAAAGCTGATACTTATGGAATACTCAAAAAACAGTAAGCGATACGATAGCAAAGATAACGTACAATATATAGGCAATACGATAGAGATATAGGCAATTTGGCGGTAGATATAGATAATACGGTACGATATAGGCAATACAATAGAGATATAGGCAATTTGGCTATACGATAGAAGGCAATACGGTACGATATAGGCAATTCAATAAGATATAGGCAACTCAATAACGATATAGGCAGTAAGAATCACAAAATATCAAAGATAGATAATGTATAAATATCAATAAATATTTACCAAGTTCTTTTGGATCAGATTTGTAAATGTTCTTTCAACAAAAAAATTTATTATGTCTTCCACAAGCTAGGACAAGATACGAAAAAGAGAAAAAGAACAGTCAAGTTTTTCGAGCCCCACGTTTGCGCGTCAATTGTGCAACACCCCTTACTTTTGAACCCCAGATTTTAAATTATATGATTCAAATTTAACAAGGTGAAATCACTTTGCCGATAGGCTGCTCAGATGGATACGGTTAGGCCGTGAGTAGGGTTCAATTAATGACTTTTCCTAGTTAATCAAATTTGTCCACTAAAAAAATTATACAATAATTAACTTGACTAGTTCAAGAGTTGGGCGCCAGACTTGCCAAAGACAAAAGTCAAAGATAAATAAAATTAAATAAATGTTACCTAGCTTGTATGGGAAGGCAAATAAATATGCAATAAATCAACTTAACAAATTTATTCCAGTTGGAATGAGAATTATTGAACAATGATATAAAAAAAAAATTAACAAATACTAGAAGAGTATTGAACTTCTCTTAAAAGAATGGAAAAATTACATAAAAAAAACCAGTATTTTTGACTCTGATCAAAATTCGAACATTTACACCTATGATTCCTCCAGTTGTTGGTGCCACGAATATACCTTCGGAGATCTTGAGCGAGATAGATGAAGGCTAGTTTCTTGAAGCTGGTCTCAGCGGTTCTAGGAGGAACTTGGTTTCAGCGGTTACGATGAAGATGGTCTTGGGTGGTTCGATAGTTGATTTCAGACCCCCTTATCGGTGTGAATTTAGTTGATCTTCACGGACCAGTGCTGATATTGATGTGCTGTAAGACCTCCCAGGCTACTAGTCCTTCGGTCTCCGTAGATGGGTTCCCTCCGTGGTATATATCATGCGAAGAAGATGATAGGAATCAAAATATGTACAAAAAGGGGAGAACGAAGGATATCCTTTGAATCTCAAGTTTTATGTTTCAAATTTTAATCGAGAGTCAAAAGATAGATGCAAATGATAGCATACAATAAAAATCTCAGTCTATATAAAAGACTGGAAAGTTACAGTGAAAGAACAAAGATAATAAATAGCAATCCAATCTGCTATTCTGGAGTTAAATTTATAAGTTAATTTTAATAATTAAAAAAAAATATAAAAATAACAAAATTTAAAACCAAACAAAACAAACCTACCCAAAACGATTTAAATTAGTTAAATTTTGAAACAGGTAATTTTGTCACCCAAAACGTATGTTAAAAAATATTCCAAAAGAAATATAAAAATTTCCTTCAAATTTTACAAGAGAACAAATATAGTATTTTAAAGCAAAATACTATAAAATTTCCAGAGAAAAAATCTACTATTTTAAAGCAAAATATTTAAAGGTTGCCAGTGCAAAAATATACTATTTTAAAGCAAGTGCCAAAGGAAAATATAGCGTTATAACCAAAATACTCTAGTAAGCTACAAAAAATATAGGGTTTCTGAACCAAGATAATAGTCAGAGTAAAAGTATACTCTTCAGCCAAGATAAGAAGAGAGAGACACACGTCTTTCAGTGAGCACGACTCTCTCAGATGGAGATAAAGTGAAATAATTCCTTTATTGAAGAATTTCCAGAGATAAACCGAAGAGGGAGACCACACGTCTTTCAGTGGGCACGACTCTCTTAGATAAAGATAATGTTAAATAATTCTTTTAATTGAAGAATTTTTAAAGATAACTGAAGAGGGAGACCTCACGTCTTTCAGTGGGCACAACTCTCTTAGATAAAGATAATTTTGAAATAGGGCGGCAATTCCCTTTTCAAATCGATAAACAGGTAATTCTCAAAAATTAGAATGAATCTCCCTGCTCTTGGCGACAAGGTAGTAACTGAAGTGAATTGACTCTGCAACGATCAAAAATCAAATAAGCTACACTGGGAATTGAATGGAGTAATAGATAAAATAAATTTATTAAACGGAAATCAACTTTACGCTTGAGGCATATATTGAATCGAATCGAGTGTTCTGAGACTGTTAGGCCAGAGGTACAACTCTCTCCATAAGCAATTCTTTCTCAAGAGAAAAGAAAATTACTCTCATAAACATATAGTTATGAAATAAAGAAAATTGCTTACCAGAGAGCCGTCCTATTAGGTCACTCCAAACTGTGTCCCAGAACAATCAAATACGCCCTTTGCTTCAATTGGAATCCTTGGAACAAACCGGTGGTCGTGTGAGGTAGGTAAGCTCTAGTCCCTTCGAGATTACCAATTACTTGGTACCTAAAAAAGGCAAAAGCGTAGAACTGATTTCCAATGAAAAAAAAATCAGTTCCCAATATTCGGAACAGATGTTACGTTAGCCACAATATGTAATATGAATGATTTGTCAAAATGGCCGAAATATCTATATTTAACCTTCAAAATTACCATGCGGTATATCCAAGAATTCTAATATTACAAGCCTAAGGAAAAAGAAGAAAATGCTAATCAGCTACAACATTAATTGAAAGATAAAGAGAATAATATTACTCAATTAAACTCCAGCAGTGAAACTTATTCAACTTATAGATCGTACGTACCAAAATCAATTTACTCAGTCCATCTGCCTATCTCGACGTTCAAATCAAGAAAGAGATCGATTATTTCTTCGGTTCGAACAAATCACCAATTCTACCTGGGTTTTTTTCACAAACTGTTCTTGGTTTTTATCTATTGAAAAACACTTGGAAAAAACACAGCTTGACGACATGAATACAACTGTCACGATAACAAAACTCGTCCAACTTGACAGAATACGAACTCATGATGATGGCGCTGTCCCATAGTTCACGATCGGCCGTGACTAATGACCCGTTCCACCGTAAGATAACCGGAATAGTTATGAGAAATTGATTATGTATAAGGAAGTAACGAAAAATTCGTTACAACATACAGTATATGAAATTGTAGCTAACTAAAAGTAGCCAATGGTAGAACAGCAAACTTCTTGATGAGAATAGCCAATCAGGGAATAGATGGTCATATGGAAAATTGGAAATTGTGAGAGAATAACAACGGGGTGATGTCATAAGTAATTATTATTAAAATTTGTACATAGTAATAAGTATGGGAAAATAGTTGTATATATAAATTATATAAGATGAACCCAAACAGTGAAATGTGACAATTTGGTGCGCGAATTCAAACATTCAAATGAAAAAGAAGTGGGAAAATTGGTATCCTAGGAAGCGGAAAAACAAAGCGACAAAGAGATCGGAAAAAAATTTACAAGGGAATGCCACGCAACATTTTGGGGGAAAGAAAAATGGAATAATTCCAACATTAGAAGAAAAAAACCAATATTACCTTAATTATACAACATATCCAAGTGTCCAAAGCTGATTTCTGCATATGTATGGTTCCTGATTTATGGTATTGGAGTTCCTGATAGAGCTTGGAGTGAGGAGGGGCCCAGTTTCAGGGCATATCTTGAACACCGACATTTCCAGCCAGGTATAAAAACTTTAATAGTGCACATCCGGTCCTGAACAATTTCACAAATAACGTATTTCACATCTGAAGAACTTTTTTTCACTCTATTTTGAACTATAAAAGAAAACTTCACTCTCGAAGAATAAGTGAGGTTGTGTCTATCTATCCATGATTTGATTCTATGATTATCCGTGAATATTTGTAGATTCACATTAGAATAAGTTTTTTCTCGTAGGCCAGGTATAATTAAGTCTTCCTGAATAAAGGAAATAATTGCTTTTTGATACTTCGTTGTTGTTTTCTACAATGATCAACGATCATACCTATGACCATTGAATAAATTGAGTTTTGACATATCAAGTAGTGGCTAAATTGCCTGAACCGGCTATCTGAGATAAGAGGTGTACCAACTGTGCTAGCTATGGTAAGAAAAATGATAACAATTGGCAGCAACGTGACGAGAGAACAGTGACGTTCGCTGGCAATTATTATTACATCATATACAAAAATATTATACAGGGCAAAAATATCTATCTATATCATAACAATTTGGCTCACAAATGATAGCAAAAATTATTAGCTATCTTATTATATAAAAACAATTTATTTACAAATCATCATTACATTACAATTGGCACCCAAAGTGTGGGGCGAAATGATAACAAATAATTTATAATATCAACAAAACATAACAATTTGGCGCCCAACGCGGTGCAAAAATATATTCGTAATTTGTAATAATAATAATAATAAAATTGAAATTATCAAAACATAACAATACATATATATATATATATATATATATAAATATATATATATATATATATATATATATATATATATATATATATATATATATACGCATATATACGTTTATGTCGCTCAGGTTAACAACAGAAGGGATTCAGACTCATCTTCGGTATATCTTACGATCGTAGTTTCAGAATTTTTCTCTGATAATTACGGAAGATACGGGGGTGTCTTCTTGAGAAGTGGGACAAATTAGGATTTTTCAGAACTGAAAATTCTTCAGCGAATATATGGATTGTTACTGAAGTTGATGTACTGATCACGAATCCGTAAGAATTGTGAGCCTATTTTGCCCCCTATTTGTTTTTCCACCAAAATCGGTATTACCCATTCTCCTGGCGCGCAGTGTATGTCACTCATCTTCCATGAGAAGTGAGACATACTGTATATTTGTTTTGGTTTATTTTAATCCTCCATAGAGTTAAATTTTTTTAAATTAATAATCATGTGCTTCCTCCCATTTCAGAAAAAATGACCACCAAATAATATGTACTTTTATAAACCAACAGAAATGACGAAACTTATTTTTACTAAATTAATGTTATACGACAAGAATCAAAACCCACGAAATCTCCCTATATATATATATATATATATATATATGAATATATATATATATATATATATATATATATATATATATATATATATATATATTAATATATTAATAATATAAATTTTCAAAAAGATATATTTTTGCCATGCATGGAGAATGAATATTAACACAAAAAATATTTTGAGTCATATGAGTACATAATAGTATACAAATAAAATTATTTTTGTGACTCATAAGAGTTTTTCTCTTTTATTCAACTTGGCAGTATATAATGAGCCTGTATTCCTTCTATATTTTCGTTCCCTTCGGTGAATAGAGGTTCCAAAGAATATGAGTATTTTGTGAAGATAAACTCTACTCTCAAGAGAATAATCAGAAGTTTTCTATTTGAAACATCCATATAGCGTATTTCTTCTGTTGCAATCCCTACTCATAACATTCATTTTTGAAGTGAGTTAATTGTTATTGTTATTTTTCAGATGAGTTGCAACTGTCCAGGAACAACTCCTGGTCCAACACTGGCTTCTACATGTGGTGGAGCTCAGTTCATGCTCTTCATGGGACTTCTAGAAGTTTTCCTCCGATCTCAATGTGACCTCGAAGATCCTTGCGGCAGACCAGAACACACGCCTCTTTTCCATGAGTACGATTTCATTGTGATAGGGGGCGGAAGTTCGGGAGCGGTTGTAGCAAGTCGATTATCAGAAATACCGGAGTGGAGGGTATTATTGATTGAAGCAGGTATTTCATCCATAAACACATCTTCATCCATCCTGTTTGCAATGTTCTTGAGCATAATTGAATGAATGATCGAAACCAGGAATGTAACATTTTCGGAATCAACGAAGTTGGCTATCTGGAAGTCTCAATGGAATAATTGGGATTGTGATCGGGATGAAAAATAAGTAGAATTATATACAAAATAGTAATAAGAAAAGCATTATAATTGATTTAATTGCATCCAAATGGCAGTTATTAGTACTACTAGAGTACTATGTACCGGTAATTACGCCTGAGCTCTGAAGAAGCGAGAAATAAATCCAAAACGTCTAGATTAATTTGAAACAATTGTGATATATTGGTCACCTCAAATCTAAAAATCTCAAATACCTATATTTATATTCGATGACAATAGTGGTTTTCCAAATAATTTCTAGAATATTTCCCAGAGACTGTTTCGATTACCAATCAATATCCTAAAACATCTCCAACAGAATTCTAAGATTTTTTTGCCAATATGTGTAAATGAATGTTTACTTCAAAACAATTGCACTATCAATGCCCATCAAAGATGCAAGATGTGGTACGACGAATATAATGTGGATAAAACCTCCAAAATATCATATTTTAGATATATTAGAAATGGATAACATACATATAACTGGATGCTGGGCGGCAATGCAATAATGAACTCTCAAAATTAAGTCACTCAATATACAAAATATTGTGGTGGAATCCTGGAAACACGTCAAGGTGATTCTAATTCCAAAAAGAAGCACAACGGATCCACCAGTTTGACTTTAGGTCCAAGATGTTAACCGAAACGGCGATTGAACATATATCCAAGTTCAAAGAGAAATTCGCCACATGGGCGGCAGTCATTTTATTTGACGTGGCACATGATATTAAACAACTGATCGAGTCTTGAAAATTGCCGAGCGTTTCGAAGTCAATATCAGCTACCAAACGGGCACACACATGAGGGCACATGTCGTTTGAAATGTTATTGTTTATCGCTGGAGATTTCACGTTGCATTTTGATATTATCTTGTTTTGATCCTTTCTTTGGAGTAATTTATTGATCTTTGCTGACTGTTTGTTTAGCGCCGACACAAAATTGGTTATTTACATTAGTTAAGGAGCTTAGTTATTGAGACTAAAGAGATTCATTTTATTTTTTGCTTCTCAGTTACTTTTTTTGTCGGTTTAATTTTTCGTTGATAATTTTTTGGCATTTCTAGAAACCAATGGAAACTTTCAATTCAAATCATTTATATACATTTTTGCCAATCAGACCATTATTATATTGGGAATATTCTGTACCATAAGACAGAAATAATAGTCAGTGACGTCAGTCACTGCATAGTCGAGCTTGCGGGATTATTGGGTTATTTGGTGCACTGCATTATTGTTTCCGCCCCTGGAATTTCCTTTCCCCTTCCCTTGCCTCTCTTGGGCACCCTGAAGCTGGGAATGAGTCACTGACTACCATTTCCGTCTTATGGTATACCTAGAAAATTGCCACAGGAATAAATGTGGTATTTTGTTTTCATTGTCTGACGAGTAAATTTTTAACTTGACGTCTGTCATCAATTCGCATGAAAAGTGAGAAATGAATCAAAACCGGTTTAGAACATTGTATTATTGTGCGAGGGAATGTGTTTATGATTGTAACATCAAAAAATAATTTATAGAACACCACACGTGAGTTCTTCAAAGTAGAAAATTATTCTCCAGATTTTTTTCGCAAACTTGTTGCCATTTGGCAATGGCCACTCTAGCCTGTTGAGCTCTCGCATCTATTGCCTGGCAACAAATTTTCGAAAATCTGTCAAATCATTTTCACTTTATTCTCACTCTCTCGTGACATTATAACTGATAAGTTTTCATTTTTTAATTTATTGTGGCTAAAATGTACTGATAGCTACCTACTCGAATTACTTTTGAAATAATTACCTACCCATCTTACTTTGAGTATTAACTTTCAAATACCATAACTAGTGAAACTTTATTTTTTTCTGTGACGACTATTACAGATTCATCCACCCCTTTAGGGACGAAACTTCTAAAAATACTGAAACATGTATTTTATTATTTGTTACAAAGACCTCAAATACCAATTTTTATGCCCCTTCGTCCCCCTAGGGGTTGCATTTATAAAAACACTGATACCTGTATTCCATTATCCCTTACAAAAATCTCAAAAACTTATTTTTATGACCCTTATTTGAATACTAACGGAACCTCTATCACAAACTTTCAGCCCCATTTCACCCCTCTGAATTTTCAAAACCACTGAATAACATATCTCTCCTATTTGCAACAAAGACTTCAAGTGCCAATTTATATGACCCCAACTTGAGAAGTGACTATAAAGACTTTCAACCCCCATTTTACCCCTTTAGAGTTGAATTTTTGAAAACCTTGAAACACATTTATCTTCATTTGTCATGGAATATTGAAATTTCAGTTCTAGAGACGAGCGGTTCGGTCTGGGCGTTGATCTTATATCAGTGAGTCAGGACATGTAATTATATATGTACATATTACCCCAAACACTAGGTAGCTGCCGTGGACCATTGAGAAGATCCCTCGACTGTCTTTCATCTCCATTATCAAATCAACTGCGAGTTGTAGTGTAATCAGAACTACGTAGGTATGTATGCCAAGTTTCAACAGAATGGAATCAATTATTCATTCCCTATTTTTCCTTAATTGTTTTTTTTTCGAAATTCAAATGGGACCAACTTCAAAGCATACCAATGGAGCAAGAATCATCTGAATCCGATAACCTAGTACAAAGTTATGCGTGGTAGAATCGGTTGAGAAGTAAAAATCCATTTGGTGATCCAACAATCATCCCTCATTTTCCTAACCTCAGGAGGAATTTTTTCCTCGAATCCAAATGAGACCAACTTCGAGGTATATCCTATCCAATGAAAAAAACACAAAATCGGACTACTCTGTAAAAAGGTACGCGTGGTCATACATACAGAATATATACGCGAAAACCTTCTCCTTTTTTACGAGCGTACATGAAACATTAGTCTTCATCTCTACAAAAAAATATTGAGTACCACTGGAGCGTTCGGGATGATCGCTCTTCGACTGACTCGAGATTTTGACGTATACAGTGCTCGTTTAAAGTCCGTTCGCCCCCTACTAATTTTTGAACCACCTGGTATATCGCAACAAAATTTGAAGGGATCAAAGGGGCGATAAGAACCTATTTTTTCATGGAAAAATCACAGCTAAAAGTTTCAAAATGGCGGCTGAGCGCCATCTTCCATAATTTTTTTAAATAGAACACCACGTGTATTATTCCATTTTCAAAATCTGCTTATAATTCTCAACAGTTCTTTCTGATACACTTTACTCCTGAATTCGATTATTTTCGAAATATAAACGTTTGAAAAGTGACATTTTGGTCATTTCAAACCCAACCAAAAACACTAATGTTGCTTTCAATCATGTTTGCATTGGAAAAAATGGTTGTCGCGATAACATTTCGTTTAAGGTCAAACTGAACTGCTAACTGTCAAATAGTCCGTCGAGCGCCTAAATCTTTAAAGCTGTTTTGATATTTGGAGATACTGAAAGAAATTATGATCTAGCAGTCCGAAAAAAAAAATTAAAAAAAAAATCTTGCATGTCTTACGGAGGATGATCCAGACCGGAGAGTTGAATTTTGTGAGTGGTTAACAAGAACAATTGATGGAGAACGGGGCTCCCTACAACGTGTGTGTTTCGCAGACGAAGCACGTTTTTTCTCAATGGAAAAGTCAACGAACAGAATGTACGATACTGGACGGATACTGGACCGATACCAATCCGCATAATTTTAGAGAGGGACATACCCAGTTTCCTGAAAAGATGAATGTTTGGGCGGGGATTTTGGCAATCGCGTTGTTGGACCGATTTTGATCAGAGGCAATCTTACAGGAGTGCTTTACAGAAATCTTTTAGAAACTGAAACTGAACCTCGAATAAGACAAATTGTATAAAACAATCAGGAAGAGTTTGAAAATCGTGAAATCATATTTTAGCAGGATGGGGCACCTCCCCATTTCGATCGCATGGCTAGAGAGTTCCTCAATACAAACTTTCCTGCGCGATGGATAGGTCGCAAGGGAAGTACAGAATGGCCACCAAGATCTCCGGATCTTACACCTCTGAATTTTTTTCTTTGAGGGTATCTGGAGTCAAAAATCTACGCCACTGAATGCCAAACAATAGAAGAGTTGGAACGCAGAATAATAGATACATGTGAAGAAATAGATGAACAGACTTTCATCAACGTGTGAGAAGCTATTTATGATAGGGCTCTTTATTGTCAGGATTTAGGAGGGGGCCACATTGAACACTTGATGAAATAACTGTTGGGGTTAAATAAAAGTGTTATTCAAAAATAAATTATGATTTTTTAGCTAACTAATTTGTTTTGATTGTGAATTTATAGAACACATTCGTAGGCTTCGAGATTTTCCGGTTAGCGGTACTGTTTACCCTTAATAAACTCTCTTTACGCCTCTTATCAGTCGGATTCATTGAGAGATTTAACTACAAATTAATAATAACGTTTAGTTAGCAAAATGTTTTACCGGAAGTGACCAAAATCCATACTTCATTGAACCGGAATGTCACTTTTCAAACGTTCATATTTCGAAAACAATTGAATTCAGGAGTGAAGTGTATTGGAAAAAACTGTTGAGAATTATGAGCAGATTCCGAAAATGGAATAATATATGGGGTGTTCTATTCAAAAAAAATATTGAAGATGGCGCTCAGCCGCCATTTTGAAACTTTTAGCTGTGATTTTTCCATGAAAGAGTAGTTTTTTTTCTCCCATTCCAGCCCTCCAAATTTTGTTGCGATACACCCGGTGGTTCAAAATTTAGTAGGGGGGGAACGGACTCTAGACGAGCACTGTATACATATATATGTATATATATATATATATATATATATATATATATATATATATATATACCATATATTCCTGAAACATTTTCCACGACAAAAGAATTACGCATATCCATCGCTCGAATCGTGTTATGGTCTTCAAAAATCCCATGGAAAAAAGCACTTTAAATTTTTCCCGAATCCAATAACTTATCTGAAAAACCTTTTTTGTGCATAAAATATTCCACGTCATTTTGTCCAAGTCCTGTGTATTCTTTTCTCATCTATCACCTTTTATTTTAGATTCTTCGACTGAAGATGGGTTCTTCATAAACCCGAAACATGTTTTCTCGATAATTCATCCAATAAATTCGTGGGGAGAATTTCGAGTCTCATCCCCACTGAAGTGATATATAAATTATGCAGAGAACGTATGATTTTCCAAAATATTTTTCTGAAGAAGGAAAAAATATATACAAGCTAAAAAACTAATTCAGTAGATCTCGGAAAATTGTTCTGTATATAAAGTTTCATTCCTTCACTCTTCTTACTATATCAGACGTTGGAAGCAAAAGAGTGAGTGACGCACCCACCAAGAGTTATTTAACATAAATCAAAAGAACTGCGGAAGAAGGAGTGCATTTTTCATTTGTATTTTAATAACCCTTCAAACCAAACTGTTTGCTTTATAACCAGGCGTATGTCCATTCAAATTTGCCCTAACGATTCCATAAATGATTCAGTACACTAATAGCCCAACGAACCTTACTAAACGAAGAGTAAATGAACTAAGAATATTCTCACAAGGCGCCATAACAATCCAGCGAATAGTAGCAAACATGAGAACACTCACATAATTCTGCGAAAAAAAATATTTCTAAATCACCATAAGCGACCTTTCGGACCATCACAAGACGGATTACAAAAATAAATTCAATATTTATTGTAATGATGTTGGAGTTTTTTGGATTCATTCTGAAATCGAAACGTAATATCAAATGATTTTCATTGTCCTTGAGTATCATTATTCAACACCTACTTCCAATTATGAGACTTTTTATTATAATTGATTTCTCACCATGAGGATTATGAATGTCCTTTTTTTATCTATACACTGTGTAATAAATAAATCAGTATAGATCACAGAAAATTCCTCCCTCAATTCCATGAAGTATGCTCTCCCTTCTATTCCAGGTTTGGACGAGCCAACCGGAACACAAGTCCCTTCGATGTTCCTCAACTTCATCGGATCCGAAATTGACTGGGGTTATCAGACTGAGCCGGAAACGCAAGCCTGTCTAGCAGAAAACGAACAAAGATGCTACTGGCCTAGAGGAAAGGTAAGATTAGTCCTGACACGTCGTAAATCACCTGCAGAACAAGATACGTTTTTTCGTGTGTCCATTATGTTTTACTTGTATCGCATTCATCGAAAGAAACAGATTAGGGAAAAGATCGATTGAAACAGTAATAGGCGAGAAATATACACTACTTTTGACACTTAGGTATAAACTTGATATCAGTTCTGAAATTATTGAAATTTGTAAACATTGTCTGAAACCGACATCAAACTAGAGTATACTGACCCTGAACTGATGTTCAGTCATTTCCAAATGACTCGTAATAAGTATCAATTCCTTATGGAGAAACTCTGTTATAGTATTTCTAATCCCAATTGGACCGACATAAAAAGTTTCGGGAAGGAATTCTCTTTGCAGTCGCCGCCTTGACATAGGCGTCGGTATATTATTTTTCAGTGGTATTTTTTCAGTTTCTTATTCTTACAATCATAGCAATTGATCACCACATGTAAAAGTAGACACATGTTATCTCAACTGAATTTTATTATTTGTTTCGGAAGGTCTCCAGAAAGCCATATAATAAAATTATTTTCAATGGATAATTCCTAACCTCACCAACACACGGCACTGATTAAGGAATATTGTGAACAGAGGAAATCATGCGGCTTCAGATAACAAATGTCCAATCCAGCTAGCCGAGCTTTTATTACTCAAATATATTTGATAGCGCCTTTACTAATAATCTGGGCAACTAGGATCACACGACAAAACTTTTTTACGATTGTACCAGGAACGCTTTGAAAGTGAAAACACTGGTAGTATGTAAATTTTCCATTCGCCGGGCAGATCATATGAACACTCCTCGTGGTGCTCTTATTTTTATTGCCGTTCCAATTGAAATCATTTAAAAACAATGTACAAGGGTGTATGCCGAGGCGAACGGACGTGCTTTAGAACTCCAAATTGGGATACGTGTGTTATTTTGCTAAAAAAAAAAAAAGTATTAATAATTTTAACGATTTTTATAATTCGGTTCACGTACTGTAGGGAAGGTTGATCCAAACAAAGTAAGAGGAATCAAGCGATTACCGAAGACTGATAAGAACGATAAGAATGCTTGTTGGAGTTGAAGAATTGAAACTCGCTCGGAAGTATCAAAAAACTATAACACTGAAACCATCATAAATTCTTAAAAGGTATAAATAATTATGGATAGTTATGAAAGAGATTTCAGGGAGATCCAAATAGAAAATACTCTTTTGCTGATGTTTTCAAATGTAAGAATGTACCTACTGAGAAAATCCGAATACGAGAAATTTTCTTCATTTCACAATAACATAAGGAGTATTAAAAAAAAATTCGATGAGTTGCAGATGATGTTTGATAGACTCGATTATATTTTTGATTGTATGGTATTGATTAAAACGTGGAAAATTCAAAGTTTAGATTTGTTTGGCATAGTGGGACATGATGCGGTATACTCGGAGGGGTGATTGGATTAAGTGTGTTGGCATCGTGATATATGTCAGAGGCAACCTTATATAATAATCAAATATTATAATTCTCAATAATTCAAATGCCATCGAATTGATCAGAAACAAAAATGGAAAAATATGGTCCATATATCGTTCACCTTCAACTTGTCCAATAGCCTTCAATGCAGAACTATATGAATATTTGGTAGAGAATAGGCAAGATGGTGATATAAATATAGATATTTTGAGGAAACAAGGCTACTGTCATGAATAATTCAACATTATGCAGGAGAGCAGATTTATCCCAATGATAAATAGGGAATTGAGTACCTGGCTTGAGTAAAACATGTCTGGATCACATATTTGTCAAAACCAATGGAATATATGAGAAATTCCATCCAGTTGTTTTTGAGAGTGTCATTTCAGACCACTATTTCGTGAAAACAATGAATTGTATAGGCTTATATTGATTAAAAAAAAATTGGGTGATTTGCTTGCAAGAACAACTAAGCTGAATGTATTTGAAAATGAAAATAGAGACGAAGCAACCGATCTCTCTATCGCTGAACTTAAAAAAGGCATTGAAAAATGCACCTGAAAAAAGGAAATAGAGGGGAACCAAATGAAGAAGAGTCCATGGATAACTGACGGTCTGTTAACTTCAATAAATGAGAAAAATAAAATGTTCAGTAGAGTTTGTAAAAAAAATTTTGAACAAAAAATTAAACCGACGAAAAGATAAACTGAAGAGCCAAAAGTAAAATGAACCTCCTTGGTCTTGATAATAACTGAGCTCCTTACTAATGTGAGTAACTAATTTTGAGTCGGCGCCAAACAAACTACCAATTGAATTAGGCCTAAAATGATGGCAGCGGGATGGAAAGTAATACAATGATCTCAGTTGATTTTTTGTTCGGCGCCGCCTCAAAATTAGTTACTCACATTAGTAGGGAGCTCAATTATCATCAAAACTAAGGAAGTTCATTTTATTTTTTGCTTTTCTGTTAATTTTTTCGTCGGTTTGATTTTTTGTTAAAAAAATGTATTTTTTGCATTTTATGGCCAAAATCCACTAATAACTCAATTAATTCCAGGTATCCATAATGTAGTAGTTATTCCGAACTACAAATATGTGTGCCAAGTTTCAACAGAATTGGTTCACAGATGAAAAATCAAAAATCCCCTATTTTGCTACCCTTAGTGGTGGATAATTCCTTCCCAAATAATTTTTTTTATCAATTCTGAAGTATACCCTATCGAATAAAAAAATAATCATCTAAATCGGATAACCCAGTTTAAAGTTATATGTGGCTTAACGGGTAAAAATTCATTGGATGAACGATAAATATCCCCTATTTTTCTACTCTTAAGGGTGACATTTTTTCATGAGATTCAAATGAGACCAACTTCGGAATATACCCTATCCAATGAAAAAAGATTATTCGAAATCGAACCACTCTGTGAAAAGTTATGCGTGATCATACAAAAAAAAAAGATACACGTCGACTAGATAACCTACTCCGTTTTTTTCGTCGGTGTAAAACGCTAACGATCCCGATCGTCTGAATACACTCGAAACTTACGGGAATAGATTATTTGATTTGATTAGGAATACAAGAAATGGATATTATAAAGAGTAGAAAAATGCGGGAAGTATCCAAAATCTATGTGGCGTTGTTTAAAAAATATTGAAAATGGTTCAAATGGATTGGGGATGATATAATACAAAATAAGAAACATATAGCAGAAAAAATCAACAAATCCTTCACGAACATCGGTTCGGAAAAGCGGAGAACTGGAAGTTATGAAATTGATAATGGAACTCAAATCAAACAAAGCTCCAGGATTGGATAATATTGGGGTAATCAAAAGGTATGATGGGTTTATCGTCATACCTTTGACATATATATATCAAATGAGTCTCTCGTAACAGGAATATTCCCGAAGTCACTCAAGGTAGCAGATGTCAAACCACTCCACAAGTCTAGGGACAGACAAATATAGCAAAAAAATTGAATACATTATTAAAGCAAGGATAGCGAGATTTATCAAAAAATATAAATTGTTGTCAGACAGGAGGTTTGGATTTTTGGAGAAGAGATCGACGCAGGATGTCATAGCAGAATCAATAGAGAAAATATACAATGCTCTAGACTCAGCAATCTGTTTGTTTGTTGATTTCGACTTATGAAACTCTCGAAAGCATTGGATTCTATGGAATCCCTTATGAGCTATAGAAATTGAAATACGGCGTTCCTCAGGGGACTGTGCTTGGTCCAATATTATTTATTATTTGAATGAACTCACTTTCAAATTTGCCTATTCCTTATTAAATCCTAAGTTTTGCTGATGACACAGTCTTTTTTTTCGAAGATAAAACTTGGAGGGACCAAAAAACAAAAGGTTATACGCGCATTCCCTATTATAAAGGAATATTTCGATAGCAAATTAGTCACAATGAATTTGACAAAATTGAGCTCATGCCTTTTACCAGCTATGAATCAAATCTTCCTGATTATTCTGTCATAGACATTCCACTCGGTAATGATGAAATATAAATAACATATTCAAAAACCGGTTAAATATCTAGAAATTACTCTAGACAGCAATCTCAAATGGAATGCGCATATAAATATTCTGATAAAAATACCGAGATATTCAGTATGGAAATTCAAGTACATGAAAAAAATCCTTGGCCTCGAATATCCGAAAATAATTCACCATGCACTGGTGCAAACACATTTGTTATACGGAATAATTGCTTGGGAAGGAGTTATGAATAGGCGAGATCACTAATTGCGGGAAAAAATACCACAATGTCCAGAACAATGAGAAAAGTGGTTGGATTTGAAAAAAAACAAATTCGAAGTAGTTTTTCAAAAAAATTATCCCAAAGAAATGCACCTATTTGAACACTGCGAAAAGCGCGTCAGGATGTGACGTAACAAGTTCAGATCTATCGCCAACACAAGATAATAACAGAGTTATTCATAATATTATTTCACAAGGTAAGCAGGCCGAAAAAATAATGACATAGCACTTGATATACATACATATCATTCAAGAATAACTAAATCAAGAGCAGCTTTCAAATGAGGAGTCTTCATTCCAATATAACACGTGCTGTGTTTCATTCATAGGATGAAACAGAATAACATTTCCTCAGAAGTTCCGCAAAATAATGACACTGACAACTCGCCGATCGCGAAGATTGCCAGGAACTACATCGTTGCCAAGCGTTATCCAATTCGATACAGAGCGAAGATTAATGGAATGAGTGGTAGTTTGTAGTAATCCTGAACAACTGGCAGAATAGAAACTGCTTCGGAATATAGCTAGTATTAGAATAGTGGCAAAAAAGAAGGGAGATTTTTTGTGTAATCCCACAAAGATAATTTTATTGAGGTGGGTTAGTTTTCTTATTCTTTAGTTTTTTTCGAAAGCAACTGCTAATTTTTGTCCTATGCTGAATCCGATAGACAATTAAGACCAGAGGAGTTACAATTCTGGAATTTCTCCATTAGATATCACGTGATTATTTCCTGATTCATGCAAACTGATCTTTTTTTTCAATATTCGTGAGAAACCGACTGCATTTCTAGATAATAGGAAATTCAAGATATTGTAACAAATTTTATGTGTAAACCCGGTTGATTTCATATATTTTGAAATTTCACTTCACTCAAACGATGGAAATGAAAATTATTTCAATATTTTCTGAATTAACACCATTATATCATTATCACTCTATATTTATGGAATCCAGTATACAAATACACATAAGTGAATCACCGAATGGAATTATATTCAATCGACATTCATTTGTTTATCATTACCAAATAACATTTCATAGTCATGAATCATTTGTTTTGATGTTGAGTCAAGTAAATTATCATGTGACTTTCAGTTGTGATATCTATTGTCTGTGATAAGAGCCACTGTTGTTTTCCATCTTTTCATACTTACAATCTTAATTATTTCCACGAACAACTTACATCTGATACAACTTTTATCCTTAAACAAATCTTCAAAGTATTTATAGAGCTTGATCTATATTTGAATAAGCATATAATATATATATATATATATATATATATATATATATATATATATATATATATATATATATATATATATATATATATATATATATATATATATTGTTATGTTATGTTATGCCAGTTATAAGTTTTAAAAGGAAAAAACTCACAAAAAAAATATTACTAAATAGTTATTAGTTTCAAGAGATTGTTTTTGCATAATTTTGGAAGTTCTATTTATTTATAAGCCTATGTGTAATATGGATAGATAAAAATGTCAAAATACACAATCAATTTCATACACTGTCATAATGATTATAACCCATAATTGGTAAAAAGACAACAAAAAGTCTAGATTTACAAAATTTTCATGAATAAAAAGTGATCAACACATTTATAAATTTGAAACATACAGTATATGAAATTGTAGATAATTAAAAGTAGCCAATGGTAGAACAGCAAACTTCTTGATGACAATAGCCAATCAGGGAATAGATGGTCATATGTAGAATTGGAAATTGTGAGAGAATAGCAATGGGGTGGTGTCATAAGCAATTATCATTGAAATTTGTACATAGTAATAATAATGGGAAAATAGTTGTATATATAAATTATATTAGATGAACCCAAACAGAGAAATGTGACAATTTAGTACGCGAATTCAAAAATTCAAATGAAAAAAGAAGAAGGAAAATATGGTATCCGGGGCAATATAAAACAAAGCCGAAGGAGATCGAAAATAAATTTACAAGGGAATGCCACGCAACATTTTGGGAGAAAGAAAAATGAAATAATTCCAACATTAGAAGAAAGAGGCCAATATTACCTTCATAGTACAACATATCCAGGTGTCCAAAGCTGATTTCTGCATATGAATGGTTCCTGATTTATGGTATTGGAGTTCCTGATAGAGCTTGGAGTGAGAAGGGATCCAGTTTCAGGGCATATCTTGAACACCGACATGTCCAGTCAGGTATAAAAACTTCAATAGTGCACATCCGGTCCTGAACAATTTCACAAATAACGTATCTCACATCTGAAGAACTGTATTCCACTTTATTTTGAACTATAAAAGAAAACTTCACTCTCAAGGATAAAGCGAGGTTGTGTCTATCTATCCATGATTTGATTTTGATGATTATCCGTGAATATTTGTAGATTCACATTAGTATAAGTTATTTCTCGTAGGCCAGGTGAAATTAAGTCTTCCTGAATAAGGGAAATAATTGCTTTTTGATACTTTGTTGTTTGTTTTCTACAATGATCAACAATCATTCCTACAACCATTGAATAAATTGAGTTTTGACATAACAAGTAGTGGCTAAATTGCCTGAACCGGCTATCTGAGATAAGAGGTGTACCAACTGTGCTAGCTGTGGTAAGAAAAATGATAACAATTGGCAGCAACGTGACGAGAGAACAGTGACGTAGCTAGCAATTATTATTACATCATTGCAATATTATACAGGGTGAAAATACTTATCTATATCATACAATTTGGTTCATAAGAATAGCGAAATTATTAGCAATCTTCATTTTATAAAAACAATCTATATTTTCAATTTATCAATACATTACAATTTATATATATACAGGGCTATTCAAATTCGTTTCTGTACATGGGGATCTCGTAAACGATAAGAGATAGAGTGTCGGTTAAATTGTGGCAAAGTTGCGTATTCTAGAGACCTATTCAATGATGTGAAAAAATCGAATTTAGCTCTTTTGGTTCTGGAGATATACAGGAAAAACCAAAAAATCCCAAATTATTTTTTTGCCTGTATCCTCTTTATTCGCAGGCATATTGAAAATCTGTCCACATTTTGCTATTGGCACTTGATGTGGGCTATCAGAATATGTTCATGAATCTTTTATACAGGGTGTCATCTGACTTGGGCCACCCCCTTTTGAATTTTTAAATACGGACCTGTATTTTTTGTTGTAGTTTTTGCATCGTCGACGTTCACTTCATACTGAGAAATTTTATTTAATTTTATATTTCGGGAAGTTTCGGTAATATTTTCTTATAATTCGGTGAATTATTCCAATTTAAATTACGGCCCTGGAAATTGGTTGACTGAGTTAAATAAAAACACAATATCAACTTTCACGTCTCCCCATGTACCATAGTGTTTTTCGAGGGTATTTTTTCATTTTAGGTACCAATTCATATTTCTTCACATTTCAAATGCTCTTTGAGCGTTTTCTACAATGAACTTCGAATAGCAAAACCTTTATGATTATCTGAAACATATCTACAACAAAAATAGATTATACATATGTATTTTGTCAAGCTGAAAAGAAATGATAGCAATAATTACATCCGAAACGAACACTATAATTGTAATGAAAATTGAAATATAGTAATTTATATACAAAAATTAATGGCGCAATAAATGTTCGAATTGGAGTCCTTCCATTTCGAGACATTTTGAACTCGTTTTTCATATTATTTATTGCCCTTAATACACTTCTTTGCTGCATTGTTGCGAAAGCATTCAAAATCCTCAATCTCAAGTCTTCTATATTTTCTATCTCTCCGCCAGCGTAAATCCTATTTTTCAATGTCCCCCATAGAAAATAGTCCAAAATAGTAAGATCTGGTGATCTTGCAGGCCATCTTATTGGCCCATTATTTGCTATCCATCTGTTGTTGAATGTGGTATTCAGAAACTGATTAACCTCTCTTGTACAATGAGGACGAGCTCCATCATGTTGAAACCAGATTCCATTCAACCTACCTATTGGAATATCTTCGAGGTATTCAGTGAAGGTGGTCCTTAAGAATCGAAATAACGTTCGCCATTCAATGTCTCCTGAAAATATATGGCCCAAGAATTTTATTATCAAAATTCCTGCCCATACATTAAATCCAAATCGCACTGGAGGGCGAACTTCTCTGAAATTATTTTCATTGGTCTGAGACCAGACATGTTCATTATTCCTATTGAATACACCGCAGTTTGTGAAACGACTCTCATCGGTCCAAATGATGTTATTCAAAAAATTCCCATCTCTTACGATTTGTCTACGCAACCAGTTGCAGAAATTTGTTCTTCTTTCGGGATCTCCTGGATGTAATTTATGAACCGTTTTAATTTTGTAACATTTAAAATTATGCTTCCTGAGAGTGCGCCAAACTGTCGTTTGTGGCAAATTCAATTCATCTGCAATTTGTACCGATGATTTCGATGAATTTTCATTAATCTAAAATTCAGTGATATTACTGAGAGTTTATTAAAATCAACAATACTTTCCTCTACTTCGGCTGAAGTTCTGTTACCATAACTTTTGCGAGGCTTATTGAATGATCCAAATTTGCTGAGGTTTTTGTCTAATTTCTGGAACAAGTTTCATGCGATTGACGCCTTTCAGGATAAACTTCCATATACCGTTGGGCTGTAGCATAACTGTTTCTATGGTTTTCATAATAAATTTTCACCATGTCCGTTTTCTTCAGCGGAAAACATCATTTTACACCAATAAACTCAAAGATATACAACAAATATGACAAATGTCAAAATATTATCGACAATTGTTCTCATAGTCTACTGAGATTTCATCGGTATTAAACATGGTAACTAAAGACATTAGCAACTTATAGGTAAGTATTATAGTAACTAGCGAAAATGTGGTGTTATGATCTTTCTATCTCCAAGAATCACTTATGGTGCAAGAAAATGTGGAAGACTTGAGATTGAGGATTTTGAATGCTTTCGCAACAATGCAGCAAAGAAGTGTATTAAGGGCAATAAATAATATGAAAAACGAGTTCAAAATGTCTCGAAATGGAAGAACTCCAATTCGAACATTTATTGCGCCATTAATTTTTTGTGTATATAAATTACTTCATTTCAATTTTTATTACAATTATAGTGTTCGTTTCTGTATGTAATTATTGCTATAATTTCTTTTCAGCTTATCAAAATACATATGTATAATCTATTTTTGTTGTAGATATGTTTCAGATAATCATAAAAGTTTTGCTATTCGAAGTTCATTGTAGAAAACGCTCAAAGAGCATTGAAAATGTGAAGAAATATGAATTGGTACCTAAAATAAAAAAATACTCTCTAAAACACTATGGTACATGAGGAGACGTGAAAGTTGCTATTGTGTTTTTATTTAACTCAGTCAACTAATTTCCAGGGCCGTAATTTAAAAGGGAATAATTCACCCAATTATAATAAAATATTACGAAACTTCCGAAATATAAAATTTAATTTAATTTCTCAGTATGAAGTGAACGTCGACGATCCAAAACTACAACAAAAAATACAGGTCCGTATTTAAAATTCAAAGATGGGGTGGCCCAAGTCAGATGACACCCTGTATAAAAGATTCATGAACATATTCTGATAGCTCACATCAAGTGCCAATAGAATGTGGACAGATTTTCAATATGTCTGCGAATAAAGAAGATACAGGCAAAAATAATTTGGGATTTTTGGTTTTCCTGTATATCTCCAGAACCAAAAGAGCTAAATTCGATTTTTTCACATCATTGAATAGGTCTCTAAAATACGCAACTTTGCCACAATTTAACCGACACTCTATCTCTTATCGTTTACGAGATCCCCATGTACAGAAACGAATTTGAATAGCCCTGTATATATATATATATATATATATATATATATATATATATGTATATATATATGTATATTTGTTTATATATATATATATATATATATATATATATATATATATATATATATATATATATATTGTATATATACATACATATATATACTTCGTAAAAGTTATATACCAACTGTGTCATATTTTGTACAATTATAAATTAATAAAAATTTCAATATGCAACGTAATGATTTCAGCCCAATATGGGTATCTGTTGTTTTCCGAAATTTCAATAAAACATAGAAATACGTGAATTTCAGTACGTTACTGAATATAATGATTCGGACTCATAGGAAGATTCCATTAAGAAAAACCGGCGCAATATAATCTAACAAGATTTGGATTTCATACTTTTTTCTATTTATGTTACCATCATTGCTGTTTGGACGATTGAAATTTCCATAGTACAATCCTAGAGATAATTGCGTTATTTCCTCATATCATGTGTTGATATTGCAAGAATAGAATAAATAACACTATTCGCATCGATGTGCGGTTTAATTAGAGCAATTTTATGTTCTAACCATATTTTTTTGAAAATTGGAATATTCATATGAACAAAGTTGAAAGAATGGGAATAAACAACTAATCAAATCAAGACCGGTATATTTCAATACAGGTTACTTTTGAAATCGACTTTTTCAAGATGTTTATTCCAGGTGCTTTATTGGAGGGTTTATTCTTCTACTCAGATACCAACTTCGCTTTTTTTTCATCGTTACTTACAGGTGATATATATCTATCGATTAACAATGAATAAATAATTTCCATTGTTCGAAGTTTTCATTGGGATATCATTACAAGAGAAAAGTTCGTACTTACGAATAACTTCTCAACTATCGATCCCTTGAAGAAATACATTGCATTATATCATTAAATAATCGTAGTTTCCATATTCTGCACCACAAAAGAAAATAATATATTTCGATTTGTCTACCATAGATAAAGCTATGTAACACGTACGAACAAATATACTAGGCGAACAAAAATTAAGAAATAAGTGGAAGAAATCTAGAGTATTTCTGAGCGATGTAATATTTCTGGGGCACATATTAGAAATACATTTCTTTCATCTTTCTCACTTTAGAAAAAGAGTCACTCGCTACGGGAAAGTGAATAATTAACTTCCAGAAGTAATACTCATTACAATATAGAATGGAATAATAATCGAAAAAAATTAATAAATTACAAGCAGGTAAAGAGAGTATAGAACTGAAAGGCAAATTTGATTTTTCTATCTGTTTTTTCTCCAATGTTCGTTTGTAATTTTTTGGGTACCTTGTTTGCCACTTTCCTATTTTCGGAAACAGAAAATATGTGTGTAAGCAGAAAATATGTACCCTAAGGTTATATTCAACAACCAGTATCATTTGAATTGCTGAAAAGACAATGTTTTTCATTCCAGCAATAACAGGCTAAACAAATTTTTTAATTATATTGACATTCATAAATTCGCGAATAAATGACAGAGTATTTGTTTGTTCTTGATAGAAAAAAAGGGATAAAAATAAGGAGCCCCTGTGAGAGTTTGTATCACCAGTTCTATTTCATTCCCAAAGTAGTTCCTAAAAAGATTTTACTCAAACTCAAATGTTTTTTTCCAAAATAATGTATGTGCCTCGATTTTAACTTTTCTCGAAATATCTCGATTTTTGTTGACCCCAAACAAAACAAAAACTGTTTAACAGAACATTAAACCGGCGAAAAATTAAAAGCGAAACATAAAATAAACCTCTATAGTCTCAATAACTAACCTCCCAAACTAATTTTCAGTCGGCGCTAAACTAACAATTTAATTACGTAAAGCGTAAAATGATGACAGCGATCGTGCGGAGAGCGAATTTTTGGAATGCTATTGGTTATCGCTGGAGATTTCACAATGCATTTTTATGTTATTTTGTTTTGATTATTTAAGTAATTTAATTATCTTTGTTGATTGTTCGTTCGAAGCCGACTCAAAATTACTTAGAGTATTTTAGGAGCTTAGCTATTATGACTAAAAAGGTTTTTTCTCTCTTCAGATTCCTTTTTCGTCGGTTAAATTTTTTGTAATTTTTTTTTTGAATTTTTCCTCTCTTGAATCCACCAATAAGTGCTAACCTAACTTTTGTCAACTTTAAAAAAAATACTTAATTAACTCAGTTTAACGATTAACTGTTATATAATATAATAACTACGTCAACTATCCATTGTTATATAATATACATACTTATAAAATCATCAGATTAACTTGAGGTCTTCATTATATTGTAGTATTATCAGAACTACATATGTGTGTCAAGTTTCAACAGAATCGGTTCACAGGTGAACAATCAATCATTCCCTATTTTTCTACCATGAGTAATATAATTTTTTTTTCAAATTTAAATTGAACCAATTTCGCCCTTAAAAAAAAAATGTGGATAAGATAACCCATTATAAAATTATATGCTGTAGAATCGGATAATAAGTAGAAATTCAGTGGGTTCAATCAATCATCCGCTATTTTCCTACCCTTAGGGGAAGAATATTTTCTTCAAATTTTAATGGGACCAACTTTGGGTATTCCTTATGCAATAAAAAGAATCATCAAAATCTGACTATTCTGTAGAAAGTTATGCGTGGTCATACATTGGCGTTGACTAGAGAACCTCCCATTTTTTTTGTCGATTAAAAAAACCGAAACAAGTTTCACAGGCTATTTCGTATTCTAAAATCAAAAGTCACATTGCTGAAACATTTTGATCGAAAACAGTTAAGTTGTATTTTTACAAATATTTTAGGACTGAAATTAGTTATTTGAACGTATCCATAGCCCTCTAGAATAAAAATTTATTTCGAGAATAAAATGGAAAAATGGTAACAAACAGTAACAAATGATGAACGGTTGTATTCTAAATGTCGTATGGAGACTGGAAACTGAAAATATACCGGGTGTCCCATTTAAAGATCGAAAGTTTATATCACTTCCGGTGAATCCGGAATTTGCATGAAGTTGAGTTACTTGTCAAAAAATGCAGTTTTGTGCATTGAACGGATCCCCCAAATGGCATTCCGTTATCTCTGGAAACAAACTGACTAACTGACTCACTGATTGACTGATATTCGATCAACGCCCAGACCAAACCGCTAGTGAAATTAGATTCATGAAAATTAGTATTTGGGCTATTTTTCACAAATGAAGATAAATGTGTTTCAGGGTTATCGGAAATTCAACCAGGAAGGGGTAAAATGGGGGTTGAAAGTTTGTATAATTCGTTTTGAAGTTAGGATAATGAAAATTCTCATTTGGGGGTTTTTGTTACAAATGAAAAATACATGTCCTGGTTTTTTGAAAATTCAAACCCTAAAGGGGTGAAATGTGGGTTAAATTGGGATTGAGAGTTTGTATAGGAATTCCGTTAGTTTTCAAGTTGGGATCATAAAAATTGGTATCTGTGGTATTTGTTACAGATAGAAGAAATATATATTCAAGTGTTTTTAGAAATTCAACCCCTAAGGGGGTGAAATGGAAGGGGGGAAGTTTGTAATGGAGGTTCCATCAGTTTTCGAGTTAGGGACATACAAATTAGTCTTTGAGGTCTCTGTGCGGGATAAAGATAAATATATTTCAGTGTTTTTATGAATGCAACCCCTGGGGGTGCGGAACCGGGGTGGAAACTTTGTGTGAGAGTTCTGTTAGTTTTCAAGTTAGGGTCACGAAAATTGATATTTGAGGTCTTTGTTACAAATAAAGGAATACGTTTTGAAGTATTTCTAGAAATTCCGTCCCAAATGAGGTGAGTGAATTTGTAATAGTCGTCACAAAAAAAAACAAAGTTCAACGGGGACGAAGTTCCTGTTACCAGCTAGTTATAGTATACAGGATGATTCAAAAGTACTTTGACAAACTTCAGGAGGTGATTCTGATATGAATTGTTCAAATAAATATATATCCGGAAACGCTTCGTTTCCAAGATACATGGTATTAAAGTTTTATTTTATTTTCGTTTTTTTTAAATAACTTTTGGAATACTGACCTTAGTTAAACGAGAATTAGTAGTGAGAGGCTATAAGCAACTGTTTTCTAGATATTTGGAATTGAAAATTTCGATTATTTGATAATCGATGCGTGTTGAAGTTATTACCATTATTTTGCATTTTTCTCAATAATGCTTAGGAAGTGAATTTGACGTTTAAGTGAGTAGTTTTGGTTTTTTGTAGGGGGCGCCACCTATTCTATTTATTTTGTATTAATTCTCAATCTAGAAATACATAAAAAAAATAATAAAGATAAATTTTTGTATCAAGGGTGCAAAATCTGTATTTGTTTTAATGAAATTTGCAAAATATATCAACATTTTATTTCAAGAAATTTTGAATATGTAGAATAAAATAAAATAAAGAAAACTAAATTTTATTCAAATGAATTGTTCAAAGTGTCCACCTTCAGCGAAGATACAGGCATTCGGTCTTCTAGTCATTGAATCTCATACCCGCTCAGAAATTATTAGTGTGTTTCTTATTGTTTCACAGGCGTCCACTATTCGGTTTCTTAGATCTTCCTCGTTCGCTACTGGAGTTTTATAAACTAGTGACTTCAAATGTCCCAAAAAATTAAAATCTAGCGTGTTTAGATCTGGGGAACTTGATAGAAAAATTAATTTTTTCACGGAAAAATGTGCTGAAGTACGGTCGAAAAATTATTAACTTCAAAAAACCCCCTTCACGAGTCAGAGCAATAGTAACATCAGTTTCGAATCCATCAACACCTCAAAAACCTCTCAATACCAATTTTCATTCAATTAAGGTCAGTATTTCGAAAGTTATTTGAAAAAAAACGAAAATAAAAATAAAACTTTAACATTCTGTATCTTGGAAACGAAGCATTTCTGGACATATATGTATTTGGACAATTCGTATTAGAATATTCCTGAATTTTGTCAAAGTACTTTTCAATCACCCTGTATACTTAACTGTTAATAATTGAAGTAAGGTGGGAAAGTAAGTATTTCGAAAGTGAACCAAATTATATAGGTAGCAATTAATAGATTTTAGCCACAAAAAATTTGAAATCAAAACTTTTTACCAACAAATAAAACCGACGAAAAAATAATCTGAAAAGTCAAAAATACAATGAACCTTTTTAGTCTCAATAACTAAGGCTGTATGGGGTCGGCTGGCTGTATGGGGTCGGCTTAAGAATAGCCCCATGGTAAATCCTGCCTGTCGTAAGAGGCGACTAAAAGGATAACCGTAGGTGGAAGATGGTCTCATCGCCCGGTGAAATACCACCATATCGACTTTGTGTGCTGTGAAATGGATCATTCCATGTTTCAGTGTTCGGTCGATACTTTCCGGTCTCCCTCTCTCCTTTTCCCCAATTCCTTCTTTATTTTCAGGTGCATCCTGATAGTAATAATGATGGAGTCTCCTAGAGTAAAACACTCCGGAAGCAAAATACCTCTCCATTCGGATTTCCGGGCGAGAGGTACTCGAGGGGACTCAACATTAAAGATTTATTTTTGTAACATCCGCGGACTCAACAAGAACATCAATGACGTCCACCATTACCTACAGACGAAAAAACCGGATATTCTGGCTCTAACAGAAACACAAGTAAACTCGTCCACCAACAAGGTCCATATGCTTTGTCCTGGTTACGAACTCCATTCTCGATTCAGGTTCAAAGGTGGAGTCTGCCTTTACGCTAAGGCTAACCTTTCATGCCAGCGTGAAGAGAGTTTGGAACCGAAAGACTTTGATGTGATGTGGTTCAAGCTATCTGATACCAAACTGACTAAGTTCCTCTGCTGCCTCTACCTATCACCTAATGAACCTTCATATAACGACCTCTTTGAATTTTTATCACTCAAACTGGACTACATTCAGGAGAACCACCCAACAGCTGAAACCATAATCATGGGAGACTTTAATGTACATAACGCTGCCTGGCTCAAATTCTCTAACAAAACAGATGATGCGGGTCGTCAAGCCGAGGCCTTCGCCATCACTCATGGTCTAGAACAACTGGTCGAGCCACCAACCCGCATCCCTGATGTCAACAACCAGTCTGCCAATAAACTAGATCTTTTCCTCACCACCAATCCTGACCCGTATAGAATAGAAACTCTGATCACACCCTCATCTCCACAACATGCTCTTTCCATTCACCATCGAGCTGCACAATACCACCCCGTCTCATGTGGCATTACAATTCGGCCGACTGGGAAGGTCTTCGTATGTTTTTCTCAGCGTTTACATGGAAGAGAGTTTGTTTCTCTTCAGTAGATCCAACACGATGTGCTGAGACAATTTCTGAAATCATCATGTTGGGGATGCAAACTTAAATACCGAATACTGAAAGAAGAACATCATCCGATAAGACCTGGTTTAACAGAAACTGCTCCAGAGCTGTGGCTTCCAAACAGGCAGCATACCATCGATGGCTAAAAAATCCGGGCCCTGAGACCAGAGCAGCATATGTCGAGGCTAGAGGTATATGCAAAGAGACAATAGAATGCTCAAAAGATGCCCACAATGACAAAATAAGATCAAAACTTGCTGAATGTCCTAACGGATCCCGTTCATTTTGGTCTTCCGCCAAAGCTGCGGGAAGAAACTTCACTTCCAGCTCATTTCCTCCTCTAACCAAAGAAGATGGAACACTAGCAACGACTGCCCAGGAAAAAGCCAATATCTTTGCGCACCTATTTGCTGGAAATTCCACTCTGGATTCATCGGGAAAACAACCCCCGAACATTACACCTATTGACAGTCACATGCCCGAGATCACCTTTCGCCAACGTACTATCAGAAAGATTTTGCTGGGTCTCAACACCAACAAAGCCTGTGGATCTGACGGAATCCCGCCGATTGTTCTCAAGAAATGTTCCCCCGAACTAACACCTGTTCTTTGCAAGTTGTTCAACCACTCTTACAATTTGGGGGTATTTCCGTCCAATTGGAAAATTGCAAGAGTACAGCCAGTCCCTAAAAAAGGCAAGAAGGCCCTACCTAGCAACTACAGACCTATCGCACTGCTATCTATTATTTCAAAGGTCATGGAAAAAGCCATCAACATCGAGCTCATAAAATATCTGGAAGACTCAGGAATTGTCAACGATAGGCAATATGGCTTCCGCCATCAGAGATCAACTGGTGACCTGCTCGCTTACGTCTCACATATATGGCAGCTATCTATTGAAAAGTATGGAGAAACTCCAGCTGTGGCATTAGATATCTCCAAGGCGTTCGATCGAGTTTGGCACCAGGGACTCCTCGCCAAGCTTCCGTCTTATGGCTTGCCCCCTCAGCTGTGTTCTCTGCTTGCTAGTTTTCTCTCAAACAGGTCTCTCCATGTAGTGGTCGATGGAGTTTCATCTGACACTCTACTCATAAATGCTGGTGTTCCGCAAGGATCTATTCTCGCACCAACACTATTTCTACTTCACATCAACGACCTGTTGAGAGCAACTTCATGTCCAGTACACAGCTTTGCCGATGATAGTACCCTCCATACCGCTTTCTCTTCCAGGGCCCCTATATCAGCCCGTGAAACCAGAAATGAACGAGGAAGAAATGTTAATAATATAAATATGGACTTAGCAACAATTCTCGAGTGGGGATCTAATAACTTGGTAGAATTCAATGCAAACAAAACACAAGCATGTCTTTTCTCTAGAAAAGCCGATCTCACTGTGCCTAACATAACTTTGTCAGGAGTAACCATACCACTGAAGTCATCCATATCGATGCTTGGTATTACTATCAGCAATAACCTTTCCTGGGAAAATCACGTGAGGTCCATTGCCAAAAGTGCATCCCAAAAACTTGGTTTTTTATTTCGTGCCAAGAGCTATTTCACCCCCACTCAGCTGCTTATGATTTATAAGGCACAGATCCAACCTGTCCTGGAATACTGTTCCCATATTTGGAGCGCGGCACCTAAACATATCCGAGGCATACAACCTCCAGAAATTTAAGGAGAACACCAACTCCTACCTTCTTTCCCTTGGTTCCCACGATGTTCTCTGAACATTACAGGATATCCCTTTTCGTGGGAACCAGAACATAAAAAAAAAAAAAGGACCTAGTTTTATGTACTCAACTCATTTTGAGTCGGCTCCCAACAAACAATCTACGAAGATCATTAAATTACTTTATAGAAATTATCAAAACAAAATAAAATGCAATGGGAAATCTCAAGCGATGAACAATAACATTCCAAAAATGCGCTCTCTGCACGATCACTCGCAACGACATGTGCCCTCACGTGTGTGCCCGTTCGTGTAGCTGTCTCCCTGATTCCCGGTGAAGGGACGCGCCGCCGCTGCGCACCCCGATCCCATCATTTCACGCTTTACGTGATTAATTTGATTGTTTGTTTGTTTGGCGCCGACTCAAAATAAGTTACTTACATTAGTTTAGGATTCTAGTTGTTGAGACTAAAAAGGTTCATTTTATTTTTTGCTTTTCAGTTTATTTTTTCGTATGTTTTTTTTTTGTCGAAAACTTCAAATATTTACGTTTGTATGGGGGACAGGCATTGAATTTGGAAAAAATAAATTTTTTCTTCCTATAGACGATTCCGAAATCGTAATCATAGGACTGGAGGCGAGACACCTACCTATCGATGCTCATATTGAGTTAGTATCTTGGTCCGAACAAACTTCGGAGGATTAACAATTCATTTTTCTCCAATGAAAAATTCATGTAATTTCTCGTTATATGAACCATGAACACTTCACGTTGCTTTTTCAAGATTTGAAAAAAGAACCAGTTATATGGAGTATATAGATTATTAATTTTTGGGAATTCTAAACTTCTAATGTCATTTATGTCAGTTGATTCTTGCTTTTCATTTTTTTGAAGTTTTTTCGAATGATTCCCCACCTTTTCCATATTGTATCCCTCACAATTTTGCTTCCTAGCTGGACACTGCTCATTAGAAAAAAAATCGTGTGCGGTCGGGGGACCCCGGTCAAGAACGGAGTTCCTTAAGCTTTTTTTTCAACTCCGAATGTTATTCGATATGGAGACTTAGATTGTTTATATTTGTATATTTTCGTCACGTAAGGTGAAAGCGTTATGATCTCTCCATGGTTCCAAACGATCCAACGAATCAATTAATATCGAGGTAGCAGAATATCAATCTCATGTATCCACCATTTTTTTTATTTTATCTCAATAATTTTCTCTTTGAAAGTTGACATTTTCCATTCCATCACATTGAATTGTCATTATAACATGCAATACTATACCTATATAACATTTTTCCAAACTCCTCCGCCATAGTAAAGGGTATTCATTTCTATTATATCAAATTGACGTGCCACATATTCGATGTAAACCATTAATCCAACTTCGGCATACAAAAACATAAGAAATTATGTCCACAAAAGGATATAATCGTCTAAACACGTTATCTAGAAATATAAAAGAAACAAAAATATCTTCCACGTATTGCTACTCAACGATAATATCTGACTTGTTTTCGCATAGATGTATACTACCGCTCATGTATGATTTTGAATTTCCTGCAAGCAGAACAGCAGTTCGTACACCTTCGGAATCGTGAGAACAAATACTAGACGCTTGTCACCTCAGATCAATAAGTACTGATTAGATCGTGCATTGCCACATAAAAACGCATGCGCAACTAGAACAGTTTACATCAGTTCGGCCTTGAGAGCAAGAACAGTTTCTGGCAGTCTCAGACAGTCCTGGATCATTTATATGGCGAAACCAGAACAAACCAGAACGCTTTTTATCAACTGCGCATGTTCCTGATGTTTCAAAACTCAAATTTCTTGAAACCAGAACAAACCTATTGCATTCAATTATTTGTCACGGAGATCGCAAATTGTTAAAATTGATGACTGTCTAAGTGAACCTAGGGATATTCAAAATGGTGTTCCACAAGAAACACTCTTGGGTCCAATACTGTTCCTTGCCTATATCAACAATATTGTTGCTATAACAAATTTCAAAGTGACTTGAGTCTCATATGCTGATGATACAGCAATTATATATATATATATATATATATAAATATATATATAAATATATATATATATATATATATATATATATACGGGAAACCCGAGACAGCAATTACAGACTGACTCAGAAAAAGACATAAACACCCACAAATCTGACTAAACCACAATTTTGAGCCTCAATGTGAACTCTATTTATAAAACCGAACAACCTCTTTACAATTCTTTCATAATACATGTATGTACCTAATAACACTAATACATGCCAGTGCCGTCATATAGGAAAAACAATCAAACATCAAATATATCGGCATTATACTCGATCAACATTTGAGGTGGAACGACCATACAACACATATTACCAATGAATTAAGAAAACTCATTCACAAATTCTACAACATAAGATATATCCTGGATAGGAAAAACCTCATGATATTATATAACTCATTGGCTGAATCTGTTGTCAGATACTGTATTACAGCATGAAGAGGCTTGTTCAATAACATGATCATAAAACTTCAATCCATGTGATATGAGATAAAAGAAATATGCTCATCTACCGTTCTGCAAAAGTTTATAACTGCCATTTTCCAAAAAAAAATCATATTGAAAATGTGTTCCTTATGAATTGAGTAAAATAATCAAAATCGAGAACATAGGTGTACCAATTTTTGGTATCGTTCGTTTCATCTTAGTCAATATGATTATTGAGGTATGTAGGTATTGTTTTTGAAGAAATGAAAATAATATATTTGAACAGACATTTATTTGCTTATGGAGCGGAATTCACTCAAACGAAGAGATGTGTTTCATAAACACAGATTGAGATTATTCTCTATTCAAATGGTAAAAAGTACATTACATTCATTTCAAAAAGTTATTAACAAGTAGCATATTCAGAAGTGAATTCATACTCATCTGGCATTTTAGTTTTTTGTATTGTGTACTTGATTGAACACTTCTTACTTAATTTTTTTCCACAACTTGATATTATTTATATCATCGTATTCCATGTATATTTTTATTGAAAATATAAAAACAGTGACAACAATAAAGTTACTGACAAATATTGTTTTATATTTTATATATTTTAATAATACATTCTGTTGAAAAAATATTTTTGCGTTTGTATATTTATTGGTGCAACCAAATAAAAAGAAAAAATGAAAATTTGTATTATTCCATCATTTTCCATCTTGGGTCGTCCATAACTTTCAAGTTAGTTTCAGATTGAATTGTTCGAACTCTAGACTCTGCATCTTGAAAGTTGCAGAGATATTTTTTCATTGGAAATAGTTGAAGCAATGTGAATGCATTTAAGCAATAAAGCCTTTTTTGCAGGCACTATTTAAGTCAAATATGATATCCTTGTTGACTGGATGCATTATGAAAATCATTTTGATATTTGAAACATATTTTTTAACATTTCCATTTGGAAAAAATTTAATTTAACCGGTTAATTTAAACTAAAGATTTCTTTTGATGAATGAATCGGACTGATATTTATTTTATCTCAATGGTTTTGCAGATAATTTCAGCATGTTGGAGTCGAAAGAAAAACTTCATTAAGAAATATTGAATTTTGTAGTGTTTGTTAAAAGGTTTTTTTGACACTCCACTTAATTCAATACTCTTGCTCTGCATGCACCTTTGGGGAAAAATAATTAGTCCTACTCATTTTTTGAACGGGATCTCCAATTCCAATTTGACACCATAGTTTTGGAAAAGTAGTGAAGTTATTAACTGTGAGCTCATTTTTTCATTGTAACAATCACAACATGTCGAAAATTGAAACATTCTCAATTGAATATTGATAAAAAAATTATCTATGAATTGAAAAATCCACGATAAAAATGAAGTTATTTTTTGTGAATGTCTAACAGAATACCCCACAAGAGGTTACCTTGACGATGGAAGATAGTGACTGAAGTTTATCTTTCAGTCGCAGATGATTCCACATCTGATTTTATGAACATCCTGTTCATATTTTCAACAAATCAACACATTATGTCTTTGTCATAAATGTATGGTTCTATTATAGCAAATAGCTATTTCTATTACCATAATGACGGTGTTGAATAGCAATAAGTAAAATCAATTTATAGTACCAAATGTACACTTCAATAATGACAAATAAATTTTTTCTTATACCAAATAAAACCGACAATAACAACAATCAAAATATATATTTAAGGCAAAAATGTCATTACTGTAAGTTTGAATTTCAGTTTGATGGATGCTTTTTTTTATTTCCAATACTTAAGTTTTGATAGTGGTTATTGAAGTTTTTTCTCGGTGTGGAACGTAACGGTCAGAAGTTCCAAGACCAAATCTTACAGATCTCATGGATGAGAACATTGGGATATATCAGATAGGAACCAGTGTTGGTGGCCAATATTTATGCGTCGAAGGAAATCATTCATCATAACTTCAAAGAAGAGCAAATGGTAAAACACAATCGACATTCAAAAGAGAATTGTTTATTTGAAAGAGAATGGTGTCCTGGAATACCTGGTGGATGACTATCTACATTGAAAACCAGTTTAATACTGAATCGGGTTTCAGGTGTTATTTGGTATGACAAAACATCATTTGATCATTGAAACATCTGAAAAAAAGAAATGTGCTGGTCTTGTTCACAAATTAGAACTACCGTCGAACGGGGTGTGGTGGATCACCTGGGTTTTTTTCTTATAAAAAGTGCATTTTATGGGGTGGGAAGTGGATCAGGGTATTTTGTAACAATGTTGTCTTTTTTGTTCAGTTGTAGGATTGTGAAATTAATTTGGACTTGGATTTTGATGATGCTGCTGAAATATCAGAGCAGGAAGCAGTTCTTATTGATCTGAGCTTGTCACACATACTCGCATATAATAGAAAAAGAAAGAGAAAGTCGCATGGAGGGGCATAACGCTTTTTTTTTACGTGACGATTTCTACCAGTAAACACCTACGGCAAGCCACGTGAATATTCATACGACCACATATAGAACACATTTTCTTCAATTCACCCTTCAACGCAAAATTCAGAGCACTCACCTGGGTACTGCATAGTTCGAACTATGTTTGTAAAATTTCCCAATTCTCGATTAACCATTTTCAAAGAGGTAGCTGAAGTATTTTAGGGATATGAATGTATTCAGTGCTTGGCTGATCTATAGACTTCGAAGAATTTTTTAAATGAATAAAACTTGGAAAAACTTAATTTTGCAAGTTGAGGTCCAAATAGTTGACAAGAATTTTTTTAAATGAATCTTAATTTCCCAATAATGGAAATCAGTTCTGTTGTTATACTAGAAAAAAAAGAATATAAAATTACGCAGCCACAAACGTGGCATGATTCCCTGAAATTCATTAAGTAAAAATGTTATTCCCCCTATTCTAGGTTTTAGGAGGAACATCGGTTATGAACGGCATGATGTATATACGAGGATCGAGAAAGGATTACGACGACTGGGCAGCTATGGGTAATGATGGATGGAGTTACAACGAGGTATTGCCATACTTTATGAAGAGTGAAGACAATAAACAAATGGATCAAGTGGACAGAGGATATCATGGAAAAGGTGGTCTACTCTCGGTGTCGCAGTTTCCTTACCACCCTCCATTGTCGAAAGCTATTCTGAAGGCTGCCCAGGAATTAGGTAAAATGAAAAAAAGTGTGCACTGTTTGACGTTTTGGCAGATGAAACGATCAACTAGAATTAAATAAGTCATGCTAAAATTCAATAGTATATATTGGTAATAAAATTGACAGAAAACTCATACACTTATTTACTTTGAGCTTAATAAATAAATTAATTCAATTATCATTGAAACTTTAATATGAAATTGATGGTTTATGATTACTAAAAAAAACAGAAACTCCGCTTTGCAAAATTCTCAAATTTCTGCATTAATTGTCGTGTCATATCTCGTGGTTGATTGAAGTGGAGTATTTATTCATTGTTCAATTAATTTTGTCTCTCAAACAATCAATTAATGTTTGAGATTCTTCTAAACGGAAATTAACATTGGAATCTTCACCAAAAATCATTGGTAACTCATGGTAATTGCTATTTAAAAGACCTGAAATTCAAATAGTGTAGTGGAGTAATTGCTAATGAATCAATTTTATAAAAACAACATGGGTTAGAGGACAGGTACGAGACAACAACGAAAATTTCTATGCCGACGTTTCGTCTATATATTTAGACTTCTTCAGGGCTACAAAGAAAAGGTTTACTATGTTAAGTCTACTTATTTTAAATAATTTCAAGAAACATCAATGATGAAAAAAGTCGTTTCTCAAACAATAATATGAATTGAGGAAACAAGGCTAAAATTCAGAACAAGAAAACCATCCCATGTAGTGTGTTCTCATTTCGATCGTGATGTACTCCGTAACACTACCATCGTCACTATTCAATGAAGTAATAATTATATTCAGTTTTGATTGTTTTCCTAGCTCTACTGCATTTACCCGTTGCTTTTCGTGCTTCTAAGAAGCGACTGGTTGGTTGATAATATTACTTTATTTATTCTGTTGTGTTTTTGGTATCTATTGATGTACATGTTGAGAATATTGCTATAGAATCCTTGCATATCCGTCCTATGATTTACTGTGTCATTGAGGGTGATAAAAATAATTTCAGTGATGCAACGTTTTCAGTAGGACGGTATGATATCTAAAACTTTTGAATTTTCAAAATCAAAATTATGACCTTTGGAAAAATTATGATGAGTAAGTGCCGTTCTTTCTTTTTTATCCCTGTTTTTTGTGTGCAATCACATGTGTGTTGATTGATCAGTTATTGGAGTACTTTTTTTGTCATTCCAATATAGCTTTTTTCACAATCAATGCAATTTAATTTACATATAAGGTTAGATTATCGAAGAGTTGGGTTATGTCCTTTAATTCTGAGAATAGCGAAGCAACTGTGTGAGTGTTGTAGAGAGCTAGATTAACACATTTGTTGTTTTTACCCATGAGACTGCCCATTCCGTCTGAAAGTCCTTCGATGTATAGAAATTTGAAATATTTGTAGTCTATATGGTTTTGGTCTACCAAGTTTTGTTTTTTTTTGTTCGTTTGTTTTGAATATTTTATTAATCAGTTGTATGGGGTAATCGTCATTTCTCATCGTTTTCTAAATTTCATTTTTGTTTTGAACCTCGTATTCCGGGCTACTCAGATTTTCAGCTCTATATAGTAAGTTTTTTGAAGTGCTTGTTCCATGTCAGAAATTATGATCAAATGAGAAATTCAGGATCCATCCAGAGCTGTTCGGTTTCCTATACATGGAGAAGTCCAAATATATAGAGAAACGTCGGCATAAAATTTGCGTTGTTGTCTCGTACCTGTCCTCTAACCCACGAGCACAAGGAATATCATCAACAAAATTTTATAATCTATGATACTGTTAAATTTGGAGAAATTGGTCCGGTCAATTTAGACATAAAAACAGTGGTCGAATAACAAAAATTCCCGGAGAGCCAAATATTGGTGGAGAGCTGGGGTTCACCATTACAAAAAAAGTGTCGGAAATCCCTATCGATCCTATGTGTGCTACAAAAGTTATTCGGGGTCAAAAGTCAAAATTTGAGGTTTTTTGGATTTTTCTCAAAAACGGTGGGTTTTATAGGAAAAAATTTTCAACCAAAGTTGTAGACCTTAAAATTTTCTACAAGAATAGTTTTCATAATTTTTTACCTAAGAGTTACCATTCCTGAGATATCGCGATTCTAAGAGTCACATTATACATGATATGCACATATAAGCCACGTATATACATAATCAGGCACTTAAAACAAGTATAAATACCTATTTGTGTCCCTTTCATATGTATTATACTATTCTGAGAACATTCATTCGAAAGATAGTCAGTCCCTAACTGAATCCCCTCTACCCACGTGGTCTTGAAAAACATCTGGCAATTCTATTGTCCGTAGGTCTCGTTCATATACCTGTTTCTTCTAGTGCTAAAGGTTCAGTTCAAGTGAATATACGTACTTATTACAAGCGTCTACCATTTAGGTTATTTGTGCTATTTTATAGCTCGAAAAAACGTCTCAGTATTGCTTTATTTGCAATAAACTTTTAACTGAAGATGAAACAGTTGTGGTTGATCGTGGAATGTCAACTTTAATCGAGGCTAGTGTCGCGAGAGGTAATGAGTTCACTGAGTATTTAAGAACTCAAAAATCCGTTACAATACACGTGGATTGCAGAAAATCATACACCCGGAAAACTCCAATCGCTGCAGTAAAAAGACAACGTGAGGAGGAACAGGCTAGTACTTCAAAAATAAGTCCACCTCGTACTAGAACGCGAGTGAGTGAATCAAATTTATTGTTTTGAAAAATACTATTTATTTTGTGGCAATGAATAAACTGAGAAAAAGAAAATTCAAAGAATCCCTGTTGAAATTAGCTAAAGATCGTTCTGATGATGTTTCAAAGGCTGTTCTTGAACGTATTAATTTTGAGTATGATTTAGTCGCTGCTGATGCAAAATCCATGACAGTTGTTACAAATCTTTCTTAAAACCTAATACTGGTGGTAAAATTGGCCGTCCACAAGATGAAACTGTGAACTCTGCGATGGAGAAAATTTTCCAATTCTTAGAAACGAGTGATGATTGCCAGTTTTCGTTGGATGAATTGAAGAATGTTTGTGAAGATAGAGCTTTAGATGACAGAAATATAAAGATACGATTGAAATTGAAGTATGGCAGTAGAATTATTATTAAAGAGAAGCCTGGAAAATTGACATTCATTTGTTTTATTGACAATTACCGAGATTATTTCAAGTCAAGTCTGGTCTGATGAAAAAGACAAGCGGTTAAAAACTTTGAAAGCTGTGGCAGCAATTGTTCGTGAAGATATTCAATCTTGCGTTTTCGATTATACTATGTACCCCCCACCAGATAGAATGTTCGAGGATATAAATGACGATATTCCCGAATCATTGTCATATTTTTTGGAACAAGTCATTTTAAAAAACAAGCGTCATAATTTAGACAATCTAAAGTTAGTTTGTACGAATATTAGCCACTGCATCATGACTGCTGTTCGGCCTAGAACCTTTAAATCTAAACTACAGCAAGAGGAAGAAGGAGAAATCAAAGAAGACATGACTGTTGAAGTAGACTTTCAAGAGTATGAATCTGATTAAAATATTTAAAGAAATCAAAACAATAGTTAACCCAATAATCAATAGCAATATCAATAATCGATATAAAAAATAAGGTAATATCTAGAACTTGACGGGTATTTTTTCCTATAATTATCCCTACATTGTCATGACAGTTAGTGGAGTAGGCCTACAGGGGAAACTACGGTAAAAAAACGCGCCGACTACACTACCTCATAGGTGTCGTGAAAATGTGTACATATCATGTATAATGTGACTCTTAGAATCGCGATATCTCAGAAATGATATTTCTTAGGAAAAAAATCATGTGTCCATTTCTGTCTTGAGTTATTTTTTTATAAAACTCACCGTTTCCGAGAAAAATCCAAAAAACCTAAAATTTTGACCTTTGACCTCGAATAACTTTCGTAGCACACATAGGATCGATGGGGATTCTTGAAACTTCATTTATAATGGTAAACCCCAGCTCTCCACCAATATTTGGATCTTCGGGAATTTTTGTTATTTTAAATGTTTATATTGACCGGACTAAAATGTAATGGATAACGATTATCATAAGTGGATCATATATGTTTGTTGACACAACGAACAACAGAAATGTCTTATTTCTCATTATAAATATTTTGAAGATATATTTTATGACAATTTTTAAATGTTAATTGATATACACCACATCTCACGTGTTCACTGAAATCTATTTGCTATAGTCTCATTCCACTAATCGAGAGAAATTACTTGAGAAGATTTGAGATTTAAGATATTCTATAATGACTCCAAAAGAAAAGAAATAATGTGGATCAAATAAATAAAAACTCACGTTTCTTGGGCGGCAAGACATCAAGAGATGGTTGATTTTTCCAAACTATCTTTGAGGAGGTATTTGAAATCAGATAAATTTAATAATCGAACAATAATCATTCAAGAATGAAAAATAAATGACACCCAACTGTCATAAATTTTACTTTTAACCCCCATTTGTCTTTTCCATGGGTATCCGCGATTATTTTAGTAGGATTTCATGTTTGTCGATTAATTTTTACAGTTTTTTAATAACATTCAAAATACAAATTTTGCACTTTGAATTAGAGTTTTGCAATATGCATATTATTATAACTACTGTTTTACCTTGTTGAAAATCATTTTTGCGAAATTTTTTAAATTGTATTTGATATCGTTGCAACAAACATGCATTTTGTGATTCGCTAAAACATTGAAAATCAAAGTTAATTTTGAAAAAATGCTTGAATTTGATCAGAATTATGCGAAGTTGATTCGATTTTGATTGATTCATGAAAATGTTCAGGGTGAATTCAAACAAAAATGGGATATTTATAATGTTTAAAGAAATCTTAGGATGCCATGTTTTGGTATTTAGGTATAACTCTCAATTCTAATCAACTTTTTTCCATAACATTTTGTTGAATTTTCTGAAATATTACACACCAAGTGTAATAATAAAATCCTTCCCATTTCCAAAGTTCAATGTATTGTACAATGCAGAAATTTTGAACGAAGAACATCCCAAAATTTCAGAAGTTTTTTCACGCCAAACGTCGTCTATAGAATTAACTGAAGTAGAAGTAACAATTGTTCAAAACGCTAAGTTAGTCAAACCGGTCGATATTTAAAAACGGTAGAGACACAAAAATTCAATGCCTAAAATCCCACTGCTCTAGTAGAACATACTGGAGGAAATAGTCATACTTATGATTTCACAAACCACATCATTGAGTACTTTAACCCTTCCCGTCAAAAAGACTTCATAGCGAAATTATATTATTTTTCTACCAAAAACTGCGTCAATACCAGAAGAGATATGGAAGGATTAAACATGTTATATTTCTACTAGATGAGTTAGATTCCGAAATGATTTGTTATCATAATATTTTTACCACAATTGTTTTTTCTCCATTGATATAATTACTTTATGGTGCACGGATGTATGTTGAATTTAATATCAGTATTCGTTCGTTTCATGCTCAATGAAATAGGGAATCTGTTGTTTCCTGAAAGTTTTTTTCGTGTATCTAGAATGTTATTTTTAAGTTATTTTTATTTGCATCAAACTCGGGAGAAGTTTTTATTAGTGATATATCATTATTATCAATACTTTCCACATGCTCCTATTATCAATCCTGTGAATTTTAGGTTACCCAGTGAGAGACCTAAATGGAATCCATCATACGGGATTCAATATAGCGCAAACGACCAATCGAAATGGCTCCCGCCTGAGTTCAGCCAAAGCATTCTTGAGACCATCCAAGAATAGGAGAAACCTCCATATTCTCTTGAACACCACCGCATCTAGAGTGCTCATCGACAGAACAAATAAACAGGCTTATGGCGTCGAAATATTGAATGGAGAAACAAAGAATATTATTTACGCTTCCAAAGAAGTCATAATATCAGGAGGTAAAGTCTGTACTAATTTTTAATATACATTTGTCGAATTATTGGAATTTTGTTTCCGCAATCGGATTCGAGAAAATGAAGGAAATCTTGTTGTTTCTCACTAACTTTACGACAACAGCCTCATGTGATGTGCTATTATAGTTCCATAAAAATGCATCAACTGACAGTTCTAGAATAATCTCAACCCACCAAGGAAATCATGGGCAGTGTGGGAATTTACTCTTCAGGAAACTCAGAGTAGTATGAATGATGCTGGTAATACCGAAAAACGAATATTTTCTGCCTATTTTGTAATAAATTTTCTAAGTGTACTAGGTACTAGGTGGACTGTGAATTGTCATCAGTATGTTTAATTTTTCAATATTCCGCAAATATTCGATTTTATTAACAGGTAGTAACTGAAGATAATGAAATTCACATAGTCTATTGCTGCCTGAATATTTATCTTTCAATATTAATGATTAAAATGAATCTCGTTTTTTCGTAAGCGCAAAACGTGAGAACGGCGGCGCCGATTTAGCTTTTTTAAATGTTTGTTAAAGCCCGAGGATGGTTGATACAGAAAAGTTGCCCGGAAATTAGAGAATTCAGATTTATAAGAAATTTGGCGAAAGAAAAGACTATCGAGTCATTTGTTACCAAAGTGGAAATAGCTCAGCGGTTATACCGTCGCCTACCAAGCAGAATGTTACAGGAACAAATCCCGGTCAAGGTAATTTTATTTTTTATTTCCGACCGATATGGCTAATTTTTAGATTTACAATTTTTAGAAAAGTTATTGGATTCGGAAAAGTCCTTTTTTCCATGGGATTTTTGAAGACTACAAAACTATTCGAGCGAGAGATATGCGTAATTCTTTGGTAGTGGAAAAGTTTTCAGGAATATATAACATATATATATATATATATACAACATATATATATATATATATATATATATATATATATATATAACGGAAAACGGGATAATGAGGAAACGGGGTGACGGGAGAGAGCCATATCGAAATAACGGAAAAACGTGAAAAAGGGATAACGGGAAATGGGATAACGGAAGAACGGGATAACAGGATAATGAGAAACATGATAATTAGGAAACTGGATAACGGGATAATGATAAAACGGGATAACGGGAAAACGGAATAACAGGAAAACGGGAAAACATGAATACGGAATACCGGGAAAAGGGGAAACGGGATAACGGAGAAATGGAATAACGGGAAGAGATAACGGGATAATGGAAAACAGGATAATGGAAAAACGAGATAACGGAAAAACATGATGATTTTAAAACGGGAAAACTGGGAAATGGGATAACGGGAAAACGGGATAGCGATAAAACCGGATAACTCGGTATCAGGATACCGGCAAAACGGGATGAAGGGAAAACGGTATAATGGGATAACGGTAAGCGGGCAGAGTCACAGGCAGAGCCTAAATGAAACAATACAGGAAAAACATAGGAAAAAAGAAATTATGTGCGGACGAGAGTATTCAGTAATTTTTTTTTAGGAAATATAGAAATTTGGACATGGCAACGCCTGTCGGGTCAGTTAGTAGTTTTTTCAATACTCACCTGATTTTGTCTACACTTCTCCTAATTTTGTGTCTAAACTTACCGAATTCTGTCTCTACCTATCCGATTTGGCCGATGTACAAATGTTTACTCTACCTCATATACACAAACGTATATATGTAGTGCTTCTCAAAAGTACCCCTTCCTCCCCTCTTATTTTTGGAACGATTATACATAAACAAGTGAAATTTGGAAACTGAATATTAAAGGTTGTAAACTTCCCTTGTAGTGATGATAGATGACAAAATCGTCAAAGATGACGTCACAAGGCCATTGTGACCAATAATTTTAAATGGAACCCTACGGCAAGCGACACCTCTTTTAAAAGGTATCGAAAAAACCTATTCAATGATACTAATTTCGTTTGTGTTCATGGCAGTTTTGATAACTCGCTTTTCAAAAAAGCAAAGCTGTGATGAATTAAATCAGTTAATACTAAAATTCCAAATTCAAGCTCCGCCTCTGGATAGTTGTCAAATGAGCTGACGTTTTTGTAAGTCTCCCTGATTCGACGTTTTTGTAATTGTCCAAGTTTTTGTACATTTGATAACTTGGGTATTGTTGATCGAACGTTTAACTGTTTTAGCAGCTTTTGGTACTTTCAAAGTTTTTGTACATCTTAATAATTTGTTGAACTGTTGTGAGCCGAACGTTTAAGTGCTTCAAGGAGCAAAATGGTACGTGTTTCAGGTGATAAAGTAGCAGCGATCCTAATTCTTGGTGAAACTGGACAAAATATTCATGCAGCAGAACTCATTTTCAATGAGACGTTTCCCGATCGCCTCGTTTCGAGGACTTATTGAAGGGAGCTTCTTCGTAAGTTTGAAACAACGGGTAGTATTAATGATGCGAAACGATCTGGCAGACTACAAATTTCTGATGAGAAAAAAATTGATATACTGGCAGAAGTAATAGTTAATCCTACTTCTTCAACAACTCATGTTGCATCTACCTGTGAAGTCAGTCGAAGTACAGTACACAGGGTGTTGAAAAAAAACAAACTTCATCCATACAATTTAAAAATGGTTCATCAACTCTCAGACGACGACCCAGACCGAAGACTAGAATTTTGTGAAAATATGGAAACTAAAATTAACCAACAGCCAGACTATGTCAAAACAATGTGTTTTAGTGACGAAAGTACTCTCTATCTGAATGGAAATGTAAATACACAGAATGTGAGGTATTGGAGTGACACAAATCCTCACCTGTTTCGTGAAACACCTACCGAATTTTCCCAGGAGGTGGATGTTTGGGCAGGTATCCTGGGAAACCACATCATTGGGCCTCTTTTTTCAAATACATATTCAACTGATGAGGTTCATCTGGAGCTGATGCAAAACGCAATAGAACCGATCATCCTTGAAATTTTGGAAGATAATCCAGATTAATTCGGCAATTTTGAAATAACATTCCAACAGGATGGTGCTCCTCCACACTATAACGGTGCAGTAAGACGGTATTTGGATGAGGAGTATCGTGGTAGATGGATTGGACGACGAGGTTCAACGGAATGGCCAGCTCGATCACCGGAACTCACACCTCTGGATTTTTTTTTGTGGGGGCTACCTTGAATCGAAGGTTAACGCCACTGAACCTGACAATATCGACATTTTGAAACAACGTATTATTGCAGAATGTGAGGCTGTTTCCGCAGACACATTTGCAAAAGTACGAGAAGAGTTTAAAAATAGGATATGCCCCTGTCAGGAAGTAAATGGAGGTCAGTTCGAGCAATTTATTTCAGTAGATACTGATTCTTGAATCTGTAATTAATATCATACTGAATGGAATTTAAATTTCAATGTTTACTAATGAGCCATTGAAACTGCCATGAACACGAACAAAATCAGTATCATTGAATAGGTTTTTTCGATACCTTTCAAAATAGGTGTCGCTTGCCGTAGAGTTCCGTTTGAACTTATTGGTCACAATGGCCTTGTGACGTCATCTTTGACGATTTCGTCATCTATCATCACTAGTAGGAAAGTTTACAACCTTTTATATTCAGTTTCCAAATTTCACTTGTGTATGAATAATCATTCCAAAAATAAGAGGGGGAGAGGGGACTTTGGAGAAGCACTGTATTTATATTATATATATATATATATATATATATATATATATATATATATATATATATATTTATATATATATATATATATACATATATACTAACGTTAACTTATCAAAACAATTCTTATATATTACCCTGCCATTTACAAATCACGAAAGAGCATATTTTGCTTCTGTGATATTTTGTTTATTTACGGATTTTATTTATACCTTTGTTACTATGTCTCTACACTTATGAGGATAAACAATATTATTATCAATTCAAAAAATAATTAACATTCAATATCAATGTAAATCCACTTTTTTCAAGGTGCTGTCAACTCTCCACAACTTCTACTCCTTTCGGGAGTAGGCTCCCGAGAAGAACTGCTGAAGGTCAACGTTCCTGTGGTGCATGATTTGCCTGGCGTTGGAAAGAACTTACAGAATCACGTGGCATTCTTCATCAACTTCAATATCGATGACACTAACAGTACTCCACTCAACTGGGCAACTGCTATGGAGTATTTGTTATTCAGGGATGGGCTCATGAGTGGAACAGGTGATTATCTAACGAACATTCTGAAAATCTATTTAAATAATTTGTAACTGGATATAACACATATGTTTATGCATAATTCAAAAAACATTCAAGAACAAAGTACCCCTATATCCTATCTCCATTCAGATTGTTGAAATTATATTCAATTATGAAGCCTCCCAACAAGGACCTTTGTGTTTGATGCAAAATCAATTGGAACCGTAACAGAGAGCATCCGATCTAAAAGGTTATAGACGCCTGCGCCTATTTGATAGCACATTATTTCTAGCTCAAAAACAGTGAGAGAATCGGATGTGAGTTGAATTTGATAAAACATTTCTGGGAATGAAGAAAGTTGTAAAAAAATCTGAAATATCTTGGGCCGTTCTCAAATTCATAAGACAGTGCAACTTTCATTTTATGGCTATCGCTTTCATTATAAGAAATCCTAGAAAACGGTAAAGAGCTCTTTTATTGCATGTGATAATCAATGATTATATTTTGAGACCAATAAATCTCATTTCTTCTTTTGGCCACCCTTACTTTTTTTTGTTATATACCACCATTTCTTATACTAAATATTTATAGCTCCTCTATTCCTATATTTATGTATTACACCATGCATTTCTAGGATTCGACTGATTCAACTACGAATTCATAATAGGGTGTGAGTGTTGTGTCCCCTTATATATTAATTGAAACCCTTTTTACCCGATCGCTCGACGCAAAGGAGGGTAATGTGTTCATCATGTTGTGTGTTTTTACCTTTGTCGCACTCTAGAGACCAAACGCGTGGGCCGATTTTGATGATTCTTACGTCAATCGAATTGTCCTAATCTTGCAAGTATCACCAGAGTTATCAAAATTCAATATGGCAACAACCAGACGCCATATTGTGAATAAAGACATGACAGTAATGATAAAAATTTAATATGGAGACAAGCAGACGCCATATTGTGAATGAAGACATGACAGTCATAATCGAAATTCAATATGGCGATAACCAGACGCCATATTGTGAATGAAGACATGACAGTTTCAATCAAAATTCAATATGGCGACAACCAGACGCCATATTGTGAATAATGACAAGACAGTAATGATCAAAATTCAATATGGCGACAACCAGACGCCATATTGTGAAAAAGTTATGACAGCGTATAGCTTGGCACATCAGTAATTGGTTAATTTGCTCGTTAGTTGATTCATTCCTGTTTCAGTTACTATTTCCTTTTTGTTACATTTTTAATACACTATCATTTAGATATTTCAATAGATACTTCATTGAGTACAGTCAAATTTGGCTATAACGAACGGCTTGATGACTAGAAATGGTTCGTTATAAAGGGTGTTCGTTATGAAGAGAATATGCGGTACATGCATTCTGGTAGATTTTTTTTTCGCGTAAATTGATGACACTTGATTTTTTGAGACCATAATCCCGACAAATTTGTGCATTTACCCACCCAATGTCAAATTTTTCAATTATTTCCAGTTTAACCGACAATCTTATAGCCTTTCTGCATGATTTTGTAGTAGGGATATTGGTACAATGCAGTTGAACACTTACTTACACTATGCCACGCATCTAACAAATGCCTTACAGAGAAAAATGAGAATTCCACCGGTCGACTGCGGTCGTGAAATTTCGCAAATTATCGGCACTTGATTGAACAATCAGTTCGTTATAACCGTGTTTGACAGTATCTTGTTAGTGACTGAAATTATCCATCTACTTTGTGGTTGTTGTATAGTCATTTGATGATTTGTTTGAAAATATGAACAGAATGTTCATAAAATTAGATGTGGAATCATCTGCGACTGAAAGATAAACTTTAGTCACTATCTTCCATCGTTCAAGATAACCTCTTTTGGAGTTCTCAGGTTGAAACGGGAAACAATCTCAATTGAGTATTGAGTAGAAATATTTGTTTGTGAATTGGAAAATCCACGATAAAAATTAAGTAATTTTAATGTTTTCCAATTAAGACTGGAATAGCAAATCGAATAACTATCTGAATGGAAATGCAAATTTCAAATTTCAGTTTTTTCAATTCAATATTCAATTGAAAATGTTTCTTTTTCAACATTCATTTGTTTTGTTTAATCGTTCTTGTACTTTGCTAGTGAATGATTCAGTACACATGGTGAGAGTTTGTATCTATTTATTGAATACCTCAGTATTATATAAAATACAATGTTACGAGCTCAAAAACGTTTTCGGTCGTGTGCAAGTTTTTTTCGTACAACCAAAAAAGCCCGACGAGAAAGTGCACGTCGCGAAACTCAGTCCCCGACATCGCGACAGAAACGATTGCAACACGTTAGGGATCACATTTGCCTTAGTTATATACCCAATCACGAAAAATTTACCATCTTATAATCCCAATTAAAAAGTGTCAAATAAAAGAAGTTGATTCAAATAATGACTTGGGATCATCGCCGTCTTATAATCCCAACTAAAAAGTGTGAAATAAAATAAGAATAATAAAAAAATTAAAAAACTCGACTGCGTTAAAAGTGTACTTTGAAAAAGATGGCAACAAGATGACCAAAAATATGGTCAGACAATTATGTTTTAAGAGGTTAAATATCAAACTCAATACTGTAAACAATCTCACGCAGTCGGAGACAATAATATATCTTCATTGTTGAATGAAAGAAGATGCTTCCGACTGCGTGATATTGTCAACAGAATTAAGTTTAATAGTTAACCGCTTGAAATATAATTTTCGGACAATATTTTCTGGTCATCTTGTTTCCATCTTTTTTGAAGTTAACTTTTTACGCAGTCGAGTTTTTCTATTTTTTAAATTAACTTTTTTTATTTATAATAATTTTTTCTATAATGAATATAAACCATCGATTGAACAGTGTGACGTTTTTCATATTTTCATGAATTGAAAATGAGTCTGTCTGATGTACGTATTTCTGCCAGTCCAGTTTTTCCTTCAGAGGTTTATATAATCTCACCAGCATTACATTTCGACGTAAACATCAACTTCAAGCCAAGATTGGGATTCGCAACATGCAATATGATTTTTTTTTCGCAAAAATCAGTTAGGGTTCATTATTGAGCGGGTGAATAGTGTTATAAATCCAGGGTTCGTGACTATAGAAATACTGAACATTATTCTCTGTTCATTCACCTTACACAATACAAAAAAATTAAGCATCAAATAACTCAATCGAAATTCACTATTGAAATGCCACGCACATCACTGCACTTGCTTCTGAATCAGTTAGATTTCCTCATTTGAACTTCACCTGAAAAAACTGATTGTGATCGCAGCGTATGTCATCACTTATACAAAACTCATCAGCACCCAAAAACTTCCCTGACTTCATCTACATGGAACTGCACGTCTACTTCTTTGATGCTTGGTGATTCCAACACCAAGTCACACAGCAATCGAAGTCTCCTTCCAAATACAATGCTAGCTGGGATGAGATTGGTTGAACCATGAGAAACTACTCTCTATGTCATTAGAAATGAGGCGTTTGTACTGGTCTCTTTTCCACCACCCTGGAAATATGTTCTTCAATAGTTTGGTTGAATCTTCCAACAATGCCATTCAACTTGGGGTGAAGCGCAGTGGTTCTGGTCTTATTGATTTCCATCAGCTCACAAACTATCTTGAATAACTTCGACTCAAAATTTCTTGGTTGGAATGTAACTACATCGATACTCCAAACCTTGCCCACAACATGTTGTCCACAAATGACCTCGCCATATATTGTATTCCTTCATTCTACCTCTGGACCTTGTTTTCGTAGTTCCGCACCCTGAACATCCTCTGTACCAGCTTCCATATCGGTGTTGAACCCAGTGAAACCTCTACCTCATCTTGTCAAAAGTCTCATTGATGTTCTCCTGAATTTTTCCTCATGAATTCATTTCAAGACTTCACTAATTCTTTTCATGGGCAAAACCAATTGGGAAATTCATTCAGTTGCCCCATACCCGTTTAAATAGTCTATTTCCCACAACCAAGGAATTCAACTGTGCCCACATTGCCTTGGAGATGGGATCTCTGTCCAAAATGTCCCTCCAGGAAGGCCTTCCAGTTCCGTTCCAATGCAAACAGTTTCTAATTGCATCCAATTTGATGGAAATGCCCATTACACGCTTCTGGACAAAGTCTCCAAGACATCTGCAGTACTATTTATTTGACCTGGACTATGTTCGATATCGGAATGGTACTGGTTCATCTTCTCTATCATAGGCAGATGTTCTGCAATTCTTCAGATCATGCTGTACTAGGATGACCCTGGAAGTTACGCTTCTACTAGTGAGCATCATCTGGTTCCGTGGTATCTGCCCATAAACTTAGTAGTGAATCCAGTCCTCGCAGGTGATGACAAAGGTGGTTATCTCACCCTGCAAATGTGAAAATGTCTGCTCCTACCACATCTGGATCAGTTGTCTCCCGACTCTCTAGGTGATATCCTGGTAGGTGGGTAGGAATATCGGGGTGTCTCCGCATGTGATTACAATAGTAGTGGTAATCTCTGTGGAAATGCCCGTTCCTACCACATCTGGCTGATTTCTCTCGATTATTGTGTTTCAGTTTCTCCAGTAGTATGCACCATACTGTTGCATTGTTTCTCTCCCTGAATGGGTTATTCAGTTGATACCTCCCTCGTTTTTACCTTGAAGTAGTGAAGGTCGCTTCTACTTCCAAGCAACAGATGAAACTGCATTTTTCGAATCGGAGAATTCTCCCCTCAGGGTATTTCGACATCTCTCAACCCATCGATGAATATGCTCCACCAACTGTTTGAAATCTATTAATTGTAGTAAAATATATAAAACTCTGTGATGATTGAGTCTGAGAAATTGAGCATAAAATTCAAGATTAAATTGAATGTATGTCAATTGTGAATTTTCACTCTCTTTATCTTCGAACAACCTTCAACATCTATTGATCTTTGTGTTTACAGGTGTTTCCGAAGTGACTGGTTTCGTCAACACAAAATATCAAGATCCAAAGGAAGAGCATCCCGACATCCAGTTCTTTTTTGGCGGATTCTTAGCGAATTGTGCCAGAACTGGACAAATAGGAGAAAAAGTTGATAACAATACTAGATCTGTTCAAATTATACCAACTGTTCTACACCCAAAAAGTAGAGGTGAGTGAATTCGGATAGTACTCATTAGTTTGCTACTAAGCTATATGTGGGAAGAATAATTTTTTGGGTTATCTACTTTAGCTTCGATATACGAATTTTGTGATAAATTTTCAAAACACGGAAAAACTCTTAATCATGGAAGTGGTCAAGGCTTTACTGGAATTCATCCACGGCTGCATTGGCGTTGTGGAATATCTCAGCACATATATCTTCTGTGATTCGGGGAAAAAGATCATTAGGGGTAAGATCTAGGTGGTATGGTGGATGGTTCACCAGTTTATTTCCGGATTCATATGGAAAATTACGAACCAGCGTTATAATGATATTACCATCGAATGATTGCCATACAACTTTTCAAAGATTTGAACATGGTAAATTTTGAATCGAACCAAAGTACGGCCATTATACCCAAAGAAAACAGTTTTTTTTTAATTTTATCTTCAGTCGTGAACGACATTTGTTGGCCTTCCCTCATTTATGAAATCCCAAACGTCTGTTCCTGTCTCAAGGTGATCAGTATACAGTCTCAAGGTGATGGTTATAAAGCGGCAACGCTCCATTATCTTACGAGTTAATCATTTTTGGAGTTAAAGCTCGGACAAGTCGATTTTGTATTTTAGTTTTCCACCATTTAAAAAAATCATGTTTTTTCCCACCACCTTACAAGATATGACGTCATTGATTTTTTTTTTATATTGAAAGGGTACATTTTTATACCAGAATTTCAAAGACCATATTTTTCTGAGTTCAACCATACCACATACGTCATATGTAATACTTCAAGTTACAGTATACTGAGTATATTGAAAACCAGTGTTCATATTTCATCACCTATTTATTTTGCAATGAAATCTTGAGGAATACGCAGTAGTTAGAACGAGTATATTGCCAAACTTGAGTAGGCTATGAAAACATCTGAAAGCCCTTAGCAACCAGACAATAAGTTATTAGTTACCATTGCATATTTCAGTAATAAATTGATTTGTTGTGTAGCATATCGATTCATAAGTCTTCAATAATACCTTTCTGAAAAATATTATCCTAAAAGAAATTATTTGAAATTACGAATGGTGCTGTCAGAAAAACAGCGAATAGAAGTTTTGATGATCTTAGGTTAAGGCGATCGTAAAAAAAAATTGGCAGTAGTATGCGACATCTTCAATGAAAAATATCCTGATCGAGAACCAATAAGCAAATCGACGGTAAGCAAAATATTACATACATTCAATGAGATTGGCAAAATTAGGGATTAGCCTAAGGGTGGCTGACCTACCGTTGCCGAAGACACTCAATTGAATGTATTACTTGGAATTGAAGAAAATACTCATTGTTTAATTACAACTTTATCTGACAACAATGAGATCTGTCGTAGTGCTGTGCAGAAAATTCTGAGAAAAGCTAAATTACATCCACATAAAGTTAAACTTATACATGAACTTGATGAAGATGACTTCGATAGATGCATGGAGTTTTGTGAAATTATGCAAGAAGTGTGTAAACAAAATAATGGCTATGAATTCAATGTCTTATTTTCCGAGGAGTCAACTTTATACCCAATATCCCCAGGAGAAATAAACTTTTTGTATAATCAGAATATCCCAATTGGACGATGGAACCTTATACCCAATATTCCCAAAAGGTAACTGTGTGGGCTGGGATTCTTAGGAATACCATTGTAGGTACAAATTTTTTTGACGGTACTTTGACAGGTTAAAATTATTTGAAAATGTTACAAACTTATGTAGTTCCATATTTAACTGTAACATTTCCAGACATCAATCAACCTGGTCGAATAGTTTCTACTATTTGGTTCCATCAGGATAGAGCAGGTCCACATTACGCTCGAATGGTTAGAGATATTCTCAATAAAACCTTTCCCAATCGCTGGATTGGACGACGCGGTCAGATTGAATGGCCTGCTAGGTTACGAACAGTAATTAGTAAAAAATAACCCAATTAGAAACAGCAGGTGTGGGATAAGATTACAATTTATTCAGTGTGGTTAACCCACTGATGATGATAACTTAGTTATCGAAATGCGCATATATAGTCCGGTCAATATGAACATTTAAAATAACAAAAATTCCCGGGAAGCCAAATATTGGTGGAGAGCTGGGATTCACCATCACAAATGAAGTTTCGAAAATCTTCATCGATCCTATGTGTGCTACAAAAGTTATTCGGGGTCAAAGGTCAAAATTTGAGGTTTTTCGATTTTTTCTCGAAAACGGTGAGTTTTATCCAAAAAAACTCTGGCACAAAGTTGTAGATCTTGAAATTCTCTACAAAAATAGTCCAGAAGATTTTTTCCCTAAGAGTCACCATTCCTGAGATATCGCGATTCTAAGAGTCACATTATACATGATATGCACACATTTCCACGCCACCTGTGAGGCAGTGTACTCGGCGCGTATTTTTCACTGTGGTTTCCCCTGTAGGCCTACTCCACTAACTGTCATGACAATTTTGGGATAATTCAAGGGAACAATACCCGTCAAGTTCTAGGTATTACCTTATTATTGATATTGATTATTGGTATTGCTATTGATTATTGGGTTAACTATTGTTTTGATTTCTTTGGATATTTTAATCAGATTCATACTCTTGAAAGTCTACTTCAACAGTCATGTCTTCTTCGATTTCTTCTTCTTCCTCTTCCTCTTGCTGGATGTTCATAAATTGTTCAAATGTAGCTGAGTCATTGGTCTCTTCATTAAAATCACAGGAATCTTCCTCCTATTGTGCACAACTGGACATTTGAGCAAGACTGACCTTGGCAATTGGTACACGCTGGAGAACACAGCAACCCGACTTTTTTACAGCCACATTTGGCACTACAACCTTTTTTGCAATTGCAAAAAATAGTGTTGATGAGTTTTTCTGGAGCCGGTGGGAGTAAAGTTTGAATCGGTTCCAGAGTATTATCTATCAATTTCTAACCCCAGTCTTCTGGGTTCAGTTGATTGCCTAGCCGTGTTTGAACTTGATAGTATACTCGATACAAGTGTTGAATAGCAGATGCCGATGTTGAAGGAAGACATGATAGTTGTACTTCTTTCTTGTTTCGCGTATTTTTTACAGAAGTTAGGTATCGGTATTTATCAATGCAAGTAATTTTTTCTGGAGCTCCATAAACCGCAAGAAGAAAGCTAATTCCTTCCGTAATTATTGTTCGAGGTAGGTGGGTAGAGGGGATTCAGTTAGGGACTGACTATCTTCCAAATAAATGTTTTCAGAATAGCATAATATATATAAAAAAGACAGAAATAGGTATTTATACTTGTCTTAAGTGCCTGATTATGTATATACGTGGCTTATATCTGCATATCATGTATAATGTGACTCTTAGAATCGCGATATCTCAGGAATGGTAACTCTAAGGAAAAAAATCATTCCAACCATTTTTGTAGAAAATTCTAAGATCTACATTTTTGTTTCAAATTTTTTTTCGATAAAACTCATTGTTTTCGATAAAAATCCAAAAAACCTAAAATTACGACCTTTTACCCCGAATAACTTTTGTAGCAAACATAAGATCGTTGGCGATTTTCAAAACTCCATTTGTTATAGTAAACTCCAGCTCTCCACCGATATTTGGCTCTCCGGGAATTTTTGTAATTTGACCACTATTTTGATGTCTAAATTGACCGGATTAATAAGTGTGAAGTGAACAAGTGTGGTGAAGGGGTTACTGTTACAGTTTTGTTATTGTTTGACACCACAGCGTCTAGCCAGTCTTCACCAGAGATGTTGTCAAACGTAACCCATGAGACGTCTTGGATATTGCCAACTAACTAACTCGAGGAGCTAAGTTCGAGAATTCGTTGTAAATTTGTTATTTGTTCATTTTTACTACTTATGATATTTTCATTGCAAAATAAATAGTTAAATGAATGTCAAGAAATATGAACACTGGTTTCCCTTATACTCAGAATACTGTAACTTGAAGTGTTACCTATGACGAATGTAGTGGTGGTGGTTGAACTCAGAAAAATATGAGCTTTCAATTTTTGATATGAAAATATACCCTTTCAATTAAAAAAAAAATATCGATGACGTCATATCTTGAAAGGTGGTGGGGAAAAAAACTAAAATACAAAATCGACCCATCCAAGCTTTACCTCCAGAAATGAATAACTCGTGAAATAATGGAGCGTTTCTACACTCTATGAACGCACAGTATATCAAGGATCATCGATCAAGTAACATAGCAAATATACCTAAAGGAAACATTTTCTCATAATATCATTTTAAGGAGGATATTTGTTTGATTTTGGATTTTGGTTGTTATATTTACGTCGTGGAATAATCAAAATGGTTTACAGTGAGGAAGGAACAGTTCAAATATATACTTGTTATATACAAAACAACAAAAATAAACCTGCAGCAAAAAGTGCATATAGGATGTTGTATACAAATCGTCTGACACCGTCAGCAAATATATTCAAAAATATTTACCAAAAGGTGAATCATTCCTTCAGTTTCGATAGAAAAAAGGGTGTAGTTCAAGAAAACCAGAAAGAACAGCTAGATATACTACTTAATTTCGAAAGTAAGCCTATCCATATTAAATGGCCCAGACTTTTTTGAAACATAGTATTATTTTTTCGAAAATTCTGAATGAAGTTTGAGAAATGTAGCCGATCAATTAGGAATTTTTCCAAAATCCAAAGTACTTTGAAAAAAAAACAACTACAAACCATATGAAATTTTATCCGTACAAGTTTTAACAGACACTCAAAAGAGGAAAAGGCTGAAATTTTGCCAACAGATGATTCAAAATTAGAATGAAGATCCCAATCATTTAACTGAAATTTAATGGACCGATGAGTCATCATTTTTCACGGCAGGAGTTTTCAATGGAAAAAATCAAAGGTCGTGAAAAACAAAAAGGACAATAGAAAAAAGAATTGTAAAACAAATGAAATTATTGACTCTATATTTTATGATTATATATTAACAGGGGTAACCTATCAAGAAATACTTATCCCAGAAGTGGAAGATATTCTTTAACATAATTGTTTGGAAGCCGAGCTTGCCAGTATGATTTGGATGCAACATGGGGCAACCCCGCATAGTGTCCTACCCGTTCAGGAATATTTGAATAATGTATTCCCAATATGGATAGAAAATAATGAAAGTATTTAATGGCCACCTAATAGTCCGGACTTGACCCCTATGGAATAATTTTTCTGGGAATTTCTGAAAGACATTGTTGATAATAATAATAATCAACTCATTAAAGACACGATTCGACTTGAAATAGATAATCTGAATGTCATTAATGAAGCAATCTCCAAGGCACTTATAAATATCAGAAGACGTTATCAATTATGCATCGACAATGTTGGTGGACATATTGAACATCTTTTATGAGTTATCATGTTATTTAAATTTCCTAAATAAATCTTTGTTATCTATTTTTGTATAATTATTTGAACTGTTTCTTCCTCACTCTAAACCATTTTTATTATTCCAATAAAGAAATGTCACTAAACAAACATAATATAGTTGTAATTTCAATAGCTCAGTTAAAGAATCTTTTTCTTTCATAGGATGGGCATTTACAGTAACAACTAGTCTACCTGAGTGATTCGACGTTTAATAACTCGAAAAAGGTATAAGATAGGGGTAAAATATGGTATATTTTTGAAATCAGGAAAAAATATAATTTCGGAAATTGAATTATATACAGGGTATCCTAAAATCTCCTGAAATCTACATGCTACTGTATTTTTGATAGCATTTCATCAGATTTCAGTCATAACCACACAACTTTTACATTTAACTTTTTTTTTATAGGCAATAATAACGATTATGAGGGGTGGCTAATTTTCAGTGAATAACCCGCTTCCACTTCAAAAATACCAATTTGATATATTTATTTTCGAAACCATGTGATATATTTGAATTCAAATTATTAATGATATCTCATCTTCAATGTCGTGACTGATTATTGGTTTTAGGAACATTGAGGACATTGGACCGTATTCATGAAATAATTCATCATTGACACCAATGGATTCTGGAAAATGGTTTTTCTCTAACAGTAACGGAATGATCATTGAAATATTCACAATTTTTTTTCCCATATTTTTTTCATTTCCATATTAACTTTGAGTTCTAGTCACTGGATTCATTTCCATAATAAGCCACTAAGATACATAAGTCGTAATTTTTTTACGGCAAAAGGCAACGAATATGACACATTCTCAGATATAGCGGATGCTTCCTTACAGTGCTTCTCAAAAGTCCCTTTCACCCCTTTTATTTTTTGAACGATTATACATAAACAAATGAAATTAGGAAACTGAATTGAATATTGTAGGTTGTGAACTTCCCTACTAGTGATGATAGATGACAAAATCGTCAAAGATGACGTCACAAAGCCATTGAGACCAATAATTTTTAATGGAACCCTACGGCAAGCGACACCTCTTTTAATAGGTATCGAAAAAACCTATTCAATGACACTAATTTTGTTTGTATTTATGGCAGTTTTGGCAAATCGCTTTCAAAAAACGCAAAGCTGTGATGAATTAAATCAGTTAATACTAAAATTCCAAATTCAAGCTCCGCCTCTATAGTAGTCAAATAAGCTGACGTTTTTGTTAGTCTCCCTAATTCGACGTATTTTTGATTGTCCAAGTTTTTGTACATTTAATAATTTGTGTATTGTTGATCGAACGTTTAACTGTTTTAGCAGCTTCTGGTACTTTTAATATTTTTGTACATTTTAATAATTTGTTAAACTGTTGTGAGCCGAACGTTTGAGTGCTTCAAGAAGCGAAATGGTACGTGCTTCAGGTGATAAAGTAGCAGCGATCCTAATTCTTGGTGAAACTGATTCATGCAGCAGAACGCATTTTTAATGAGAGGTTTCTCGATCGCCCCGTTTCGAGGACTTTTTCAAGGAAGCTTCTTCGTAAATTTGAAGCAACGGGTAGTATTAATGATGCGAAACGATCTGGCAGACCACAAATTTCTGATAAGAAAAAAAATTATATATTGGCAGAAGTAATAGTTGATCCTACTTCTTCAAACAACTCACGTTGCATCTTCCTGTGAAGTCAGTCGAAGTACAGTACACAGGGTGTTGAAAAAAAACAAATTTCATCCATACAAATAAAAAATGGTTCATCAACTCTCAGACGACGACCCAGACCGAAGACTAGAATTTTGTGAAAATATGGAAATTAAAATTAACCAACAGCCATACTATGTCAAAACAATTCGTTTCAGTGACGAAAGTACTTTCTATCTAAATGGAAATGTAAATACACAGAATGTGAGGTATTGGAGTGACGCAAATCCTCACCTGTTTCGTGAAACACATACCCAATTCTCCCAGAAGGTGAATGTTTGGGTAGGTCCTGGAAAACCACATCGTTGGGCCTCTTTCTTTGAATACTAATTTAACTGGTGAGGTTTATCTGGAGCTGTTGCAAAACGCAATAGAACCATTAATCCTTGAAATTTTGGAAGATAATCCACATGAATTCGGCAATTTGGAAATAACATTCCAACAGGATGGTGCTCCTCCATACTATGACGGTCAGTAAGACGGTATTTGGATGGGGAGTATCGTGGTAGATGGATTGGACGATGAGGTTCAACGGAATGGCCAGCTCGATCACCGGACCTCACACCTTTGGATTTTTTTCTGTGGGGGTACTTCGAATTGAAGGCTTACGCAACTGAACCTGACAATATTGACGTTTTAAAACAACGTATTGTTTGACTGTTTCCGCAGACACATTTGCAAAAGTACGAGAAGAGATTAAAAATAGGATATTTCACTGTCAGGAAGTAAATTGAGGTCACTTCGAGCAATTTCTTCAAGTAGATACTGATTCTTGAATCTTTAATCAATATCATACTGAATGCAATTTAAATTTTAATGTTTACTAATGAGCCATCAAAACTGCCATAAACACAAACAAAATTAGTATCATTGAATAGGTTTTTTCGATACCTTTTGAAAGGGGTGTCGCTTGCCGTAGGGTTAAATTTAAAATTATTGGTCACAATGGCCTTGTGACGTCATCTTTGACAATTTCTTCATCTATCATCACTAGTAGGGAAGTTTACAATATTTAATATTCAGTTTCCAAATTTCACTTTTTTATGTATAATCGTTCCAAAAATAAGAGGGGGGAGGGGACTTTTGAGAAGCACTGTATGAAGGATAATTGGGTCGGAAATGAATTTCATGTTCAGCGGAGTTCTCTCAAAATTGACAATGATAAATGCAATCAATCTTGTTTTTCTTCAGGTTCTCTTCGTTTGAAAGACAACAAACCATTGAGTCATCCTTTGATTTATGGGAACTATTTCACACATCCTGATGATGTCAAAGTGATGGTGGAAGGTATCAAAATCGGTTTGAAGCTCTCGGAAACCAAAGGTGAGTTTTCCAAGATGCCCGTTGGAAAAATGGTTTCTATTTTTCTGTCCTAGATCGAGTCAATAAATGCTCATATACGGGATGGTCATCCTCAACAATCCAAAAATCCGAAATTAATTCACAAGAACACCATCAATAATTGTAACAATATATATTTCGTAGGTAATAGAAGTATCGTACTCTGAACATTTCTGCTGGGAGATCAATTTCGAACTATTCATATCATTCCACTTTCATAAAAAACAAATAATGTTTCCATACAATATCGATAATAATAAATCTATGCATACATCCAGTATTGTTGAAAATTTCGTAGTTTGAGAAATGTATCGTTGATTTTCATTTGTGAGCATAACGAAGTTGTCATCCAGATGATGATTGAATGCATGTACAGAGCGAAAACCACTTATAAAATAGAATTATTTCAGGCGATATCCGAAAAAATTCTGAGAAATTCTCCGACATGTCAATTCATGTTTTGAAAGTGACGTCATTTGAACTACAATTTGAATGCACTTGGGTGCAGCACAAAAAAGGTGTGTTTTTTCAAGTAAATCATCACCCTGTGTTTTTTTATATTTTTCGATTCTTTCTGATGAGCTGATTTCAGCGACCTATTACACTCGTGGGGTGATTTAATTATCCAATGAATTATAGGTACTAAACTTCGAAATTCTCAAAGGACTTGATAAAAATTTCAAGTTACCCGATTAGACAAGTCAATCCAATTTTGGAATATAATACAGGGCGATTCATTAAGGTGCAATACTGAAAGGGTGATTTTCAATTGATCACCAGGTATATTTTTGTTTTTAACAACCTTCAATGAACCAATATCAATGAACTATGGAATTCGTAGATTGAATTCTCAACTGGCTAACAATTAATTTGCACGTTACTCTGTATTTCATCTTATCAATTGTTCGAAATGTTCGCCATTCACTTGTTGGCAGTAACCTAACCTACAGTGAAACTCCTGCCCAACATTTACTATAACTGGAGGTGGAATATTTTGCATCTCTGTTCGTATTCTTTCTTCGAAATTCTCAATATTATCTAGCTAAGTCACATACACTTTATTCTGGCGAACTAGCTGGCCACTCCAGAGCACCTCTTTGTCCGATCCACCTATTAGAAAAGGTTTCCTTTGAATACCCTCCCACAGGTATAGCATAATGGGGTGTGGCCCCATCTTTTGCAACCATATATTTCCACTCAGTAGGGCCGGATCATCTTCATTCGGATAATAGTTGAGCAGGGCAGAAACAACTCAATTCCTACGTTAATTCCAATATGTTTCTTCTGTCATATTCCCTTCAATGAAACTTGGTCCAATAATAGGGTTACCAATGATATCTGCACCAACTTCAACCTTTTGAGAATGTTATGTGTGTGTCTCGCACTTCCAGTTTTTCGCGACCAATATCTACAGTTCTGCCTGTTCACTTCTCCATTTAGCGTGAAACTAGATTCATCAGAAAAAATAATAGACTGAAGAGCTATCTCATTTCTGTCTAACTTGTTCATCATTTCTTGGCAGAACTGCATTCTACGGTCTGTATCGTTTTTGGTTGATTTCTGGGTAAATTCTATTTTTTGGGATGAAGTTTACTTCTGAAATGTTTTCAGGACAGTTGAATGACTGGCATTATTTGCGAACGAAATTTTGCGTGAACTTGACGTCTGATTCCTTCGGATACTTAAACAGAATATTTAATTTCTCATCGTCTACTACAAAATGTCTGTACTGTGCATGAATTTTGGGTACAATTCGTTGTGAGATATTTGGCAAATTAGGATGCCACAGAGTGAACATATTGGCAACTTCAGCTTGACTTCTACATATATTCCCGTTACCTATCATCATCAAAAGTTATATTGGAAGAGTTTCTTTCGAATATGTCATAGCTTATAAGCGCAAACGAATTTTCGAGAGACAAATAATTTAATCGTCAACACTGACATAAAAAGGATGATTTTGTTCGATTGCAAAAATATTTGGGGGAAAAAGCAATAGGCTCTTCCATGTAGGTGTATACCCAAATATCACAATGTCTTTTGTGAAAATATTTTTTGTTTCAATACTACCTTTTTTTACTTTTCAATACGAACAAAGATGCTACAGATTGGGTTACTGTCAACAAGTATACATGGAGAGCATTTTGAAAAATACGATAAAATAAAGATTGTTTCAACATCGTTAACTTTTTATAAACTAGTTGAGAATTCAGCCTACTAATATCATAGGTCATTAAATGAAATTATCAACAAATTTCACATGGTGGTCCATTGAAAAGCACCTATTCAGTGTTGCAATACTACTTGAAGTGTATATTAGATTGACTTTGTCTAAGCATAGTTTTTCTCAAGTATTTTGAAGAATTTCAAAGTTCAGCCTCCATAATTCTTTTAATGATTAATTCACCTCACAAGGGTTCTATATAGGTCGTTGAAATCAGCTCTTCAGGTAGAGTTCAAAAATATGAAAAAATACAGGGTGATCCATTCGAGAAAACACATCCATTTTGTGCCGCACACAAGTGGGCCACCCTGTACATTTCAATAGGGGAGTCTCGCACAAGTTGCCGACTTCAAAAAACCCTTCAAAAACTTCTGCCTCCCCAATTGTAATATTTTCTTCAGGGTTGTGTACAGAATCACAAACGAATATGCTGGATCATTTAATTCAAGTCCCAAAGTGTTTATATTTTTGTCTATAAAAAATTATTTCAATAAGGAATTTTGTGTCTATTGGTACCTGTCCCAATCTTATTCAAATTCTCAGGCATCATCGACCTTAACGCAGAAGAACGGCGTTTCTTTCTCTTGTAGCTCGACTTCCGTTGTTATCAGTTGCATACTCTTATTCAATTTTTTTTTCACAAAATATGTTGTGCACTACCAACTCTTCACATTTTTAGACCCAAAATATTTATGAATGCCACATTTGATACAAAAAGTATATGAGAGCTTCATGACCGAAAGCAATTGGGGAGTGCCGCAAAAGTTGAAAAAAACTTCAAAAGTTCTGTCCAATGGCATTTGTTTGACTTTGTATGGAAAACTGCCAGTTTGATATATCAATTGAATTACTATTGGTCATGAAGCGCTTATATATTTCTTATATAAAATGTGTGATTCATAGAGATTCTCTATCTTAAAATATGAACAGTTGATAGCACAAACAATATTATGGGAAAAATCAGCAGTTGGTAGCACAAACAATATTCTGTGGAAAAAAATTGAATAAGAGAATACACAACACAATAACAATTGATAACAACGGAAGTCAAGCAACGAGAGGAAAAAGTGGCGTTCTTCTACCTTGAGGCATCTGCCATTTTAACCTTAACGTAGAAGAACGCAACTCCTTTCTCTTGTTGCTTGACTTCCATTGTTATCAGTTGTTATTGTATTGTGTATTATCCTATTCAGTTTTTCTCTCACTGAATATGTTTTGCCTAACCAACACTTTGGAACTGAAAATAAATGATCCAGCATATTCAGTTTGTGAGTCTCTAGATCTCCCTGATAAAATTATCACAATTGGAAAGGCAGAATTTTTTTAAGGTTTCTCAAGTTGGCAACTTGTGCGAGACTCTTTTGTGGTTCAAATGACGTCACTTTCGAAACAAGATTTGACTTGTCCGAGCATTTCCTATAATGTTTTCGGATATCGCCTGAAATATATTCTATTCCGCACTGTATAAGGTAATAGTAGATTGTTTTATGAGTAAAGGAAACTCACTTTTCTTACGCATTGAAGCCGCTTTTTTCAGTATTTTCAATGGATAAGCATCAAATGATAAAATAAAAATCATCATAGATCATTATAGTCGCCCTTCGTATACTATATGCGTCAGATAGACATCTGTCAGATAGATAAATAAATTAAACAGTACATTGAATGTGAATTTTACGTTGCTAACAACAAAACATCATAACGACGAGTAAACAAACAATATTTTTTTCATTTTGGAAAATGCTCAGGTAGAAGACGATTGTTGTGATATTTTAAAGGTAGTTTCTGAAGCTACATTGAATCTTTTACCATTCAAGTCGAAAGAAAGATACGAACAATGTTGTTTTTATGGTTAGAATCGTTTATCTGACAGATGTCTATCTGACGGATGTCGTATACGAGGGGCGATTATGATGATCTATAATGTTGATGAGAAGAAAAGTGTTGCTAAACCATAAAACCAGTACTTTTTTTTACGATTTTCTTTTCTTTTGATTTAACGAAAAAATAAATTTTTCCCATTTTTAATATTTGTGATTTTGTGGACCTGTCGTGATTCTGAGGAATGAGTAAATAGCACTGGAAATGCCTTTTCCTGGGGATTATATGTATGAGTATCTGATGTAACCTGGCAATAGATGATGTCATAGCCATCTCTATAAATTTTTTTCATTTTTTAACTTTATGCACGGGTTAAAATACATGCTATATTCCTACAATAGAAAGCTCACAGCAAATCTACGGATTTTTTTCAAAATTTGTTTGTCATTCAACTCGTTTGCCGACACAGTTAGTAGTAACTAAGTGTATTCCCTTGGTAAACTGATTTAATTTCAATGTGAATTTGGTCAAATGCTCAACACAATTTTTCACAGCATTTCCAATATTTTGGCCCCGCAACCTGGTAGAATACTTCTGTCACTAAAACCTGAATTACAATTCATCAAGACTTATTAATTTTTTTTTTCAGCATTGAGAAATTTTGGATTCAAATTAGACAGAACCCCGGTAAAGGGCTGTGAAAATTTATCTTTTGGTTCTGACGGTTATTGGGAATGTGCTATGAGGAGGCAGACAGGTCCTGAGAACCATCAAGCAGGATCATGTAAAATGGGTCCACCTACCGATCCATTAGCAGTTGTAAACCCTTCTCTCCAGGTATATATCAAGATGATGTACCCCTATATCACCATTCATTCATTTCATTATGACGGAGTGTACTATACAATAAATTCCACACGAGTGCTATAGATTGGCACACACTGAGAGCGCTCTCATTTAACTTTTTATACTGCAACAGAAATAAGTTGTGACCGAGCCATTTTGTTGTGGTGATTTTCTCAATCATTTCGAAGTTTTATTGATTTTTTTCAACATATAGTATGTTTTATAAATATATAAAGTCTGCGCCTTTGCAATTGAGACTGGTATAAATGACAAACCATAAATATATTTTGAAATAAATCTTTTTTCTTTTCGGAAGATAGAGAAAATCCTCTATGGATACCTTTTGGTAGTGTGGAAGTCCCTGAATTTTGAAGTCTGTGCTCCTGCATTTCAGAGTGACCCACGGAAATCTCCAGATCATAGGCTCGTCCAGCCGAAGCCTCAAATTACACCTTTTGGCCCATTGTATGTTACTTGATAAAGATTGACGTCCGACAGATCTCAGTTGATCTGACACACAAAAGTTTTTGGTCCACGTCCCTCCCGGACCTTTCGATTCACCATATGGTATCCATGGTTCCTGACTAAGGGCCACTTCGATGACCCTCATAGCAACTGCAAGTCTTGCCATGGCTACCTCACGGTGCTGAAGGTTCATCTGGATGACCTTTATCGTTTGTTTAGTACCCTGAAGAGTTCGTTTCGATCCTGTAGTACACTCGGAATTGCATCATCTTCAGTATCCTGAGAGAAACATCATCAACCGAGAAGACCGAGAGTTGACATAATTTCCTTTTGATATTTCGACTCGATGGTCATTTGTGCCCACGAGTGGGGGCTTTCCGCATTTTCACCAATTGCATATTGATGTCTGATTGGCTGGTGAAATAGAAAGCGCTTTTCAAGGTCAGTAATCCGGAAGTCGAAACACTTTCGACTTTTATTGAAGAAAAGCGCTGACTTTGTTGAGTTTTATGTGTCAACCCCTTTCTGTTTCTTGTGTTTTATACGGTTCTAATCAGTTATCACAAACATAATCCAAAATAATTAAAATAAAATAGTTGTTAAGTTATTGTCTTGTACTTACCTCAAAGTGAAGGTGGTATTGACTCTTGTAACACATGTTTCTCCGTAGTATAAGTTAGGGGTCTTGAATTTATCTTTTGTTTTTTCTCAACCAAAGCTGTCGGAAATACTTCATCTCGTATGTATTTTTCTTTCAGAATAACTTGAAGACTTCTTCGTATCGATCTCATTAACTGGTTCCAACAACCACCCATATGGGACGCTGTAGAAGGGTGGAAGTGTCAATTTATTCTTCTGGAAGACGTTTCCTTTTTTAGTCTATTTTTATCGAAATTTTGTACAAGTTTTGAAAGCTCCTTGCCTGCTCCATTGAAATTGGTTCCGTTGTCCGAGTAGATATCTTTGATTAAACCCCATCTACCGATCAACCTCTTAATGGCCATGATAACAAAAGATGTATCCAATGACCAGGTAACTTCTATGTGAACGACTCTTGTGGTCAAGCAAGTGGAAACTTTCGTATCATTTCTCGTGTCTCATACCCACCATCACATGAAGAGGTCCAAAGTAATTCACACCTGTTTTGGAGAATGGTTTCATAAATGCAGCCAATCTTGCTTCTGGTATCAGACCCGAGATTCTTCCTTCCATGCATTAAACTCGTTCTCCAAATAGAAAGATAGTTTGTTAATTCTGTTGTCCTTTCGAACCTCTAGGCCTTTCTTCACAATTGCTATTTCTTCTGCATATAGATTATTCTTAGTTTTTTATTGGTTTCTACAGTGCATTATGAATCTCAGTATCCAAACAGTTGTTTTTACCAACTTCCCATATAATGAAACTTTCTCAATTCTAGGTGGAAACTGTGCGGTTTGATATTGATGAACAACTAGTAATGATTTTTTAAATTCCAAATCTTACATATCGATCCCTTTTTCGTTTGGCCATAAATCTTCTGACTTGTGTAGAAAGTTCGGACCATTGAATCATCTCTCTGTGGAAAACGCACCTCTTCATTCACTCTAGTAGCTTTATCAGCAACATTTCCCTTTGTTCTAATCCAATTCCAGCTGTTTTGATTTATTAGATCTCGTATTTCACCAATTCGACGGGCTATGATTTTTTTGTACCTGATGTCAGCTCTGTTACATTGAAGTACTGTTTTGAATCTGTCCAAAAACTTTTTTTATGTTTCGGTATTGACATATTTTTTTAGTGGAGCAACTCTGGTCTTTGCGGCTTGTAAGGACACTTCAATCAAACTGTTTTTTCAAATGCTCAAGTAAACAGCGTCTGCGAAGGCTTTTCCGCTGAAATCACAGAGGGCTTGTTACTCCGCATGCTGACAAAGCTCCAGACTGATACTTGCCCCATAGCATCTTGGTATTCTTATAGAATCCATCATCTTTCGCAGATTAGAAACCCACGGACTCCAGGGTTCATTTAGGCTGTAGGGTATTTCATCATCCCATTTGATTTCGATCCTCCAAATTTCCTGAAGTGGAATTTTTACTATGATTATGATATTTCTCAAATATCCTAGAGGGTCGTACACCGACTCAGATAATTTTAAAAGTTCCTTTTTTGTGAGAATTTCCTTTTCATTCAGGATATCTTTGTTGACCATTCGTGGGTTGAGTATAAATATAAAACTATCAGATCCTGGCATCTACTGGAGTCCTAGAACCCTCTCCACATTCGGTTCTAAGTGAATTCATCACGATTTTCCGTAGATTTTGATCTCAGATTTCCAGGTATACTTTAAATACTTCTCACGAATTAGATGTGGGATTGCAGATTCCCCTTCTGGGGACTTCTATTACATTTTTATTCACCCCAATGGCTTCCTCTTGAGTGCATTTACTGTCTAGGGAGTCATCCACATAATGTTCTTTTATTGTAGTTCTTGACGCTCCGCCATATTCATCCTCATGTTCTTCTGCGTTTCTGTTTCTGATGTATTGCCAGATATGGACAATAAGAGGCACCGAAAGTCATAACATTCATCTCATGAGTTTCGGGATCTCTTCCTCATTCTTGTCCCCTCCAGAAGGAACGTGGAACTGTTCTGTCTTCCTTTCTTATCACAATCTGGTGGAATATTTTCTCAATATGTCCAGTAAAAGCTTCTTCATCCTGACGAATGATGATAAGAATTCCTGTAAGTGGTCTGAGAAGATCTGGTCCTTGAAGAAGTTGGGTATTCAAACTCACTGATTTTGTTTTTGATGCAGCATCAAAAACTAGCTTCTTCTTGTTTGGATTGTTGACCCAAAAGTGTGGTAAATACTTAACTTTTCTGCTATCTGTGATGACCGTTTAATTTTCTTGCATATGCCTCTGCCAAATATTCCTCCGAATTTCTACAGTACTTCTGTGCGAAATTTTCATCCTTTTTTATTCTCCTTACCATACAATATGATTGGCTCAGTGCATTTTGACGTTTGTCTGGAAATTCAACATGATCGGTTCTCCACAGTGGTCCTGTCTCGAATCTACATCCAATTATTTTGGTGATTTCTTCCATTATTCTTCCACATCTTGTTTGTTCCTTAGTTTTCGAAATTTTCTCACAGATTTTCACCCCAAAAAATTCAGTACTGAAAGATTATTTCACTAAATTATGCAATTCTTGATCCTTTACATAGTTGCGAATGTGAGGAAGAAAATTTTGAGTGTAACTTTCTGCCTGCATTCCTCCACGAACAATCCATCCTAATGAGGTGTTTGAAAGTATCGAACCATTATACTGTAATTCAATAGTTTTTCGTGGATTGAGCAGCTGAAATTGATTTCAACCGACAAAAAGCAGTGGTTATTTGTTATAATATGACTGAATGAATTTTAGTTCGGGCCTATTTGGATATTTGTTCTGGAGTTCATTTATGTCTAGTGTTCGTCTCAGTAACTGTATGTCTTTTACGATTCTCACTCCTTTCAAATGATGATATTTGATGGGAAACTGTAGGTTGGTGTTCAAGATCCCCTTTTTTCGGAGTTTTTATTCTAATGCGTAATGCCGTTCGTACTCTGGTAGCATAAATAATATGTTTCCCCACTCAAACATAGTTCTTTCACCAAATCAGCATGTATTAGGGATATTATCGAGAAAGCACATATTGCGAGTTCCCTTTGATGAGATTCTATTTTTACTGGTAGAATTTCCAAGACAACATTGAAATCTTCATTTTTGGTGAAATGTACATATTCCAATTTTCTTGTGGTAAATTTTCTCCTGGGGCTATATTTTCGTTTTCATGTAACAGAAAATGATGTTAACCTTCGCAATCATCTATTCCGCGAGAGTTTTATCTGTAGCAGGTTGATTTAAAATGATTGGATTTGAGACAACACAAACATCTGGTGACATTTCCTTGAACTCCTCACATACTTCTAGTTGGTGATTCTTCTTGAACTTGGGGCAAATCAACATTACATTTTGTTATTTTTGGGGCGAAAAGTGGAAAGGATGTTGTCTTTTATTTTGTAGCCAGGTGTATTTTTTTCCTGAATCGTCTATTCTTACCAAAGGACTATCAATGTAACAGAATATTCCTGCTTTTTCTTTGAGTCATTCAGAAAATACCTTCAAGTTTGTGTCATTGAGCTTTTTCCCCAGTCAAGTAGTAAAAAAGGTGGAAGTTTCCTCACTTGGTCTTCCAGTAAATGTGGGTTGTTCATGTGGGAATTTACTACAAGTGCTTCTATAGTGGATGTCAAATTCAAAACAGTATTCGAAAAAAAAATTAAGAGTTTGTTCTTCCTTTTCCGGGAGACAAGACTTTCTTCGCTTTTTCTATCAGCATTGATATTATAATATCAGGTCTTCCGAAGTTCAGTTCCGAACATTCAATGATAGTTTCTTAGTTACTTGTACTTATCAGCAATGGCTTAACAACCTCTCTTGCCCGTCCACGAAGGCATTTCTGAAGTCTAATAAAATTTTCTTCATTCGAGAATTTACTTTTGGTCGATCTTCTGAACTGAGAAGTAAAAGCTGGACATTCCTCTGGATCCCCGTTGAATAAGAGTGAGTCACTTATCAATTGTCGGACGAAAATAGTTTCCAATTGATCACATACACACCTATGGGGTTGAGGGAATTCTGTTTTGTCACCTTTCTCTTGATTTATGTAGCTTTTTTCGGGTAGTTTTATGACATCGAAATAATTGTCTCCTGTTTCTACCAACCAGTTCTCAACCTTTTGGTAATTGTCTAATGTATTTTCAGGTAAATGAAAATCAGAGATTCCGGAATGTTGACTACTTGCATTACTCAAATGTGTCTAGAGAAGGAACTCATCAATCCTTCTCTCTCTTATATCTTTGTGCTCGTATTTTATTTTCCTATTCTCGTATTTTATTTTCCTCTTCTTCCCGTTCTTCCTCCAGAACGGCTAGCAGCTCCTAACTGGAAACTAAGGATTCGTCTTCTTGTTTCGTACACGTTATTGATGTTCCCTTATCTCTGGAACCACAAAGATTCATCTGAGATGCGATATGTACTTCTGGAAATCTGTTCCTGTCCTCTGGTAAAGATATTACTTCTATTTCATCCGTTTTACCGAAAAGATTTCCTTCTTCGCCACATTCACCACCAACTTTGACTTGATTTTTCCCATCTTCGTCAATCTCGATTATGGACTTCTTTGACATATTTTCTGTATTCCTTGGTGCTTTTTCCAATGGCTCGAAGGACCATTGTTAATCTAGATCTTTTTGGTGTTTCTTCACTTCTTTTTACCAATAAAATACTTTTTTTTTCAAATTCTTCATATCTTTCTTCTGGCAGTTATTTCATAACTGTCTTATCATATTGACAACAACGAAACCAAAAACAAAATATACAAGGTGAACAGAATATAAATATTCGCAACAGTCCTGTATGTTGGCCTGTCCGATCTCAATAATTCAGATTTTGTGTGGTGTTATGTGAAAAAACGAGTGTCTCATACAACGCCCCAATCACTTGAAATTTTACACAATCGTATTCGTTAGGTATTTGCTACCATATCACTGTTGCGAAATGTTACAATACTATTGCTAGAGCCAGAAAATGTCAGGAAGCTGGCGGAATGCACTTCGAACATTAAATTCCCTCCAACTAATCCTGGCATTATGGGTATTTTTTATGTTGGAAAGGATTATGAACTTTTGATATCTGAAAATTGATGTTTTTTTGATTCACTATCATTCAATTCTGCATCCACAATATTCTTGATGAGCGACATATCCCAATTTACTCATATTTTGAACCGACAAAACCAAGAAGGACAAGGTTTTCTAGTGGACGCGTATATTTTTTTATGTATGACCACGCATACAGAAGAGTCCAATTCCGATGATTCTTTTTTCGTTGGATAGGGTGTACTTCGAAGTTGGTCCCATTTGGATTTAAACTAAAAAATCCATCCCTAAGGGTAGCAAAATGGGGGATATTGATCGTTCACCTTATGAATTTTGGTCTGTTAACCGATTCTATCAGGCATAACTTTGTAGTGGGTTTTCCGATTTTCATTAGATAGGGTGTACCTCATATTTGATAATATTCTAATTTCGGATGAAATAATCCACCCCTATGGGTAGAAAGATAGGAGATGATTGTTTTTTCACTTTTGAACATTGGCACACATATGTAGTTGATCCTCGTAAATCCGTCACAATAATAACTTTCATTGAAAGGATGGAATCATATACGAAGTGATAGAATCAACTAACCAGAACTTTCAAAAGTAATTTAAATTACATGACAATAAATAGTTAAAGTAGATGATCATATTATACAGTTAAAAGTTGAAGTAAGCTAGGTAAGTAAGTATTTTGGAGGTAATCAAAAATTAAGTAGGTAGTAATTAGTAGATTTCAGCCCCAAAGAATTGAAAAATAAAAACTTCTCAACAAAAAATTGAACCGACGAAACAATCAATTGGAAAGCGAAGAATAAAATAAACCTTTTTAGTATTAATGATAATTGAACTCCTAAACTAATGTAAGTAACTAATTTTGAGCCGGGCCAAACAAACTGGCTATTGAATTAGGTGAAGCGTAAAAAGAAGGCAGAGATGCACGGCTGCGTTTTGATGACTTCTTTCATAGATAATGATCTTCGATAATTGTTTGTTTGGCGCCGACTCAAAATCAGTTACTTACATTAGTTTAGGAGCTCAATTATCATGTAGACTAAGAAGGTTTATTTTATTTTTTGCTTTTTAGTTGATTTTTTCATCGGTTAAATTTTTTGTTAAGAAGTTTTTATTTCGATATATAATTAGTGTATTAGGATTGTTATACATCCGATTTTCGATTCGAAACCATCAATGGATTTGTCGTGAAAATTGAAATCTGAAGATTGTGTGTCTGATAGGAATAATTTTAAAAAAATATTTTTTTTTACAATAAATGGTGTTGGGATATCAATTCGTCATAGGTACTCAACTAGGTGGAAAAAACAATTATATAATATTATTTACCCATTTTTCATCTCCATCAAATTAGTTGAAATGGGTCCAACGCACTCTAGATTCAGAAATAAAAATGCTTCTGAAAAATCAAATGCACCTATTTTTCGTCTCAAAACTATGTGATCGTACTCAGAATCACCCCTAGCATACAAAAAAACTAAAATATACACGGTGTCCGTTCTGTTTCCTTATTCATGGTAACGTCGCATCAGAGTACACCAACTTGTAAATGACATCGAAGTTTGATTCGGTTTCTTTTCGTCAGACAATTATGAATGTGCCAAAATACAAAATATTTTCAAATAATATCCTGAGATGGCGAATCATATAGTCCGTCGAGCTGTGGAAATAAAAGAATTATTTATGGTAGTGTCATAACCTCGCCAGTAAACATCTTAGCAGATTTGAATGTAATCTATTGCTTTTAAATTTCACATTACTGTGCACAGAGTACTGAAATGGACGTTTTGAGGAAATCAAACGTTACAACGCCATCATCTTCATATTCCGATTCGTCCGCTAAAGTCTCATTTTGCGTACTTGTTACATAAACTACTAATCTGTAACAAGTACGCGAAATGAGGCCTTAGAGGTCTAGTAGATTTGTAAGCTTGTATGATTTCGTTTTCTCTAGGTTCACGGTGTTGACAGACTGAGAGTGATAGACACCAGTATAATGCCCAAAGTGACGACGGGCAATACCAATGCACCAGCCATCATGATAGCAGAGAGGGGTAGTGATATGATAAAAGCGCGATGGCGGACGCCTCAAGCTGGATTCTTCTACTCAAACGAGCCCAGTCAGAGGATAGATAGACAATGGGGGTCGTGGTAGAATGTTTGTACATATTTATTTAGGATATTTATATTTTATGTAAGGTCGACGTAATTCAGTAAATATTTTGAGTACTGGCTGTGTATTATTAGATTACTTCAAATATTGAATGGAAAATTTCATTAATAGAGTATTTCAATGTACAGGGTGTTGATTAACTACGAGATCAAACTCGTAGGGGCATTTTCTTCGATGATTATTTGACAAAAACCCAAACATTATAAGGCTCTGTTCTCGAAACATAGGATGATAATATTTTGTCAAGGTAATCAATTCAAAATTATAGATTCAATAATGTTCATGGAAAAAAATTATGAAATTTTGTTATTTTCAAAGTCCTCTTTTTCTTAGGGTCACGAACTCCCAATTTTTTTGCGACAACACCGCGTCTAATAAATTTTTTTTTTTTGAGCTTCTCGTTTTCATGAAGTTCATGGCTTGAGAGTAATTAAAAAAACGAAAACATTTGTTCAATATTGCATGATAGAATGGAATTATTTGAATATTATTTTTAGTGGAAAACTCACTCTTGACACTGTTTTGGCCTTATAACCTTGCACAATCTGATATTATATGGATCGGGGAATCTATACAAGTGCAGAAGGGCTATAAATTACTTTGCCCTGATAAGTTACTACATACGACAAATTATTTTTCACGAATGGAGAAATATTCAATTATTTAGTAACTTGTCGTATTCTAAGTTTGGCCAGAAAAAGATATTGAATTAAAAGTAAGGGTTTCCACGTGTGATCCATATCAGAAATATTTGTTGATGTACAGTTTTCAACAGATAGTAGAATGAATAATAATAATAATAATGATAATAATAATAATAATCGCTTTTATCGATAGGAAACGGTGAACAAAAAGGAACAATTGATCAATACTTGACTATCAAAAAGCAGAGTACACTCTCAACCTGCGGGTACTTAGAACTGAAGGAAATGACCTAAGACAGAAACTACGCAACTACTCAAAATATAATAAGTGTTAGTTCAATACGTTATGTTTTGATAAACCTATCAGAAATGATTGAAAATATATAGGAGTTATAAAAAAATAGAATGGTATGAGAATAAGCAAAAAATATGTAGAGCTGCATCATAGAGGAATTTACCCAGATAACAGAGAATTTTTGTGTTTGTGTTTGAAACATGCAGTGGATAGTATTTTTAACCGCTCAGGAATCATTTTGTAAAGCCGAGTAATATTGAAGGAGAATTACTTTTGTCGACCCCATATGCTCAAGATTTGATAAATAGAATATAAATATCAGACTCAGTGGTTAGAAGAAAATTCAAAGTGTTTATGCCTGTCGAGTGTTATCAGTGTGGAAATCCAAATCAGCATCTGGAGAGTGGTCACTCATAGAGGAGTTAACAAAATGGCCCTTGATGGCTTGATGGTCTCTCAGGTGCTCCGGAATTACACGAGTTACCATTTAAGAATGAATTTTCAAATACTCAAGCTCCTTCCTGAAATTTTTATTGTTTCCAATGTTATTAATTCTGAACTGGCCTTTTTCTCTCTAATTTTGGCGTATTAAGTTTTATTTCTCAGATCTTCGTGGTAGATCCAATGTCTCACTTCTTTCGTATGATTGTACTTTTCAAGAGCCCGATTTCTGAGTGACATATTTTTCTTTATAACATAGGTAATCCAGGAGCATGGGAATCGAACAACGCCGCTATGATGTCCTTAAGTATGATGACTTTGTCATCAATATTATCGGATAGAAGAATAGATGAAAAGTCAAAAAGTTCAAGATCTATAAAAAGAGATCAGACTAAATGCTTTGAAGTCACAAAATATATAGGGGCAAGGCTTGGCCCGTTCATTCGTAGATACTATGCGACAAGATACCATGCAATGGTCAGATAAGCCAGTGTCTATAACGAATGTATTGTTGGGATCGATTGACCACTCGATCTGGAGCATACCAATCTTTTCGTAGGGCGGATATTTTTTTCTCTCTCTTGTTATGGAGTTCTTTTGAATTATTTTCGTTTTATTTCATTCTACCATGTGGTCGTCATTGGATTTCAAAATATGTTCTTATAATTTTGTACCTCTGATCTGTCAATTATTGACATCATATCGATGTTCGTCCTGAAGCACTTTTAACGGTCTTGATGTTCGACGAATATGAATTTCGCCACAAGAACAAAGTATAGTTCACCCAATCATATAATTTGTTTTCTGTGTTTTTCGGTTTCAGTTGAGATCGATGTGTTAGTTGTTCTGAAACTTCAAGATAATCTGGGAAAATGAGGTATTTTGTTATTTTTGAAAGTATTGGCTGTTGTGTCCGCACTGAACTTATTAGTCGAAGCTTTGTGTATTTTTTTTTGTTATTTCATTGAGAGTGTTTTCCACGAATTCATAAGCATACGCATTGTTCTTCAGTATGGAACTTAGGAACACAATTTCTTCTTCAAAGATTTCTGTTGAATTGCATATCATTTCAGCTAGTATCAGTTGTAGTTGAGATATAAATTAGTGTGTTTTCTTTCGGAAAACAGTTGTGTTGGTATGATCTGGGTATTTTCTTGAGACCTCCAACTGCTGTGGTTATTGGCCTTTGGATTGAAATATGCATTAAGGCTTTTCGCGATTCGATATATATGCCAATTTGTCGTATAAGCCAAGGGTCTTCTGCGTCGCATTTCTGTCGTTGGCCAGACATTGTTTAAGTTCATTCGCCTTTTTTTTTCGAAACTCTTTGCATCTATTCTCATCGATCTTTATCTTTTCACAAAATTCACATTTGGGTTGTCGTTCGCCACTAAGCTGAACTATTGATAAGTCTGCGATAACCCAGACGGAGACGCGTTATGACGGCTTGTTCTCTTCTGGATTCAAATGGTGAGAATTTCCATGGTTCCACTGATTGTTTTACAGCTCTGAGCTTGGTCTCCGACCCTTTCCATTATATGTGCCATTTTCCCGATACCATTTCTCTCAAATATATCTCCAGGTCTTCCGGTCTAACGGGAATGTCATCAATTTCTTTTTAATTCGCTGCTTCTCTTGCAGCTTGGTCTGCCATTTCATTTCCTGCGATGCCATTATGGCTTGGTATCCATATGAATTTTGGTGGATTTCCCTCACTCATAAGCAATTTTATACAAGAGAATTATCTGGATAATGAGTTCTTTACTGAGAGGTTTATTCAGTGCTTGTAGAGAGGAAGTAGTATCTAGGTGCAAGTTCAATATACCACAAGGCTTGTGGGATGGCATAAAGTTCCGTGGTGAATACAGTAGCCTTCCTAGATGATCTCCAGGAGTGGCTTATTCCCGATTATGTAAAAGCAACTTGCGCCCCTGCCTCTATTTGTGATACATTTGTATATATTATTTGACTTTCAGGGTACCCATTTCTCATCCTGAGGAACCCTTTTATAATAAGGCTTTGGTTCGTTTCTTTTTTCCGAAATTCAGTTAGTTGTAGTTTTTTTCCAGAGATGTTCAATGTCCATGGAGGAGTTTCACATGTGGTCTGGTTGTGGATCCTTGGCATATGGTACTCGAGTGAGTTCAACAATTCTCTGGGGCGGATTCCACCTGGCCTTGTTATAGTTGCCCTCCTGGCGTATATATCATACTACTCGTCGGATGGAGTTTAAGGATAGCAAGGATGGTGTGGTTGTGCCGATATGCCGTAACCGTAGCTGACTAAAAGTTGTCCACGCCTGAATTTGAGTGGAGGTGCTCCTGCTTATGGTCCAGTTCGAAAGGCCTCCAAAGCTAACCTCAGGGCTGTTCCTTTTATGTAGTCAAGTGCCTTGAGCCATGATGGACAAGCTGCTCCGTAAATAAAATATCAATCATCTATTTTTGACTTAATTACTGCCATATATATTCCAATAATGGTTTATGTGTCACTTTTCCAATTGATTTTAGCTGTGGCTCTAATGGGATTGAGAGCGTCCTTGCATTTTGTGGACAGTTTTTTTTATGTATGGCGCTACGAATGTTCTCTTGTGCATTCGGTGCAATTGACTGGGGATAAATATCTCACTTGGTTTATTGCCCGGCAAATTGACTGTTGAATTGATTGATCAAATTGACTTCGTACAGCTGCAAAAATGTTTTATCAATGTGTAGCTTTCAATGTGTCCATTATTTATGTAGCGGCAAGATGTTACTTTATTTTCCCCTAGCTAAGTCACTCAGAAGGAGAGACCCGTGCGTGAACTGACTCTGATAGATTCATATAGTGTGATGTTAAATATTTTGTTTTCCTTTTTTCTTATTTTTGGACGCCACTCAGTTAAACAAGAAACTAAAGAAATAATCTACTACAACTGAGAACCTGTAGATTAAAAAGTATACATAAATCATAGATAATTTGAAAAATACTCTGTGGATGGATTCATTTAGAAATCTAACTCTGGCTGCTCAAAATATCCAATGTATTCCCAATTATCACAATAATGTGGTATCACACATTATAAAAGTCACATAAAGATATTCAAGTAAAATAAAGGTTTTCGATATTTTCTCCACTGTGCAATCATTGGGTTACGTTTCGAAGTATAGTATCGATAAAGGCATTTTCTCGAATTTCGAATGAGATTGATATGTACTGTGATCATATATACAATTTCACAATGCTGAGAAGGTTCATAGATGAATACAGTTATGTAATATAGGTCTCTGTACTTCCGTAGAAAATATATGACAACAAAAAAATTGGTTTTTCTCGAACCATGACTTAATTTGCCTGTAGGTACCAGTATCAATTGACCGTTACCAGGAACCAGGCACCAAGAACCCTATAATATTTATACGATTGGTACCTGACCAATATATAACTTATTTGTACTTATTAATTTTATTATTATTGGAAATTTGTTCACAGAATTCTTGATCATACTGTATAACGAAGTAAACGAACTTAAAATCAAAATTCCTAGAGATCATGGAAACCATGGGAATTCATACCATGGAAATATTAAAATCTTTACTGTGGGTTGGATGAATTTCTTTCCTTCATCTAAAGGTGAGCTCGTGTCATTCTCCATCAATGACTCGTGGTGTAAATCTCGTGCAGAACCATAATCATTTCCAATCTCGTGAGAGGTGTGGTTGCATTAACATAGTTACCATCAAAACTACGAAAATGTGCTAAACCATACACAATGGAAACTGTATTCAAATCTCCACTTTCTCAAAACTACTACTCAGAAGAGAAAAACTGCATGGTTGGCCTCGCCATCACTTTCACAGCGAAAAGAGAACCTTTTTCCGGAAACCTCCTTCACTTCAACTTCATTACTAGAGAACCGAAAATCCAAATTCCGTGAGTAATTTAAATTCAGTTCTCAAAAAATTTCCTTTTCATTTTGGAATCACTCCTTCCAATCTGTTGGGAAGGAAACGGACAGAACACATCTAATGACAATACTTCTAGTCAAGTTTTTGCTGATACAAACCGATGAACTGTTTCTTATATCTAATGTGTAAATATACTCATGATTCTTCATTGAATCTACCTCAATAATAAGGAGAAGTACTCCAGAGATATAATTCATAATACTGGGCCCTTTATATTTACTTCATACAGAAATAGGTATATGAAAGATTATCATCTTGAGATATCTTTTCTCAACTACGAGAATAATGAAAATTATATATTTATATGTGAGTCAATAGGATTAGTAATTCATATACAAGTTTCAACCCATACTGCTCCGCAGTGCAAACGTTACAAATGTTCTATTTCAAAATAACGCCATTCTCTCGAGGCCTGTGCCGGTCAGTTCTGGAGTGTACCACAGCTGTTTTTTTTTTTTCGGAACACAGTTGTTTTGATATGATCTGATTTTATTATTATGTCATCTAAAAAGTTGGTTATTTTTGTCTGATTCCAATGTGAATTTAATCCTTGGTTCTTGTTTGCATGATCTAAAAATGAATTTAATTCATCAACATATCTTACAACTCTGGACTATTTTGATGTGTTTCAATGTGAAATTCCTCAAAGTGTTCCATAAAAATATCGCTCATGGGGCATGATGGGGATCCCATACCCATGCGGACTTCTGTTAGTTGATAGTATTCATTATTGAATTGGAAATAGGTGTTTGCTGTACATAATTTCCCTGTACAATTTACTTATGTTTCCAGATTGTAGTATGTTATCATCTCAAAAAAAAATGTCGAGGAAGAATATAGTTATTCTAGTCGTGTGAAAAAAGTTCATTAGAATTCAAGATGAATACATTTTTCATAGAGTGTTTTATTTTTGAATGTCATAACTTTATAATCAAGAATTTTCAGATCTCAATAAAATAATCATGTTGAATAAATCAGCTTTCGGGAAAAACACATTTTTTATTAGGACTTTCTGAAACTATTGATAGAAGCATTTCGTTAAAAACGTTGGAAATATTGGGTATCGCTGGTGAACTGCTGGGATGGTTCAGGAGTTACTTGTGTAATAGGAGGCAGCGGACCAAAGTGGGTGATTCAGTTTCTGAGGAAATAACAATTCAATCGGGAGTACCGCAGGGCAGTGTGTTGGGGCCGCTCTTATTCATTTTGTATTTAAGTGACATGATTAGTAATACAGAGTGTGAATTCATGAACCTATTTGCAGATGACACACTAATTTCTGAAAGTGATATCGACTACAGCTATTACAAAAATGAATAATACATTGAAAATATTGAAAACATTTTTGAAAATAAACAAACTGAAATTGAATGCTCAAAAAACGAATGCAATGATACTAGCAAATAAATATAAATATGATCAAATAAACATTATTAATATCGAAATAAAAATAGAAAATACTAAACTACAAATTATAACTGACTTCAAATACTTTGGATTCATTGTAGATAATAATCTGAATTTCCATAAGCATGCCCAGTACATCAAAAATAAAATATAAGAAAAAATGTTTTTATTTTCAAGAATATCTAGTCAACTCTCCATAAACTCTCGAATTACTTGCTATAATTGCATCATTCAACCACATTTTGATTATTGCAGCTCATTATCATACTTACTCAATTTGAATGAAAAATCTCAATTATGAAAAATGCAAAATAGAGGGATGAGGATAATTCTGGGATGTAATAAATTAACACCTATACCTTTAATGCTGGATGCACTGAAATGGTTACCAGTTACTAGCAGATTGTATTATATGATTATGGGATCCATCTTCAAGATAACTCTGGGAGGTCAACCTGAGTATTTTAATGAATTTGTTATTTTAAATCAGAACATCCACAATTATGCCACTAGAAATGGGGTAGATTTCCATATAAATAAAACAAATCTGAAAATGGCCATGAATTCTCTGTTCTTTGAAAGTTTAGAATCCTATAATGGACTTCCACAAATGACGAAAAATGCAAGAACAGTAACAATGTTTGAACACGAATCAATTGAACACATCAGAAATCATACCAATGTTGTTCACGAGGCAGACAATCTTAGTTCTATATTCATGTGAATTCTTCTTGATTTTAAATTTTGAATACTTTACTGATGTTATTCTTTTCTAGATACTTACATATTGATATTAATAGTAATGTTAATTTTTTAGTCATATAAAGATTGTAAAAATATCAAGTGAATGTACTTTGAATAAGTTATATGTTTTTACTAGTGTATATTAGGGATTCCTATTTAAATAAACTACATACCTACTAACTATAATCAAAGTAATTCCAAGAGAAAACTCAACTTCAAGTACTTCAGTATAAAGACAAGCCCATCAGATCTTCTCCTTGAATTGGAGGTTGTTAGGCTTATGATTTTAGATCCCCCCAAAGGACGAAACGGTTGGGTGGCCTGGGTGGCCAAGGTTTTGGATCTATATGTCCGATCCGGAGATTGGCAAAATTTCACTGCAACTAAGTACCGTGGTCAAAAATACACAAAAAATCTTGAAAAAAATTGAAAATATTTGTAAAATACAACCAAATTTCGGGAACCAATGTTCCGCTACTCAAAACCGTAAGAAAATACCGACAATTGCAGGATGCAAGACATACCTCTGAATATGTGTAATTTTGAACTGGTTGACAGAGAATCCTTATTAACATTTGTAGTAGGCTACGGGTAATACGTATCCAAACTGTGCCTCTGCAATAACGTCAATTATTTACCAATGAAAACAAACCAATCTCCTTATATCCAAACTGATAGATGAAGTCAGCATACTTCAAAGCACTCAACAAAATACTTTTATCAGAAAATTATTCGTATAGTATTGTAAAATACACGTTTTTTTAATTCGCACGAAAAGTAAAGGAGATCCACTGGCCGAACAAATTTTGAATATGCCAATCTCCATGTTAGAATTGCCAAATGTCAGTTCGCTAGTAATTGTCCTGTCCCTACTGTTCCGTTTGTATTTTGAAAATTGCATTCAAAGTGCTTTTTCTCTTCCCTTCATAGTCATTCGTGTTTTGATTTCTGGCTTGGAAAAATCGAAGGTATTTTTTCATTTCTCACATGTCATATTATAATACGTTGAATCGTGAAAATTATTTGAATGTATTTCATCAGAATATCCGGAGTATTACAAAAACATTTGATGAATTCTTGCTAATGCTCAGAGAGTGTGGAATCATTTTGGATTGTATCGTTCTTAGTGAAACATTTAAGCTCCAGGATCCAAATTAATTTTCCTCAGATGGATATGATTTATTATATAGTGAAGGTTACAGAAACAGCAGTGATGGAGTTATATTTATCCTAAGTCAGTATAATTATACTAGTGAAATAGTGTGACTGTACATGTATTGAACTGGAAATAAAACTCCCAGTCAATAAACTATTGATCACTGGCATCTATAGATCCAAATAAGTATCCTGAAACGTTTGCTTGTATACCATTTGGGAATTCACCTAGAACAAACAAGAAGAAATCAGTTAAGCACCAATTGGTCATCGGTGACATGAACTTGAATTTGTTAAATGAGAATGATAGAATAGTTAATGATAACCTTAACGTATTGAGTGAATACAACTTCCGCTCGCTTATCAACAAAACTACTCGTGAACAAAATGATTATGTTTGTTGTATTATATTGTTTCCTTAAACGCACAATTACTGACATACAAAACGAATGCCAACCGTGTATAATAAAGACCGACGTTTGAAAAATAACACTTACAAAATGAAAATATGTCAAGATACAAAAAATATATTAAGTGCAAGAATGTTAAGAATGATCTAGTTATCTTCGACTGGACATTGTGATATTGTAGATATTCAACAGGAAACAAGCTATTTTATTAAAGGACTCCAAAAAATAAAAGAAAGAAGAAACACTTTAAATAAACAAAAGGAAAGTGAAAACTGTAGGGAATGTTGGATGACAGCTCCATAAATCACAAACATATTAAATATGTAGAATTTAAAAAAATCCGACTTGGTATGCGGAAGAGTACAGAAATTATAAAAATTATCTAAAACTTCTGATGAAACATACAAAAAATTATTATTATGGAAACAAAATCAATGGGAACAAATTGAATACCAAAAATTGGTAAAATAAATTTGGATACCGCTAACACGTTCAACGATTACTTCGCCAATGTAGGTATAGGGATGGCCAACAAAATAACTTCCAGGCAAAAAGCTAAGCACACCTAAACCAATTCTTGATATTTTTTTTCTAGAACCAATATCATTTATCGAGATAGAAACAATTATTGCAAATCTCAAATCCAATAAGGCCCCTGGATACGACTTGATTGAAGCGGAAACTTTAAAATATATATCCGAACATATATTGTATCAATTATCTCATTTAATCTACATGACGATACGCAGTGGCTATGTTCCCGAAGAATTTAAATCAGCAGTGGTTGAACCAATATTTAAAAAGAAGATAAAACTTTATCTGTTAATTATCGACCTACCTCACTAATTACCACCCGAATTTCGAAATAGTAATGAAAGAGATGTTGGAGAAATATTTGAATAAATTTCAGTTATTATCTGAGAGACGGAAAATTAACGAATGATGTCATTATCCATCTCTGTAGGAGCGTATACCAAGTAGTTGATGATGGAGGCCGAGCTTTGTGTATATTCCCCGATATCTCCAAGGCGTTCGATTCAGTAGATCTACTCTTAGAGAGGTGTTGGAGAGAGAGAGAGAGAGAGGAGATAAGGGGAACTCCCCACAAGCTCTTCTCTAGCTATTTATGCAACAGAAAACAAATTGTACAAATTTTTTCTCTCGATACAGAAGGTGAAATAATTAGATTGGCTGATGACACTATCATTTTTCACAAAGATAACAGCTGAACGACTCTGAAAATAAAATCTGAGAATGATATGGTGAAAATCTTGAACTAGTTCAGTTCTAGAAAGCTGACAATAAACTATGACAAAACTGAATATATGCCCTACACTTGCTATAAAAACCGACTTCCAAAATTCAGGTTATTGTCTATTGCACATAATGATTATATCGAGATACATTCTGCTTCAGAAATAAAATATTTAGGGGTGACAATTGATCAGCACCTTAGGAGGGATAGGCATATAACAAACGTCGTCAAGAATTTCAGAAGCATGTTATTCAGATTTAAATATTTATCGAACATTCTAGAAACTTATCGAATTGAAATGTTATACTACGCCGTCATTGAGTCAAGAATTCAGTACGGAATCTTTGGATAGGGTGGTGCTCTCGATGTTAATCTCAAAAAAATTATTCATACTAGAGGAATATTTCCTGAAAATTGTGAACAAAAAAAATTATACTTTAAAAAAACTTAAAAAACACGCTTATATAGCAATGAGGACTAAAAAGTTGAGAATAATAAAAATAAAGTCATTGACCGAAAAACGTTATCTTTTGTAAAAAAAGCATGGAATACTTCATTCACTTTTCATGAGAGAATAAGCTATGCAATCTCCATATCTTTGGAATGTAAATTATGCTGAGTACGATCAATGCATTCCCCATAGATTTGATTGGGCGTCTCCTATCACTATAATTTAAATGAATATATATCTCTTGATGCACAAAGACAATAAGCTGAGTGATTTTAATATGTTTTTGTTGAAATAATACACTCAGTATATATTCAATTGTATCATGGCCCTTTTGCATATATATCCTGAAGAGTTGATATGGTTGTTGATGTATATAGTTTAGTAATTATCAGTGTGGCCTATTTGAAAAAAAAATATATTTTCCTATTACATTTACTGTTCAGTCCAGTATTTCTATTCAGGATTGCTCAACATATATAGTTAATCGAAAAATTTGAAGACTATTGGTATGGCAAGTCAGTCAGTATATCGTGTCGAAAAATTATTGAACCTGGAAGTATGCGATGAAGATGCTACTCTTAAGAGATAAGTTGTTGAAAGCTGTCAAACCCTCAGCAGGTGAGACAGTTGATACTGAAACTGATCTGCAAGCTTCAGCCGCAATGGTTCTTAACATCCATTCGGATATCTACGTTCGCACGAAAACTGCAAACAACGCTAAAGAAGCATGGACCAAATTAGAAAAGGCATTCGAGAGTACTGGACTCCGCCGGCAAATCATACTGGATCGTCAGTTCTATTCATATGAACTGAGTGATTTCCACAGAATGGAGGAATACATCAACAAAATGCTAGAAATCCAAACCGAATTGGAAGGTATTGACAGAGAAGTCAGCGATGACTATATGGCGTTCAAATTGCTGGCAAATCTAACAGACGATAACGATTCATTAGTGATGGCTATGGAAAATAGTGCTAAAATATTGGTATAAGATTCCGTTATCGAAAATCTTCTACAAGAAGAAGCCAGGCGAAACGAGAATCATATGAAGAATGACTCAGCTCTAGGAAGCAAATACAGTGACCATGCCAAAAAGTAATTCCAAGCTACTGAAATGAAAAACGGCATTCCAATAGGTGTTTAATATTTGGAGAACTAGGCCATATAGCAAAAGTGTGAAGAAACAAAAGAAACCATTATGAAGAACAGTCATCTACAAAGCCATCAACATCCAAGCAGGAAGCAAGACATGCATAAGCAGCAGTTGAGAGTGAAGTGACAGCAGGAAGCCATGAAAACTGGTACTAAGATTCTGGTGCAACCCACCATATGAGTTCACAAAAACAATTTTTCAGAAGTATCAATTCTGCTGATCGAATAATCAACGTAAAAACTATTGACGGGAAAAAAAAATTATTCGAAGAGATCCGCGTCGAAGACTCCTTATACATTCCTAATTTGAAGATGAACCTATTATCAGTTGGAAAAATTGCTGATGAAGGAAACGAACTATTTTTCAATGACATGAAGTGTACTATAAGAAGCAAAGATACCAAAGAAGTTTTAGGAACAGGCTCTAGATAAAGATGGTTTATACACACTCGACGTTGTCAGAGATAAAGTTTGTGTGACAAAAACTTCAAGTGATTATATCAGTAACAATATACTCAAAGAACTCCAGAAAAGACTAGTTTTAGGATTACCCAAAATGTTTTATCCAATGGAGAGATTTGTGAACGGTGCATTACTGGCAAACACAATAGAGCTTCATTTCCTAACAAAAAAGGAAAAAGACTCAAATATTAGGACTTTTGCATTCTGATCTGTGCGGGCCCATGGAAGTGCAATCAATTGGTAGAGCAAAATATTTTATCACTTTCATAGATGAAAAGTTAAAAAAAAACTGCAGTTCACTTTTTACGTCAGAAAAATTAAGTTTTTAGTTATTTCAAGAAGTTTAAAATTATGGTTGAAACTGAAACAGGAAAAAAACTAAAGAAACTAAGAACTGACAATGGGCGAGAAAATTTTAACAAACCCATGGAAGAATTTCTGCAACATAATGGTATCTATCATCAACTGTCAGCGCCATATGCTCCCAAACAAAATGGTGTAGCAGAAAGGGCTAATTAAACCATAGTCGAGTGAGATGCATTCTTGAAGGAGCACACCTCGATAAAAAAAAATTTGGGCAGAGGCCGTCAGTACCATAGTTTATACAGTGCTAGTCAAAAGTCCCCTCCCCCCCTCGTATCTTTTGAACGGGTATACTTATAATAATGAAATTTGGAGGGTGGAAATAAACGGATGTAGGCTTCTCAACTGGTCATAACAGGTGACGCAATAGTCATAAATGACGTCACAAGGCCACTGTGACCAATAATTTTAAATGGGACCCTATGGCAAGTGACAGCTCGTTTGAAAGGTATTGAAAATACCTATTCAGTCATACCAATTTTGTTTGGGTTTCGGCTGATTTTGATTGATAAATTGAAGAAATACGAAAATTATAGTTTCGCATTTAATTAATAAAGATTTAAGAACCAGTTCTTATAATAAGTGTTCAAAATGTGCTCCATCTACTTCCTGGCAGTAATGCATCCTATTGCTAAACTCTTGACGTACTCGTCCCAGTGTGTCAGCGGAAATTGCCCTACATTCTTCAACAATTCGTTGTTTCAGAATGGCAATACTGTCAGGTGCTGTAGCGTAAACCTTAGATTTCAAGTACCCCCATAGAAAAAAATCTAATGGTGTAAGGTCCGGTGACCGAGCTGGCCATTCGATCGAACCTCGTCGTCCAATCCATCTACCACGATATTCTTCATCTAGGTAACGTCTTACTGCACCGTAATAGTGTGCAGGAGCACCATCTTGTTGAAACGTTATTTCCAAGTTGTCGAATTCATCTGGATTATCTTCTAGAATTTCAAGAATTAACGACTCAATATCATTTTGTAACATCTCCAGATACAATTCACTGGTTAAGTTAGCATTGAGAAAAAGAGGCCCAACTATGTGGTTTCCCAAAATACCTGCCCAAACATTTACTTTTCTGGAAATTGAGTATGTTTTTTCACGAAAGATGTGAGGATTTGTGTCACCCAATACCTCACATTTTGAGTGTTAACATTTCCATTGAGAAAGAAAGTACTTTCGTCACTAAAACAAATTGTCTGTATGTAGCCTGGTTGTTGGTTCATTTTATTGGACATAGTTTCACAGAATTCTAGTCTTCGGTCGGGGTCATCATCTGAAAGTTGGTGCACCATTTTTAATTTGTATGGATGAAATTTGTTTTTAGCCCTATGTACTGTCCTTTGACTGACTTCACAGATAGACGCAACTTGGGCTGTGGAAGAAGTAGGGTTTACTACCATTTCTCCAATTATGTCAATTTTTTTGTCATCACTAATTGTTGGTCGACCAGATCGTTTGGCATCTTGAACACTACCTGATGCTTCAAACTTCCGAAGAAGCTCCCTCAAATAAACCCTCGATATAGGGCGATCGGGGTACCTCTCATTAAACAGTCGTTCCGCTGCATGGAAATTGTTTCTACATTCACCAATTATTAAGATAGCTGCTACTTTGTCGACTACAGTACGTACCATTTTGCCTATGTAAACACTTAAACGTCTCGTTAAACAATAGCTTAGGTAAATTTTCAAGGTATAAACACTTTTGACAAGTAGAGAATTCAAAAACGTCAACCTTTTTGACAATTAACCAGAGGCGTACTTTAAAATCTTTATTAATTAAATGCGAAACTATAATTTTCGTATTTCTTCAATTTATCAATCAAAATCAGCCGAAACCCAAACAAAATTGGTATGACTGAATAGGTATTTTCAATACCTTTCAAAGGAGCTGTCACTTGCCATAGGGTCCCATTTAAAATTATTGGTCACAGTGGCCTTGTGACGTCATTTATGACTATTGCGTCACCTGTTATGACCAGTTGAGAAGCCTACATCCGTTTATTTCCACCCTCCAAATTTCATTATCATAAGTATACCCGTTCAAAAGATACGAGGGGGGGAGGGGGACTTTTGACTAGCACTGTATAATCGTTCCCTCAATTCCTCCGTCAATTCCTCCGTCGTGACAGCCTACTTGAATTCTGAATTATCGAAAGAAATATTCATGGAGTTGCCGAAAACAGACCCTTCGGAGGACTTTAAAGTTATTTGCAAATTGAATAAAGCAGTACATGGGTTGAAGCAATCAGATCGAGTAAGGAACAAAGAATTACACACCAAACTGATGAAAAATAATTCAACTCAATCGGAGGTAGATTCTCGCTTCTATTATCGAATGGGAAATGAAGAAATTTTCATCATCACAATTTGTGTAGACGATACTTTGATATTCGGTAATATCAAAAGGAAAATTGATGAGTTCAAAGAGGAATTGAAGAGGGTATTTGAAATAAATAACTTGGGACCAGCGCACCAGTGTTTGGTGATATGAATAGAGAGAGATAGAAGAAAAGGAATTATCACTTTAGATCAAGAAAACTATATATTTTCAATTTTGGAGGAGTTCAAAATGAACAACTGTCATCCAGTTCCGATGCCTATGCAGAAGAACCAGAAATTACCTTTTTAATGACAAGCTTCTATTCAAATGCACCCAGAAGTAGAAAATAATTGCTTTGGATGTGTGACGTAGGTTATTCCGTGAGTTATGGATTCGAGAGCTTGTCGCGCGAAGTTTTCAGTTCGAATATAAAAAGGGGCGAGCTTTTCAATCTATAACTCACGGAACAACCTACGTCCCACATCCAAAGTAATAATGTTTTTATTTTAGTGCATTTGAATGAAAGGTTGAAAAGGTGTTTTGATCATTATTTCATTTTGTGTTTTTAGTACTTCAGTACGCCTTAATCTATGCATTTTCGTTGAAGCATCGTTATTATGAGTCTCTTTTCCCGTAAGTTCTGAGCTATCTAGTCCTTCAATGAGAAGACCATTTTGCTGTTGCAATCTTCAATTCATAAATGTTAACTAAAAATCAAAAATATTCGACAAAATTCATAATATTTGACCCCAAAAACTTCGACATACCAATTTTTAATAGAATCGGTCCATAAACACAGAGATCATCGACCATCTTGGAGTCGCCATTTTGATTCATTGATTTTGAAAAAGACTCCTAATCTTCGATCCTGAAAACCCCCACATACTATATATATATATATATTATATATATATATATATATATATATATATATATATATATATATACAGTGTCCGGCAGAAAGTACGCATCATATGGGAATTTTTTTTAATATAATATTTTGACAAATGTCGATACATGCAATCGCTTCTGCATCAAAAGAAACCCCGAAAGATGTTGTACAGTGCCGTTCGTCTTTTCTTATTTGGCGGGAAATTTAAAAAATTTAAAAATTATCTCTCAAAACACACTTATTTGGGAAAATATTGAAAAATGTTATTTGGAAAAGTTGTTTAGAACGATATTTTATAGCAATGTACAAGTTAAGAAAAAAATCTGAGATGAAAAAATAAAAATCAATTTTTGCCATAAAAAAAATGCAATTTGGAAAAATACATTTCTGACAAAGAAACTCATTAGTAAAGCCCAAGAGTAATATTTTGAATAATATTTTGTAAAGATTCACCAGTAACTTCTATTTTATTCGAAGAAAATTTTAAATCTGTGGATTTGCCATGTGTTCAGCTGCTTCATAAGAGGTCACAGAAACATCTTAAGGACATTATAATCTCGATACTGTTTATTATTGACAAAGAACCATGTATCTACAGAATTTTGATATGAATTTTTTATTAGAACAAAAAATTGATGAAATTTTTTACATAATTACATTTTATAATAAAATTAGAAGCTGAAATAATTATAAACCAAACAATTCAATGCATACTCGAAAGTTTGTAATCAATTTATTTTTTGTTTGAATAAAAAATTCAATTCGAAATTATGTAGATACAAGGACCTTTATTAATAATGAACAGTATCGGGATTATAATGTCCTGGATATATTTCAGTGACCTCTTATGAAGCAGCTGAATACATGGCAAATCCATAGATTTCAATTTTTTTTCGAATAAAATTAAAGAAGCTTGCGAATATTTACAAAATATCATTTAAAATATTACTGTTGGCCTTACTAATGAGTTTCTTTGTCTAAAATGTATTTTTCCAAATTGAAATTTTTATTATGGCAAAAAATTGATTTCAATTTTTTTATCTCAGATTTTTTTCAAAATTTGTACAAAGCTATAAAATATTATTGTGAACAACTTTTTCGAATAACATTTTTCGATATTTTCTCAACTAAGTGTGTTTTGAAACATAATTTTTAATTTTTTTAAATTTCCCTCCAAACACGAAAAGACGAACGGCACTGTACAACGTCTTTTGGGGTTGCTATTGATGCAGAAGCGATTGCACATATCGATATTCGTCAAAATTAATTAATAAAAGAATTTCCCATATGATGCGTACTTTCTGCCGGTCACTGTATATATATATATATATATATATATATATATATATATATATATATATTTATATATATATGCAGTGTCCGTCAAAATCTTGGAACCATATGGGACATTTTTTTATAAATTGTTTCTCAGAAAATTTCATTTTCATAAAAGTTGGTGCATTCAATTTGACTGAATACGCGCATACCCGTTATTATTTATCAGTGGCGTATGGTTAGCGGGAATTGGTCGATATTCTGAGTTCAGCATGACATTACTATGGAAAATATCGTAACTTCTTAAAGAAAAAAGTTTTTTGCAATTAAAAGATATTCCCAGTTATCCAGTTTAGTCTACCAATTACTAATTTCAATAACTGCTTAATGAGTTGATTTCCCCCTGAGGCCAACTCATTAAGCAATTATTGAAATTAGTAATTGGTGGACTAATATGGATAACTGGAAATATGTCTCAATTGCAAACAACTTTTTTAATAATTTTTTTCGATATTTTCCATAGTAATGTTATTTTACTCTATAGTGAATTTGGAATAAGGGCCGATTCTCGCTTAACCGCACGCCACTAATAGATAGATAGATATATTTTATTAATCATTTTTGCTACATATCATGCAGCTGGGACAAGGCATAGTTGCATAGGTTCATACATACATAAAAAATATACTCTAAGTCTAGATAAAATGTGATCAAAAAACATTTCACAATAAAAATAATTAAATCAACACATCATAAAAAAACAATATAAAATATACCAAGTCTAGATAAAATATTATTAAAAGACATTTCACAATAAAAATTATTAAATCAACACATCGTCATTTACAAAAAATATATGAATATAAAAACGAATTTGAAAACACTGTACCGAGACAAAAATATTTGAAAATGAAATTTTCAAAGTAAACACGATCGCGCATTGCTCACTTCAAATGTAAATTCATCTACCGCGAAAAAACATTTTTCTGATGAATTTTTTTTTTCTGGGTGTGAGGTGATAAGAACGTCATATCATTTGGCAGTAAGTTATAAATGCGAATACCAACAAATTTAAGGGATTTTTATATTTTGCGTGATGATGTTTTCGAGTTGTGATCATATGTTTACCTCTTATATCATAATTATGAATTTCTGCTCTCATTTGCAGCATACTTTTATTTTCATGTATTTATATGAATGTTTTCAAAATAAACAAACTTGTCAATATTTTGTTTTGCTGGAATGTCTCTCTACAGGATGTTCTATAATCCAAATTGAATATCAATCTCAGCAGTGCTTTTTGCTTTATGAAAATCCTGTCTGATCCAGTAGCTGGTACCCAGACAGCAATATTATGATATATAATCGGGTGAAAATAAGCATAATAAACTGATATCAGTGATTTTGTATCTAACTTACACTTGAGAAATGTTACCGAGTCGTATTGATTGATTCTTACATGTAAAATCATGTTGCCAAGAATTTTGTCGAACTAAAGATTTGTTGTGGAAACTCAGATTGAGGTTGTATAGAGTTCTAGATGAATTAGGCAATCCATCGACCTGTCGAAACGAAAGCAATATGGAGGCTGTTGGCACACATTGTAATTCGTCATAAGCGACCATAGTGGTAAAAGTGTTTATTTTGTGATTTTCTGTGCGAATTTGAGTAGTTTTTTCAATTTTGGATTATAATTCGTGCTTCAACTGAAGAAAAATGCCCCTTATTTGCATTGTAATTAACTGTGGGTCCCGTCACGACAGGGATAGAGTCAGGTTTCACTCGGTGTCTACAGTTTCAAATCATAAGTTTTTGACCAGTTAAAATGACTTATCGAGGAGGAGAAGAGCTCTATGGTTAGCTGCAATCAACCTAAAAGATCTTACGGCTTCGAAAATCGAGTATCAGAGAGGCTGCAGCAGACATACCCTGTGTGCACATTCGTGATATCCTTCATTCCGTCATGGATACCTACCTATAACTTCACACTTTTGTGATTTGATTTGTTACTACGATCACTTGTATGATTTTGCTTACTTGTATATCTCTGAACTATTGTACATTAGAAGGTCCCATTTCAAATAAAGTTCATATATATATATATATATATATACCTACCTCCTCAAAAAACATTCTTATAGGTATTGTTGATGAATTACTGGAATACAAATTCTCTTTAGGATTCTGGTGACTCAATAAATAAAAATATTTAGAAATATGTCTTTCAATCTCAACCTTCCCTTTTTAGATATTTCAGGCAATTATCGAAAGCCTCGATCAAGTCTTGTGAAGGGTGTTGTATTTGATTACTCTCGTTTCGGACGTCCATCGTCTTAATGTATTTGAGAAGGTTTTCACGATGTTTTGAATGTGATTACTGTATTCAGACGATTTCAGATACAAACATTCGAAACATCGTGAAAACCTTTTCAAGAACATTGAGACGATGGACGTCCGAAACGAGAGTAATCAAGTTACCACATCGTCTACAATCTTCAAAGGGTATTGTAATTCATTTAGAGTAAACATTGGATATATCGTAATATTTATCGAAATTGTACCATATACAAATATCAATATTGTGCCATGTTTTTATAATTGGTATTAAATTAGGAGTAATCAACTGAATCAGTAAAACAACAAATAAACAAACATTCATTTATATATATTAATTTGAAACATTTTATTTTTTAAAACAACTGAGCGAGAGGCAAGTCGTCCAATAAATTTTTTGACTGGATGGCATTGGCCACATAGCTTATAAATCTGTGCGTGACATTGCCTCTAATATAGCATCAATATGACCACCTACTTCACTGTTTCCGGCCATACAAGTACAGTGAGCAGTACAAATGCTTTCATCCTTTTCAATTATGTACCAAATATCTGAAGGGTTTTTAATTTGCCTTTTGTGAATACTTCACCTGAAAAAAAGTTATGTTAATTAGAAAGAACTATTATGAAAGTTGAGAAGTAATATTCTTAAATATCAAATCAATGTCTCTTATAATACACAAATGTGCCAATAAACATGATAGATCAGATCAGAAGTTATAAATTGCTTCTTATGTATTATTATTCCTAATTTATAATAATTCACTTCGATGACTCAAGATTTGCAACTGTACATGTACCCATTAGGAAAAACCTGCTGCCTAGGAAAAAACATACTAGACTAACTAAAATATATGAATGATTCTGAATTTTTGATCTAACCTTCACAACGAAGCCAGATTCAGAGTATGTATGGATTCTGAACTTGTATAGGGCTTCATCTGCATTTGGGAAAGCTGAGTAAAAAGCAAATACGAAATAATATCCATATTCGTCACAGGAGGAGCACCAAAAATTGAACAATTCAGTTCAGAAATATTCAGTGTAAAAATAATCTGAATCACTGATCAATCCCCAACTTCTTGTTATACCTGTAACAAATATATTGATAAAAATGTAAACAGGATATGTATTTTCAAGCATACCCTTCACCAAAGCCTCTGCTTTTCAACAATATTGCCTTTAGGTAATCACTCTCCATGTGAATATTATTAACTAACAACACAAAAGCTCCGGAAATAACCAAAAATACACTTTTACAAGCCAAAGGTACACACTGACAATGATGTTTTTATGGCGATTATCAGTTTGTGTGCCAACAACCGCCATATTGGGTCACGTGGTATGGATTGCCTACTCCTCAAATTGCATGAATACTGTTTTTTCTAGGTTCACAATGAGTCTGTTCTTGTTACTCCTCATTAAATTCAATTTGAACTGTATTCATTAATTGTTTCATATCGTCAGATGTTTTACTAGAAAGAATGATAGATGTGTCATCTGCGTAAAGGAATATTTTTCCATGTTATCAGGAAGATCATTCACATATAATAAAAAAATTAGTGGTCCGAGAACGCTGCCTCGAGGAATACCAGTTGTTACAAGAAATGTATCTGACATTACGTTTTTTTGATTAACCTGGAAACATCTATCCGTCAAAAAAGACAAGTAACCTCGAATTCCTGAGTTGAAGAGTTTTTCTGCTACAAATTCAGTATTCAAAGGGTCGAAGGCCCTGCTTAAGTGAAAATGAAAATTCCTACAACATTTTTTCGTCTACTAAATCATGTATATGTTGTGTGAAATTGAGCGTTGCAGTTTCCGTAGATTGATTTTTTCTGAATTCATGGTGGCACTCTGTCATCAGACCGAATGTTTCCAGGTAGTCATTTATCCTGAGTTTTTCAAAACTTTTTGAGAGCACACTGATAACAGATATTTTTGCTATCACCATTTTTCAGTAACGGGGCTAGAATGGAAATTTTGAGAATATCAGGATATTCTCCAAAAGAGATACATGAATTCATCATAAATATGCCCTATTACGTCTACACATCCTTTTACAATTTTTGTGGACACCTCATCATGTCCTGTGTTTTTTCTATTGGGTAATGAGACTATAACTTTTTTTACGTCGTCTGCTGTAACGGGTTTGCAAAACATCGTTGTATTAATAATTACCCGGGAAATGAGTGTTGTTTTTTTGTCAATTATGGTTAAGAAGTATTCTCCAAATGTTTCCGCCACTTCTACTTCAATAACGGCTATGCGCGTATTTAGTCAAATTAAATGCACCAACTTATAAAAAATGAAATTTTCTGGGAAAATATTTAAAAAAAAACATATGCTTCCGAATTTTTGGCGGACACTGTATACCGGTTGACATAGGATATCGGGCCACCCCTGTAACTTACTGGCATTTCCAGAAAAACCGGTAGTCCGCCATATTGGATTGTAATGTGATCAAATCCGAAATGACTGCTTATATAACTGTACCAAATTTCAGAAAAATCCGTTCACGAATGCAGAAGTTACAGGGGTGGCCCGATATCCTGTGTTACCCGGTATATATATATATATATATATATATATATATATATATATATATATATATATATATAAAACATTTGAACTGATGGTACTTTTTGGGTTCTAGGGACCATGATCGGTGAAGATTTATCAAAATTTATTGAGAGTCATTGTTGTGAAGACATGAACAATTCTATTGAAATCTACCTAATAGACCAAATGGAAAATCCTGAAAATGTTTAGAATCATAGTCTAGTTTTCCATATATAGATCTCCCCAATTAATCGAGATATAGCTCGTATCTGTTTTATTTTTCAGCACCGATTCAAAAAAATTAGCATGCTTTTTTCAGACCCCATCCTAATTAACATTAGACAATGGTACTCATTTTCCGTGAAACCAAGGAAGTACCGCAATGTAAACGGATAAACTTGGATCTTTTCCTTTTTTAAAGTACTTGAAAATTATATATAATATTTGTGAATGCTTTTTGTCGACAAATACAATTCACAATATTACATCGAAAAAAGAATCCTTGAACCTTCCTTCTTACCACCAAATGATAAGGCATACCGATAATCTCGTGATATTTATTCATATAATTTCTTGGAACTATTAGAAATGATTGTTGATAAGGGGGGCCAAAAGTACAAAAGTTGTCGAACGTATCCAATCAGTCTTATAAAAGGTCATCAAAACAAAAACTTCGACCAGTTGGCATTCAGTGGGCTCTGATTACTGTTTCACTCTCAACCGTACATTTCATCATCATGTCTAAATATTTAGCTATTGTTCTTGTTGGATTTTTGGCGGTAAGTCCCTTTTTTTTCTATGGTGGTTGAAGTTTTGGAAAATATAGTGACGGCTACAAGTGAAGTCAGGACATATTATGTGTTATTTGATATATCTCATCACCAGAAGGGTGAATTTTATTTTCAAATACCGAGTGCATCTAATTTGATTCTTCGGATTTCTGCGGTGTCGAAAACGATCAGGGGTACGAAGAAGGTTGAAAGGTTGCAGAATTTATTGGGGTATGAAAGGCTGAATTTTTTTTTCATTGTTATAAAAAAACGGAATTCATTTCTTCATTGCCACTGTTGAAGGCCTGCATAGATACAAATTTCACTCATCTTGGGCTATCATCGACTTTATTTCTCCAAATAGATGAAAAAACATGGATTCATTTCAGAGTGGAAATTTCTAAATATTTCCAGTTTTCATGTATTCCTCAATCCAGTATTCAAGAGTTTAGTGGTTTTTTAACTATTAACTTTTTTTAGATAAATTTCTCATATATAATATTCTTTGGGAACAACTGTCAAGATGTTTGTTTTCGGACTTGATCCAAAGTGAACTAAACTAAAAAAACTTCACTACAATTTTCACAAAATTGGTTTACAAAACCCACGACACGTGTTTTGCTATACTATGGCTTTTTCAAGTGGAACTGGATTACAATTACTGGCGTTCGATATAAATATTAGTAGCGGGTAGTCAGTTGGATAATAGGTAATCAAGTGATTATTGGACGAAATATTATTCAATTTCTAGTAAACAAATTTAAAAGGGTCTAATTATTCAAATTAATATGGTCATTTGATAAATATTGGGAATTCTTGTCTTTCTTAATCTCTAAGCTCTCAAGGAGATTAAGTTTTGACCTTTTTTTTCTACATGCAGAAGTTAAAATTAATTAGCCAAGCAATGCTTTCCAGTCAGGAGTTGGTAAGCGAAAATTCAATTAGATTTTCCCATAATAAAACTATTTCTATGCTCGGATATGCGATTCTTGAAAATTCTACCTGTTTGTCCTATGTAAAAACTTGGACAACTATAGTTCTCCCAATATCAATTGCAGAAGCATAAAAAAGTCTTGCGGCGAAATCCTGTGAGCAGCAGTGGCGGAGATAACTAATTTTATTAAGATATTTTAAGATTTTAAAAATACTTCATAAATAATGAAAAATGAAAAAAAAATAAAGACAAACTTTTATTTATACAAATACAATAAGAAAGAAGAATAATTCCATTCATTGTTTGATGTAGGTTATTATTATATCCTAAAACGTATTTCGATCGGCACACCAAGACCACAGACGCTACTGGTTTTTTAATCTTTCAGAGCTATTAAAACATACATATAACGCGTGATTCATGACTTCCCATCGTATAGACACACCCCCAAGCTTTCGATTCGATTCGATTGACCCAGACGAATCGGTGACAGCTGTCACTCACGTCCACGTTGACTATCGTCTCTTATGATCTGCGCTTCGCCGGCGTCGAATGTTTACGAGTAGTACACATTATTTTTCGTTCCGTGTCTTCGCATATACGCTCATGTTAGCGAAGTGAGTTTTTATTTGCTCCCTATAGAAACAGCTTCTGCAATTGATATTGGATGGACTATACCACCACACATTAGTATATATACTCCAGATTTGTCGGTTTTTTCAATTGGATCTTTGTTGTTTTCAATAAATTTTCCCAAATTATCATTTGTTCTGTAAGCAATATTGATATCTTTATCTCTTAAATAATTAGAAATTTTCTCTGAAGGTTTGCCGAAATAAGTGATAACCATGAAATTTGATTTGGTATTTGAAAAATAATACACACATAATAACTTTATGGACTCCATCAAATTGAATTCAATAGTTTAGATTATAATACCAGAGAACGGGTTAATTCCATTAAACATTAAAAGTATTTGAAACAACAAAGAAAATTCGATTCATTATATAATACACAAAAATACAAAAACATTCGAGAAAACCCCTAATATGTTGAACAACAATTTTTCAAACACAAATTTTACTCCGAATGAGAAAACGCTCATAGATGAAGGATTCTATTACAACCCCAAACCAATTATTAACACACAAAATTCAGAAGTTCTTGGTGTCGAAACAGAAATGGCAGAAATGGTGTACTTCCAATTCAAATGTCAATAAACACATCACAGCCAATATATTGAAATCTGAACAATCAAAATCTAACATTGAACGTTATAGAGAAATTTCAATAGTCAAAACAATTAAAACTAAATCAATTCAAAATAAAGTTGTTTTTACACGGGCAGATAAAGAAAAAACAGTGATCGCGATCAATAAAGCTGATTACTTTGAAAAAACTTCGGAGTTCTTGAATTCGCGTTTTTTAATATCTTGCAAGAAGATCCTACATGGTTTTACCAAAAAGAAGTTGAAGAAATACTAAAATCAATTCCATATGTTCTTAACGACTATGAAAAAATAAGATGCACTATTATGAACCCTCAAATTCCTAAACTCTATTAAACTTATTAAACTTCATAAAGAAAATAACCCTATTCGGCTGGTAGTATCTTCCATTACAGCACCATCAGTGAAAATCTCTGAAAAATTGATTGTTAATGTGTACCTTAATTGAGCTTGAAGAATTCATATGAATTAATTGATAAAATTGAGAACATGCATTTACCTAAGAATTCCAAACTCATTTCTTTCGATGTCCAAAATCTTTTTCCGAGTAAACCACCAGATGAATCAATCTTACTAGTAGGTAACCTACTGGATAGAAACCATGTTAATCCAATCATCAAAGATGAGATATTTGATTCACTTACAGTTTGTTCAACAAAAAATTATTTTAAATTCGATGATAACTTTTATACTTCTAGTGGAGGGTTAATAATTGGCAATCCTTCACGTCCCTTACTAGCGTAAATTTTCATGGATAATATCGAAAGTAAAATTCATAACAACGTTGGTGAAAAACTTTTTATACTGATATAGATATGTAGACGACATCTTTGGTTGTTCTGTAGGAACTGATAGACAATTAAATACATTTTTTGACTTCACTAATGGCATTCACCGCTCAATCAAATTTACAAAAGAAATTGGAATGAATGATTCGATAAACTTTTTATATTTGACCATAACGAAAATAAACAATGAATATGATTTTCCACAAACCTCCGTATACAGAAATTACAATACATAGTACTTCGACTCACCCCTATCAACACACAGAATCCGCGTATGATCCACAGAGTTGTGGATGTTTTTCTGTCAGAAGAGAGATTCCATAAAGAATTGAACATAATTAAACAAATTGCAGCCAATAACGCATATAACTCAAGTTCAGTTGACAGCATTCTATCGAAAAAACTGTATAAAAAGGCAATTCGGGAAGTTTCTCCAACCGATTCAAATACCAAATCGAATTTCAGAGTTATTACTTATTCCGGCAAACCTTCAGAGAAACCTTCTAGTTATTTGAGACATAACGAAATCAATATTGCCTACAGAACAAATAATACTTTGGAAAAATTTATGAAAAACAACAAAGTTTCAATTGAAAAATTCGACAAATCTGGAGTATATAAACTAACGTGTGATAGTTGTCCAAGTTTGTACATAGGACAAACAGGTTAAACTTTCAAGCAACGCATATCCGACCATAGAAATGGTTTTAATAGGGGCAAATCTGATTCAACTTTCGCTAACCATCTCCTGACTAAAAAGCATTGCTTCGCTAATGAATTTGAACTCAAACATGTAGAAAAAAAGTCAAAAACTCAATCTCCTAGAGAGCTTAGAGATTAACAAAGACAAAAATTCACAATATTTATTAAATGACCAGATTAATTTGAATAATTTGCCCCTTTTGAATTTGTTTACTTGAAATTGAATAGTCGTCCGTCCAATAATAACTTAATTACCTAATATCCAACCGACTACCTGCTACTAATATTTATTTCGAACGCCAGTGATTGTAATCCAGTTCCACTTGAGAAAGCTATAGTAGAGCGAAACACGTGTCGTGGGTTTTATGAACCAATTTTATGAGACTCGTAGTGAAGTGGTTTCAGTTTACTTTAATTATGGATTTTCATCAAGTATCGTCCGCGTCTATTCAAAATTTGATCCAAAGTTATTGACGATGGAACACCACTGTTCATACACATATTTCCTCAAAATCATCCGAAAGACACTGGACATAATCACAAAACTCGTCAACCATATCAGATTTTTGAATTTTGACAAGAAATTATTTATCTCCGAAGAAAAAAACATATTTTGAATATATTCCGACCATAGATCATAATAGACGCCTGCCATCTGTCCATAAATCATAATACATGCCTGCCATATACCGAAAATTCATAAGCTATGACCCCAAAGATCCCTACATACCAATTATGAATAAATTCGGATCATAAATTGTGAAACTTCTGAGCCATCTTGAAACTGTCATATTTAATTTTCTGATTTTTTAGTCTCCGACCTGAAAAACCTCTCAATACCAGTTTCGCATCGATTGTGGCTATAAACGCACACATTCCCACATCCTCAATCTTCATGCTCGCATGCTCTTCTTCAGTCGAATTGAATAAGCCTTCAAATCAAAATTGGGAAATAGTCCCTGTCTATTTTATTCCAGTCGCCAGTCTCTGAGAATTTTTTTTTTCATGAGAAATAGGTTTTTCAATTTCAAAAAAACATGTAACAAGTTAAATTAACGAAATGACATGCAAAACATAATATTTTTTTTTTATTTCAAATAATTTTAAGGGCAGATATTTTTGAAATTAAAAAATAAATATTGGGGCGTCAAAACCAATCATTTTATTACATCAAAATATTTTTGGCACACCTTCATATAAAAATGCTAAGAAACCAATCGGCAGAAAAATTCAAGTTACGAGGTAATGTCGAGTTTTATAATCGGTCGCAATAAAAGAAATAAAAAAGTGACCAGGGGAAACAAATAATTGAAATCCAAATTTTCTGTGAAAGTTTCATTGCATTTGAAGCCCGAGCGTTGCCAAAGACTTCCATACAATGTCATATGCTGCAGTATTGTTAAGTCTAAGTTAATTTCAACATGTGAATATATTAGTGCACGGCTGATATTCGATGGAAAAAAATAGATAACTTTTTATTGTAAACTGAAAAAAGAATCAGCAAATAAAAAATTAAATTTGTATAATTTTTTTAACGAAAAAGTTTAGATTTCATTTGGAGTATATTCAATGAAAAAAGTACAGAGAATCGAAATGATGAATGATCGTGAGTCAGTATTCGAATATCAATTGAAACTGATATTTTGAGAGATTGATTTGCATGAAGAAAACAAAGGCGGGATTACTGATTTGCGTATTGATAAAAATTAGAATGTTATTGCAACCGTAGTTCCTAGTTTCTATAAATATCTTTAGTGACAGGAAATCGGTTGTTTAAAAAAAAAATACCTTTCATCAACATAAAAAAAAATATTCTGCAGGTGTGAATATAAACGGAGTATTTAAATTCATAACAATAAAGTATCAATTTGACGCAATAATGAGGCAACACCGCATTCCACTGTGAATATATTCAATGATTATTAATCCATTTATATATTATATACACGAGCACATTTGTTTTTCCAGAACGTTTACTGCAATGTAAATATGAATCAATATCATTATATATTCGTGAATAATTGCTGTAAACACAAGATAAAAGCGAATCTAGTTGATAAACGTTTTACTTATATCTTATATAATATTTTTCCATTCAACATAATGATGCAATCTGAATAAAAATGAAAACAATTTCATATTACGCTTCATAATCATTGACAATAAAAATCAACCTATTTTTATTTGTTACCGCAAGTTAATTCAAATGTGCGATAGTCAACTCATTTTGAACATTTCACAGGTATTTTTTTTAAGATGTGGCATTTTGAACGAATTAGGTGATAGTTGAATGTATAGATATTTCTTTTTCTTTTTTAATTGTGGGATAATAACATGGAACTAGAATTTTAACACATATGATATGACATATTTTTGCGTTTAGATTTCTCGTAATCTGTTATTTCTGGATATCATGGCATGAATAAGTGGAATTGCCAGAAAGATGTTATTAGATTATGAAAAATAATATATTTCTCACGTTCGGTTTTTGTGACTTCCTATTTTATGACACTCTATATAATTGTAACCAATTAAATTGAAACAAAATACAACAATACGAAATATGGATAACACAGATTCACCATTGATTTCCACCAGTTATCCTCAAACTGTGTATCCATTATCTATATGATTATATATCATGAATTCTCAACATGTGGATGAATTTGGAATGTTTTGGACAAGCGAGTCCTTCCATTGAAACATCCGCCACCTTATCATCCATTGATATTCCACAGTAATCATCTCATTTGCCATTGCCTCTCTATGAAACTAATGTCTAGTTTTTGTGCTTCTTGGTTATCACCATAAATTGAAATATTTGGCACTTTCCGGATTCCAATTTTATTTGACAGTTGTGCCAGATCTTTTGTGGTTTCACTTTAAGCTATATAATCTGCTTGCATAGTTTCACTGGTCGTTGCTTTCCAGAATCTCAAGTGATTGAGACATTTTTGAATAAAAAAGCGAAAGCTGTATAGGATCGTCTGTCATCTTAACTGATACTGACATATACTCCACCTTGAAGCGACCGTCTTGAATTGTGGAAATGTGATTAAAAAATCACACTTTCCAACAACCGATAGATACCAATTTCAAACATATTCTGGCCATAAATCCAAAAATTAATTCGCGATATTGAATTTGTTGCGTTGAATTTCTAGAAAAAAATACATTATCTACAACCCCAAAAATCCCATTTATTTTTCATTTCTAACAACAATTCATAAAACTAGTCCAATATCTATACCAATTTTGAATATATTCTAACAATGAATCACCGAACTTGTCTCCAAACTTGGAATCGCCTTCTGTTATATAACACCACCAAAATGCATTGTCATTATGATATGTATACATCTGTATTCCAGAAGCAAAAAAACGTTGAATGACAAAACTCATATTTTGAGAAAATCGAATTTAAAATGATTTTAGGTTTACGAGTAACCTGTATTTTCAACATTCTCAAAGAGGGGCTGAATCTACCATTCACTAAGAAAAAATAACAAATGAAAGATGATGTTAATGATGAGATATAATGACAAAATGTTGTATTTACTGTTGAATATAAATAATAAAATATTTCTTGTTATTTTTCAGATTGCTTTGGTTTCTGCCAAACCAAAACCTAAGCAAAACCAAGAACCATCCCAAATCCAGCAGTTGGCTACGAGAGCGGAACAAGCTCTAAGCAATGCCACGGCGGTCATTGAAGGAAACCTTCCTGACTCCCAACATATCATCGATACGGTCAGCTCTGGGGCGCAAACCCTTGTGAACCACTTCCAAACTCTCAGTGATTCAATCAAGACAGAGGTAAGCCGGAAAAATGATCCATATACTCTAGCTATTTGAATTAAAGAATCAAAATACAAGACGATAAATGTAAGTCTATCCTACTCTCGCTCCCTGAAAATAGCCGTTCGACTTTTCTTGCGTTTTTTTGCCTACTGAACTCGAATCCGGAAAAAAAATGGGCGGTCTCATACCTTTCCGCAATATAACCCTCCTCAATACTGAATTGCGTGATTTTCGCGCAAAAAATTGTGAAATAATCATGTTTAATGACAACAGTTCATTGGTACATACATGCCATGAAGTTAGGCACATTTTCCCAGACAACTCATGTATAAGAAATCGCATATGCCACAGTGCAATTGTAAGTTTGACAGCGGCAAAAGTTAGCTGCAACTTTTACAGTGACAAATGCACTAGTGGTTTTTCCACTTATTCATTTTTTTATCAATTATCGCGGTGTTGGTTGCCAAAATAAATAGTTTGACGTGTTTGTCAACAACTTATTGTATTTCTAAGCACCAACAATGAGTCGATTCGGTGAGTCTAAGAACGCCGAAATTAGTCAAATTGTTAATACATGTGTGCCTACTAATACAGTCGCGACGCAATCATCAATCTAGCGATAATTTTCCACGTTTTGCAATGCAAAAAGATATAAATTTAAGCCAGATACTTCCATCGTGAAATTGAATGTAATATTGCAAGACTGGGCATTCAATATGCGAAAAGGCAACGGAAAAGACTACAGAGAAGCGGTAGTTGAAGCACTACCGCTAAAATGCTACAAAGTGAATATTATAAAGAATACAATATCGTTTTCAACCCTTTCACCGACGTTCAGTTTAATTCATCACGAGCTGCACGTAATGCTAAACGTGAAATCCTACAAGCACAACCCGAAAAGGGAAAATCTAGTGCATCAGCTCATAATAAATCTGAAGTATCTGCAATGGCCAGATTATATGACGAAAATGAACCGGAAGGACTTCAAAAGAAATTATACCACATTTTGGTGATTGCGCGGAGGAGAAGCAGCTTACTACAAAACCACTTATTTCGGATCTGAAATTGGAAATAATAGAAAAGAAACTGGACGTATCGAGTATAATCCTCTATTTTCGAAAACGAGACAAAATGGTAACAATAAATTATGTGACAGCAAATGGATTATGCCCAATACGTTTATTTAAAAAGTTAATGGAAAAACGAGACACTTTCATGACATTGGACAGAGTATTTCTTACACCAAATCCCTTTTGGAAGAAGAAAAATTCTAAAGGTTGGTATAAGAATGGGCCGATTGGAATTAATTAAACTATTAAAATCTTTGTTTTCATTTTTTTTCCTTTATTTTTTTTATTTTAAGTATTTGTGATGTTGAATAGCTGGTTCAGTGATTTCTATCTATTTTATTTTTGAATAAAATCATAATCTCTGACCCCGAAAACCCCTATATACCAATTTTGAATAGAATCGGACCATAATCACAAAAATTGTCCGCCATATTGGAGCCGTGATTTTTTTCCTAACAAGAATTTCCTAATGCAGTGTCACCGGAATTAGGTACACCTGCCAAATTTAAAATCAATCAGACGATTAGAAGTGGGACAAATTTAACTTGCAAGATATGATTACAGACAGACACACAGACAGAGAGACAGAAAGACATACAGCCACCGAGACAAGTGAATCTTAATCAAAGCTTGTAAAAAAAATAATTCCAAATCTTTCCGCTGAAAAATGTTGGTTACTCAATGAAGTTTAGCACGTTTTGAAGCATCTGTGAGAATTTCATCAAATTTGGTGACATTTCACTGTGTGGTAGGTTTTCCTCATTGTTCAGTTCTACTTGAGAATTATAGCCAATTATATACTCTTTCATTTCACCTCCATGCTAACTTCAACGAGGCAATGTGGAAAAACTTCATCCGAAGACCTTCCGGGGTATTATATCACAAGCATCAATCATTATATTTTATTATGTAATATCTTAAGTAGCCGCACTGAATTTTCGTTTCTCTTGAAAATTCTGATGTTGCTTTCTCTTCACATTTCTAGCAGTTCCAAACTCAATATCTGAAAAAGGATTTAATTCTCCAAAATACATTTCCTACACCATCATAGCGGTTGTGTCCCAAATTGTCTCTACGGAATAATATTATTAATAAATCTTGATATTCAACAAATAATGAATCGTCATCAGCAATGTGAGCAAACAAATAATGATAACTGTAAAAAATATCTGATTTTTTTTCGCGAAAATGCACAATTGCATGTTTTTTCACGTAAAATACCTAGTGTTTTTCATATCCAGCCATCCTTTCATCGAGACACAAACGACGTGATTTATAAAAAAAAAAACAAAATTCATGGCATGAATGCATTTGTCAAGTATAAATTGCCGTGAATTGAATTCTGTTCTGTTTTCGGTTTTTCAATTCGATTTGTCATCGAATTCACTTGATCCAATAACCTCTTTTCTATGAATTTGATAGCTGTTTTGGTTTTGAAATTCAACGCTGTGTTGGATTGAAGGCGAATTATTCAAGTTGTGATTCGTTTCAGCTCAAGAACAACCAAGGAGGAATCGACAGTGTTCTGCAGAACGTCACAGATAGGCTACACGAAGCTAAAGCTAGTATAGAAAAAGCTTTGGGGCCAGATGGACAGAAGAAAGCTAAGCAAATCAAAGATTCCCTTGACAAAAGCGTGAAAGAAGCCGTCGAGCAACTCGATAAATTGGGAAAAGCTGTAGAACCAGAAGCTACCAGTAAGTACTCGAAATTGTTAATAACCCTAACCTAAGCCAATAAAATACGAGTCATTACATTACCAGAAATTGAGTTACCACATACAAATATAAATGGATTTTGATTTCCTACTACCATTCGAATAAGTGGAAATACATCTCATTTTACTTTGAAATTCGAAAATTTCAATATCAGGATCAATTTTTATCAATCGATTACTTCTCCTCTTCAATTTTGCTAATTTTATTCATATAGCGATAATGATTCATTTCTCTCTTGCCATGATATAATCATGATCTGATGATATCTGAAGGCCTGGTTTTTTCAAACGAGAGATAAAAATTAACGGCTGCTAACTCGCTTAACGCGCCCCATCATTGGATTTTTATTACTAGCCCCAGGTTATGTTTCTAAATCTGACATTGAGAAACTGGCCCTAACAGATGCATGCAACATTTTTTCGATTTGCGTGGTTCAATAATTTCAGCGGCAGGTGCATTGGCTCTACATGAACATCATATGTTTTACGATCGTATCGTATATCATATATGAATGCCGTTTTTCTTCATCATTTGTAATCCGCATTCCGTAAGTAATGCCATACAGATTGGGGTTATGTATAGAGCTGAAGCAACCACAGCGCTCTTCTGTGAACTAATAGACTGTCAGCAATCGGAAATGGTCAACTCATTCTCATTTTCATTAGTATAAGCTTTACGTAAACATGAAAAATCTTTGCGTTCTGAATATGACTCATTGTAGGTAAATCATATGGAGAAGCATATAATGATTCGAAATATCAAACAAAGGCTGTATTGGAAATACGTATATTATAAAAGCTTGAAAGAAACACAATGCTGAACCAAGATTCAAACTATTCACGAATGTGGAATATTCAGAATTCGTGCTGGTTTTCAGACAAAATCAGACATCGCTTCAGAATTGACATTGAAGCTCTATCTGTCATACCGGGATGGAAAAATTCTCATTACTTTTGGATGGATGCACGAATTTTTTTAAAGTGTAAAATGCTGCCTCATGATCAATATTGTTTTATTTGTGCCCTTGAGAAATTATTCTTTCAATTCAATTAAATTGATAGGTAAACCTTAAAAATTTCAATACAAATGACAATTGAATTGATATTCGAGAACTGAATTCATTTCAGATTTTATTATGTGAAAATATAGAGATTATCACATTATTAATTTTTTTTTGAAATATCGGTACCAGAAGTTGTCTATTTTTCATTACCAACACAAATTTCACATAGTATTTCGCCCACCAAATTTTAGGAATGAGAATCTATCCATTCAGGACATTTGAGAGTGCTCCTTCGTCCCATACTAACCGGTACCCAGTGTATTACTTCTGAAAAATTATGACGGCATTTCGTGAGACATATTTTATGAATTCTTTCAACACAATTAATTAACCATTTTTTCATTCATCATAAACCAGCTATGTTTTCACCACTATTATTTTTTACAGAAGTGAAGACGGATATTGAAAATGCCAGTAAGGCTTTCTTGGACAATGTCATCGAAGTTAGCAAAGACTTGCAAGCCAAACTGACAGCCAAGAACTAATAAATCAATGATATTCCATATGATTATTGTGATTGAAATGTTTTACCAAATACACGTTTAGGAAACATCTGTGTCTAATCATCAATGCCAAATCCCCCCTACTGAGTTTGAGAACTTGTCAAATATTAGATTTGCCCACTTGGATTTCAAATAGGGCATCCATCATATATCGAGGGTTAAGAAACATAACGACGTAACATAAATTTCTTAAATGTTCAGGAGAACCGGAAATATGTCGAAACAAATATATCATTAAGGTTTACTGTCATGCCCTGTATTACTATCTGAATTGATTCTGATTTCGAATACATTATTGTTTTCCTCTCTTTTTGTACTTTCGACAGTACCTTTTACAAAAATGGGGGTCACAACCACACAAAAGAAAATGAAGTATAAAAGAAAATAAAGGTACGTCAAATGGGTCCTAAATCGTACTTGTTGATAACTTCTACTTGAACGTAACAATATGTTACGTTAAATTAGCTTTTAGTTTCTTATATTTGATGAAAATCTAATTAACGCAGAAACTGATTCGTTGTTTTGGCACTCGAGAAATATAACAGATTATGTAATAAAATCCTAGGAATCACCCTGTGAGAATATATCGCCAGGTTCAATAGCAGATTGTCATACTCGGATCCTAAAAGCTTGCTCTTCAAGGGATCATCAACAGTTGGGTTTAAGGGAGTTAAACAATCACAGTTTCAGAAACCTTGTCATCTGGAACGCAGGTTTGATGTGCAAGAAGACGAAAACAAAAATTATCATATTTGTAGAATATTTACATCTGCTAGCCGGTTGTTCGTCAACAATTTCGGAAGATAAAGTAAAATTACAAGCGGGATCAAATGTTCCTAGGGGGTGGCCCATCTGCAGAGCTATTGATATCTGGTATTGTTTCCGTCACGTCCGGAATGAAACTTTCGAGATATGGGAAATATAGGTTTACTAGCCGAGGCGGGAAATGGTAACCAATTTGTATGCAACGGGAGAATTTGTTTGTTCCTGTTGGCGAAATTAATTAGCACCCACATGAACAATTATTTGTATATATATTAACGGCTAAATAGGCTGCAACGGGTCTACGGCGAGGGGGTTTTTGGATTATTTTCCCCCAAATGAAAACCCGAAAACTCTGGCTGTACAGGATGATCAGTTTTAGCAGACTAAAGGAGAGAAATAATTGTCAAAACCCACCAAAATTAGTGCATATAATTCCATAGTTTGAGGTAGTACCGCTCAAATAACGGGGAAGCGCCACCTCTCGGATGACGAAGATCAAGCACTCGGGATTGGTCGACGCAGTCCTCACGAATTTGTGTTATGATTTCGCAAAATACCACCCCATTGGTAAGGTAATCATTCCCAGTGAGAATTAGTTGGAATAGGGGTTGAATTTATTTTTATAACCGGTCGAAACTTGACTTGAGGGGAGGTCCTCAGTAGGGGAAATTCTCGCAGAAAAATAGTCAGTTGATATTTCATCGTGGCCCGGGTTATACTGACTTACCAGAAATTTTATCCAAGTCCACAGTTTCTTTTTTTTCGGTTGGGCTGGAGAAAAGCCAAAAATTCATTTTTATCCGTATCGAGATAAGGGCTTACGTGCAAATTAGTGTTTAACCAGTCGGTTTCAGATAACTACCAAATTTCTTGCAACAGAAACCATGGAATTTTATGTTCTAAGTAGAATTTTCCAACTGTTGAAGTAACTGAGTTTCGTGTGGTTTAATTTCATAACGCATTGATTACAGAGTGTTATTCAATTACCTTAGTTTTGTTCACAAAGTTCACTCAAGTTGTTTCCTTGTGTTGATTATTTTATCTAGTCTTTATTCCATTTATTTTATTCACGTATTTATTTCATTCACAAAATTAATCTCCTAAATAAAAGCCATCATTAGAATCAGTTCATTTTCTTGGGAAATGGTGGGGAATTGGTGAAGTGTTATCTGAAGTTACTGCTGACTACTGGTTAGACGTGAACGCCGAGGGACGACTTGGCCCTTTGAAGAGGATTAACAAGAGGTAAGTACCCCATTCGTAATATAACACGGTTCCTAGTATACGATGAGATAACCACATATCGTCCTTTCGAGCAGAGTGGCATATCTCGAAGGAACTCTGAGAGTTACAAGTCTGTGAGTGTCGCCAGGTATCTTTCAAATGAACTCACATGGGGCCAACCGACATATTCGTGAGTTATTCGGTGAAAACACAACAGTGTGTTATAAATTGGTGTCAAGTGTAGACGGTATTGAAACTTACTTGGCGAAAGAAAATTAGAAAATTAATGAATAGTATCAAAGACATTGAAAATATAAATCCAAGGTCAATTTTGGGAATAATTTTCAAAAAATAAATTTTTCACCGCAAGCATTTAGGTATTCTGGGACTAAATAGAGAAATCTTTTGGCGACCACTAATTCAAGAAAATGTCCAGAAATATGCTTGAAACATAATCAGAATCAACGGAGGGAGTCATCTTGCTGAACAACCCATATTTTGCGCATTATGAAACGATATAATTTCAACCTTAAGGCGCGAGGTATATGTCAACTCCGTTTAGGTGTAGTCTAAAATACATCATGGAGTGTTGTAAAATCCAGAATTCCTGTGTAAAGATAACGAGATATCAAATCAACCGTAGTTCGGAAGAAACGACTTATATATATTTAAAATGAAATATAATTGGAAAACTAATCGAGACAAGGAGTGGTTGACGCAGATTTTTGAAGAGATTAGCATTTGCATTTCTTAGCAGGTTGGTCAATTGAAACATTAGGGGATTAAGGCTGAATTTCGGCAACTTTACAGACCTTATCATCAAAATAAGATCAAACAATAATGGGTTTTATCGGAACAAGGGATAAACTTATTCAGAGAAAATATGAGAAATACGTTATAACCTTCTTGAGAAACGATAAAATTTTGGACTCCCTTGAATAAGAAAACATCACGTCAAGTCGGAAAAGTAATTTGAAAGCAAGTTCATTAAGTTAGTCAATGAATTGATAGTCTTATCAGAAATGATAGAAAACGGTGATCAGATATCTCTTTGGATAATTTTATTTCATGAAAAATATATAGCTACAATAGGGAATTTCGGATATTTGCAAAGCGAGGAACGGGAAAATGACATAACAAAAAAATGATAGGGTTATCCTCATTATTATGAACTTTTGTTTGAAAATTGGGAATAAATAGCTTCAGAAGGAACTATCAATTTTTTTTTCATCCACTAGCTACATGCAAACACCCGAACAATTAGCGAATGGAAAGTTTTATTTGTGCTTGAAGTAAGGAAAACATTTCCTATTTTTGGGAGAAATTATAGCGATTGGTAATGAACATTCTCCCCAAGTAATTTTTGGGAAACCATGACAATAGTTGGAACTCCACAGAGATTCCGAGTGCACCGGAGTTTCACCGGAAGAACGGACTATGTGATAGTTGATCGGTTAATGAAACCTACCAGTCTTCACTTCAGTATTGAGAGAGTGTGTTCTGCTTGTGGGAAATGGATTAGAAAAAAGGGGGTTATTTTGAGTGGGTATTTCTTTAATGAACTCCATAGGAAAAAAAACAGTCACCCAGCGGTGGAGAGAGAGAAACTAGGGTGAGGGGTATTTTCAACGTTGGGGAGCGTATTATGTGTGGCGCTTTCTCTCTTTCTACAGATATATTGCAACATAAACGTTCATTTCAGAGGAGAAACAGCCACAGCCAGAAATTAGAAAATAATTCAGGTCCTTTTTTGTCAGGGGTCGACGAGAATTGAAATTAAAATATTTTTAGATATTTCTTTTCAGGTAGATAACTGTGGTTGTCTAAAATCTTGATAGAATATCATTTTGGGTAGACCACTGCCTTTTTTTTTGCAGGGACTAATTTACAGATTTTTTTTTTTTTTTGGTAAGGGCATCGAGGTTATGTGTTATCGAATACGGAAGTGCAAATAGTGGATTGTGATAGGAAAGTGCCTAGAGGATACACAAAGTGACCATCAGAGGTAGGTATTGTAGCATTCAAGAGTAATGTGGAGTATTCAAGTGTGTGAACTCTGCCGAGAAAAATTAAGTGTACATGAGTGGTAAGAGACGTAGGAGCAGTAACACACAGGAGAAAACAGTGAGCGAGTATTAGCAAGCAGCAGAAAAGGAGGAAACTTAAGAAGACTGACAGAAAATTACGACAACAGTGGCGGAGACAGAAGGGATTCAGGTAGTATCCACAACAACGGCAGCAATAGCGAGCGTGTCGACTACGTCCATTGGAGCGGGTAACATTATGTCGACAGCCGCTGGCGGAATGGCCAGAAATAACTCGTCAACCTACTCTAGGAGAAACGCAAAATCATCAGGGAGCTCGTTATCAGCTGTAGAGGAAATTAATTTTTATCTACGGAGACTCACCCTAGGAGGAACTTCAGACGTAGCCCAGATCGACAGTTTCGGAGGAGGCCTGGACTATGAAATGTATCTCAATGCAGTGCAGAGCGTTGACACCCATCATGGTTGGAAGGAGAATCAGATAATGCGAACCTTTGAAATGAAGCTGAAGGACAAGGCCAGGTAATATTATGGAGCTCTCCCACCAATCGAAAGGCCAAGCCCCATGGACCAAATGAAGAACTAGTTCAGAAGCGTTTTTGGCAGAAGAATCACTATGAGCGCTGGGAAAAAGGAACCGGAACGTTGCATCCGAAACCCAGAGAAAACTTAGGGGGAGTTTGCACAGCGCCTGTTGGTCATTGCGAATAAGATGTTTCCACCAAGTGGTGTCAACACTCCTGCACAAACCTATCACAGGATTATACTGTTTGTGAATCAATTCATGGATGGGATTGAAGGAAGGCTAGCCAACGAAGTTTTCTCGGAGCGGCGAATTTCACAGTTTGGACGGATGTCTACAGGAAGCTTAACAGTGTGGAAAAGTGGTATCCCGGATGATATATGAGACCCGCTACGATGCACGGATATCCGCAAAACGGAGAGTGGAGACCAGAGAAGAAGTACCCTATCATAGTGAAGGGAGGGGTGAAGCCATAGAAAACCACTCTGAAACTAGGGCTTACCAAAGGAACGAATGGAGAGGAGGCAGGAATCTCCAAAGAGGCCCTAGAGATAATGACGCGAATAGATTCCCCTGCATGCAAACCCGCTGTTTACGTTGTGGTGAAGAAGGACATCGAGCGGTAGGATGTAGGAGACCAAGGAAGCTGTTCTATTACCATTGTGGAAACGAAGGAGTACCCTGTTCTTTGAACTCCCAGCACGTGAGCGACCAGCCCAACAGTTGAGAAGCTTGAATTTGCCCCAACACGTTGTCATATGCCATATCAACCCCAGCCATTCCGAGTTCATCGACCTATTCATTCCCCGGACGCAACAACATGGCTCCTGGATACGGGAACCTCCGTGTCATTAGTAAAGAAGGATTCGGTCAAGGAATTGAATATGCCAATACACCGCGAATCGACGTCGATCATTACCAATATATCAGGAAATGTACTCAGCAAAGAAGGATCAGTGAAAGTAACCTTTCAACTTACGAAAGAAAGCATAGTGTGTGACGATAGACTGAGCTTTCTCTCGGATGGACTTCTAGGAGTGAATTTCTTGAACAAGTTCAGACCGACTTTGGATTTCCAGAGGAACTTACTGGAACTCCATGGACACTCTCTGGTTATGTCAGATGATCACCTAATACCGAGTCACCAAACTATAGACACAAATAATCCAGTAGTGAGGAAAGTGCCGATTGACGTGGAAACTCGTCAACTGTTTTCAGTAGGGAAGCAAGTGTGACAATGTGGAGTGGTATTCAGGGTTCACCGAAGTGAACATTTAAAATAATTTTGGAAAATCTGACGTCAGTAAATTGCAGCTGACGGCAAATGGAGAAGGAGCGCAGTACCTTCTGCCGGCGAGGATAATAATTCGAAAGATCCGAGCTTGGTCCGATTGCAGAATCAAGTGTATATACCCCCATTTCATGGTTGCGACTTCGAGGTCCCAGTTGATATCCGGAATTCTAAGGGCCTTAAGGTCTGCGAACCGCCCAATCTTCCCCCTGGACATCGTTGCACACTCAGTCGTAACGATCCCCCACCATAACCAAAACCATAGCAAACCCAGTATTGTCGTTCGTATCGTGAATATATCTCCAATACCACAGACCATTGACAAGCATACTTCAATCTTAACCCTGGCAGACGTGACTGTATAAGAAGGTCAAGACATACCAGTTACGAAGAATACGATAGCACAAGTGGAATTCAACCTACAGCATATCAAAGTGAGTGTTTCAACAGTTTTTGCACACCTATGAAGATATATTTGCCGTAACAGGAAAGCCGTTGGAAGCCACAGAGTAAGTGAAGCATCGCATCGACATTAGAGACAGTGCGCCAGTATACAAGCCGCCCTATCGAGTACCCTTTCAGCAACAACCAGTGGAGAAAATGCTGCAGGAAGACATCATACGCCCTTCTGCATTTCCTTTCACTGCTCCGGTGGTGCTGGTAGAAAAGAAGGTGAATGAAGGAGAGGAGAAGAAATATTGGTTCTGTATCAATTTCCGAAGGCTCAACGCCGTGGCCAAACGAGACTTTTTCCCTATCACGAACATTCACGAAACTCTGGACTCCTTAGGTGGCGCAGAAGTATTCTCTACTCTAGATCTGAGCATAGGATACTGACAGGTAGAAGTGGAACCCAAGGATAGGGAGAAGACTGCATTTTCCGTACCATGGGGGCATTACGAGTGCAATCGGATGCCATTTGGTTTAGTTTAAACTCACCAGCGACGTGAACGCGTTTTATGTATGCCGTTCTAGCAGGGCTCACAGGATCCCACTGTTCCGTGTACTCGGACGACATTATTTGTTTCTCGAAGAGGAACGTTCACGAACACGTAGCCAATTTGAGGGACATATTTGAGAGAATACGAGGAGCAGGGCTCATCTTGAACCCAGACAAATGCGAATTTATGGAAACGGAAACTGCCTACTTGGGACACATAGTTTCCGGAAATGGAGTGCGACCGGACCCCATGAAAATTTCCATACTAGAAAACTACCCTGTACCACAGAATGTGACGGATGTTATTCGAGCCTTTCTGGGACAAGTAGGGTACTACAGGCGTTTTATTCCAGATTTCGCACAGACTGCACTCCCGCTAACTATGCTGACCAGGAAGAATCAAGATTTTATCTGGTCAATTGCTGCCCAAGGAGCTTTCGAAAAGCTGAAAGCCACACTCATCCAAGAACCAATCCTGAAGTATCCCGATTTCAGCAAGAAGTTCACCTTAGCCACGGACGCCTCTGGTTACGGCATCGGGATTGTACTTAGCCAAGAGTATGAAGGATAGGAGTCACCCATAGCATATGCCAGTCGACAGTTGAATAAGGCGGAAAAGAACTATTGTACCACAGAGCGAGAATGTTTGGCGCTTGTATGGGGCATTGAACATTTAGGTGTTATTTGTATGAAACCGATTTCACTGTCTTTACGGATCACCAACCGCTGAAATGGTTGATGAACGTGATGGAGCCAAACAACCGACAGATGAGAGTCTCTAGCCTTATCGGAGTATACCTTCACCATTGAATATCGGCCAGCAAAGAAACACGCGAACTAGATACGCTATCGTGGGTAAAACCTATCAGATATCTAGGAACCGAATCATCCCTGGAACCCATTTGGAACCGAGAACGCATTCGACGGAGCCAGCAAGGTGACCCAACAGTCCGAAATTTCATAGGGAACATCCTGAAGGAAAACCGCCGAAACTATTATCCCGACTAAGATGAAGTACTGTTTCGGAAGAGCGAGGATTCCCGACACGGAGATCTACTGATGGCTCCATCAGCATTGTTACCCGAGATAATGAAAACCCTTCATGATTTGCCGATATCAGGACCTACCGGGTATGACAAGACCTACGCAAGGATGAAGAAAATGTTCATAAGGCGGGGTATGAGCGGGGATATAGAGAAGTATATAGACGCCTGTATCTTATGTGCCCAAAGAAAATTATCTCCGCATGCGAAACCCGCACCACTGAAAAGGTTTGGAGGAATCATTCTACGTCATGGGACGCCAAAACAATTGCTCACAGACCACGACGAAGATGATGGAAGAGATGTGCCAAATCCTGCAAATTCAACATTTGAAGACGACAGCCTATAGACCACAGACAAATGAAGCACTGGAACGATTCCATCGGACCTCGAAAGATCTCATCAGCCATAATATCAGCCCAGACCAAACGAATTGAGACGAATGGCTCCCAGTCGCCATAGCTGCATATAGCTCCATGACGCATTCAGCTACAGGAGAAAGTCCGTTCTCCCCCCTGTTTTGCAGAGATATGGATTACCCATTCGATGAAATATTCAAACCCCTGCAAGTGCGATATGACGCAGAAAGTAATTACATAGCTGAATTCATGCAAAGGATGAGGATAGCAAATCGGGATACCATCCAAACTATTGAAGCGACGACAGATCGAGTCCATGGGTAATTTAACACGAAGGCCAAGAAACCAGAATTTGCCATCGGCGATCGGGTGTACTTATACCAACCGGCTATACAACCGGGCTTAACCAGAAAATTGCCAAGAAATGGATAGGACCATATCGCATAACGCACCTACGGGCGGTAAGTGCCAGGGTAGAGAAATACATCGCAGAAGAGAGCAACTGGTCTATGTCAACAGACTGAAGTGATGTTTGGCCACAGAGACCAATTGAGTGATGTAGCGACGGGGTTTAGAACACATAATCAAGAGCCGCCTCGAAGAGAAAAAGTCCAAACTATAGGTGGAGCCGGTCTCCAGGTAGCAAGGGGAAATAAGGGGACAGGTGGTTGGGGGATCAATGAGTCTGTTTCAGACTCAACGGGAAAAGCCAACAGGTCAGGGAAAAAGCTGCCGACAGGACAACCAGAGATCCTACCAGCAGAGGAGCCAACATCATACGGTCATCCCAGGGAGGCGACTGCAACAACAGAGCCGCCTGAGGACTCCGAGGGACTGATCACGGGAACCCAGGGAACTACTGGTACACCAGAGCTGAGGCGGTTGCCAGAACGGAAGGGACTACTCTGTCAAATCTTGAACGGACAGCCAACTCAGGGAATGAACAGACCCAGACTCCAGATAGCCCCTCTCATGATCAGTCACGCTTGCCACTGGAGTATGTTGAGTCATTCTTGTGCATCTTCCTGTGCCTATTCGCTCCAATTGACGATCGCCTCGTAGGTGACCATACCACTGTGAGCCAGTACATTTTTTTGGGTTGCGTTTCCCATGTTTTTCCACAGATTCCTCCACAAGTCCACAGGGCTTACCTTGCTCTGCTGGATACCTTTTCTAGATGAGCATTCAACGTGAGTTCTTCATCTAGAATTACTCCTTGAAAGAAATTATTTTACAGTAGACGATCGGCTTTCTTAGTGAATCTAGCATCCTCCTTCTGGTGAATGGTTCTATCACTGTGTTGCTGGGGTTGCCCGATGATTTTTGTTTCTCACACCACCTAGTGATAGTGGCTAAGAGCCGCTTGGAGTTTATTTGATATCACCTCTCCAAACTTTTTTCTAACCGTTATAACTATCAACAAGAAAGCCATGTGAAGGTGATGACAATTTTTGGGACACTGACATTCAATACTTACTTACGAGGTTATACAAAAAAATAAAAAAAATTATTTATGAAATTCTCTTATAAAATACAATTCGTGCAATGGAAATATGCCTATAATTTTTGACAAAAGGCACTCGTGCACTACGTGCAGTCGTGCTCCTTTCAACTTGAAATGCATTCGGGCAAGTTTCCCAAAACTTATCGATAATTTCCATTACACTCGTTATATTACTATTGATGTTATGCGTGAATTTCACCTTTTGACATTTTGTACGTGAAAAATGTAATTTTATTTCTCACCCATTGATTCAAGAGTTATCTCTATTTGACAATATCAGTGAAATTCTAGGTACCATATATTCATTTGATTCCGGAAACTGTGTTCAAAATCTCCTACCTGATAGTTGGGTATAGTATTTCTAATCCCAATTGGACCGACATAAAAAGTTTCAAGAGGAAATTCTCTTTTCAGTTGCTGCCTTTACATAGGCATCGGTATATTATTTTTCAGTGGTATTTTTTCAGTTACTAATTCTTACAATCATAGCAATTGATCACCCCATGTAATAGTAGACACATGTTATCTCAAGTGAATTTTATTATTGGTTTCGAAAGGTATCCAGAAAGCCATATTGATAAAATTATTTTCAATGGATGATTCCTAACCTCACCAACACACGGCACTGATTAAGGAATATTATGAACTGGGGAAATCATGCGGCTTCAGATAACAGATGCCATTCCAGCTAGCCGAGCATTTATTCCTCAAATATATTTGATTGCGCCCATAGTAATAATCTGGGCATCAAGGGCCACACTTTTTTATGATTGTACCAGGAACGCTTTGAAAGTGAAAACACGGGTAGCATATAAATTTCCCATTTGCCGGGCAGTGCATATGAACACTCCTCGTACTCTTATTTTTATTGCCGTTCCAATTGGGATTAGAATAACTATATGTTTACTGATTATAAAGCTTGAACCCTGAGGACCTGAATTGACTGTTTTTGTGACACCCAGGCAGTACTTTTCCAGGACTTTTCTTCAGGTGAGCTTCAATTTGTGTTATTTACTCGATTGACTTCTGAAAAATCAAGGTTTTTTCAGAGATATTAATGTAGCCTGAAAGAAGGTTCCGGTTGGACTGAAGTCACTCAGTGTTCACTGCCTCCAATGATTTTGCATTACAGAAACACAATCTGGTGGTTTGAACATTGTTTTAATCATCTTCCAGCTTATTCCTAATACCACATGCAACTCAAACAGATATCAGATATCTTCTGGTGTATGAAGGTTTACCAGATATCATAAGTGGTACAGTTTCTAAAGCATTCGAAAGACTCAGCGAACTTCGTCTTTTAAGGAGGATATGCCATACATCGATTATCATTATTAAATTTCCACTTCTAGAAGTAATATAGGCTCGATCTTTCGAGAAGGATTTGCCATGCTTTGGTTATCGCTCTTCAACATATTCGAATATAACAACTTAACAAAGATTATATTTTGTATCTCCGCATGAATTGGAATATATTCAAACTACATTTCTTTTCCCTATATGAAGGGATATAAATTGAAATTTTGGCTTTTATCCATTGATATTTTTTTTGGGTTGATTTATTTCCTTTTATTCAGCTTTCCTTTCACTATTGATGAAATATATAATTGAAACTTGTAGTAGTTGTGATAACTTCATATTTTGAAATTTGTGTTTCAAATCCAAATGTTGAGTTTCTTGACCGTTTAATTATTGTATCGAGTTTGATTATATTAAATTCATTGGTGCTGTTTAAGTAATTATTTTCTTCATTGTTATCATCATTATCATCGATAACACAAATGCTCATTAAAGCCCAATCAAATGGTATTCCCACGTGGTCAAAATTCAAGTAGTCAGTTTCTCTGCGGTTCTTCATGTACTCAAGGGTACTGAATCTAAATTTATATAATAATCATAAATATATATAATTTCCTGACCGTTCCGAGATATTCACAGAAAAACTCCGAAATTTCCGAACCGTTTGCAGTTTCTGGCCCGTAACTTTGAAACTATGCATTTTATCAGAAATACCATTCGATACAAAGTTAGAGTGAGAAAAATGTACTATGAATTCTATCCATAATTTTCGGATGTAGGTGAGGAGCTAGAGCAAGTAAAAAATTGACGGAATTTTCGTACTTCGGAAAAGATAGCTAGGAGGTGAGTGGCCATTAGAGCGTTGAGACTTGGAGGCTTGGAGGCGTATTTCGGTCGTAGCTGCCACACTCAAAGTAAATCCTGTTCATCCTTTCCACTTATCAATAAATTATATGCCCTTGAGGAGTCTGTGGGGTATAAAGAACATACATTGGATTGTTCTGAATGCTGAAATTATAGGTGTTATAATTGCAATGAAACAAAGGAAAGGATATAGTTTTGAATAGTTCTAATTGAAAACGTATAATAATCAAACTCTTTTATGATGAATAGAAAATATGTATTAAATTACGTCGCTGCATTATCATTTGGCGGGTTGTGAAATTGTTCCAACCACTTTCTTTGTTGTTTGACTAACGCTCAGAAATTAATGAAAACTTGTACGAGTTGAGATCACGGAGGCCTCACCTTATATAGTGAGATCCGAAACCATTCTTGGAGCCTTGAATTTTTTTTCGCCAGCTGCGACACAAGACACACGCTGGTACCACTGAGCCATGAGCCCCTGAAGGACGCGGTTCTAGAGATGGTGGTGCAGGTGGGGCAGATGACTGTTGCTCCAGAGTACCCTCATCCATAATCTCAGCCTTTCCCTGATAGTCTGAAAGAGGAATGCATGAATATAACCACAAACATTTCAATCAACCTGGAGGGTGGGTTCAAAAACAACCATATGAAAGTGTGATTGTAGTATATGTTGAAAGTGAAAACCTTCAAGTGATGTGATGGATAACACAACATCGACATTGGGATCGTCAAGATCCTGGTCGTCCTCCGGATCGTACTATACATACTTCACACCATATTCGTGCCAGCTCTCTTGCAGCCGCAGTTCTTCATACAGGACTTGTGGCACCTGTACGACAGAAGGTGAAGAAGAATTTGGCAATGTTTCTTCATCCCAATTCATCAGGTATCTTCGTTGAGATGTCCTTCCTCAGCTAATGTTGCACCTGCAGAAATACTAGAGAGCAAAATTCAGTGTTTGCGCCGTCCTTGGCAAGGTTGTCCATTGCCTTTGATTCCCTTCTGATCTGGCACCCACATCAGAGTAACCTGATTGTCCGTAGCCAGTTGTCTTAGGAAGAGTTTGCAGTCCCCAATCAGTCTAGACACACAAGTCTGTGACTTCAGGGTTTCAAGTGCTGTTTGGCTGTCTGATGGGATATAGATCTTTGCCCCCCTGAAGCCTCTTCGAAAGCATTCTTGGGCGCATATTTCTAAAGTATAAGTTTCTGCTTGAAACATTGTTGGGGTTTTTTCTAGGGATCATGAGATCCTGAAACAAGGACCCGTTACTCCCACTCGAACCCTTCCGTCCATTTTGAAACCATCAGTATACCATACTGATGGTATAATCTGATGGCTTGTACCTTGATTCCAGGGGAATATTTTCCAGAATCTTCAGATGTCTAATCAGATTTCCAGCCTCCAAGTTAGATGACAGGTGCAGTCTGAAGGCACTTTTCGCCACTTCTTTCGATACTCACGAAGGCAGTGGCGGAAGATTCAGCATAACCTCTATTGCTGCAGTGGGGCACGTGAATATTGCCCCTGTGATTTCCAGACAGGCTAACCGCTACACTTTCAGCAGCTTGATTTGTGCCCAGTGCTATGAAGTGTTTGGCCACCATACTAATTAGGCATAGGTGACCATGGGTTTGATAATCGTTCAATATACTCAGTATATAATTTTTGGCTTCAAACCCCATATCTTTCTATAAACTCTGCGGCAGGTTCCCACTGTAGCCTTGGCAAAAATGTTTTCAATATGACTGTTCCATGTTAGTCTCTGGTCGATTATGACGCCCAGGTATTTGACTCCATTGGAAAAAGTTAGCTGAGTTCCATTCAGGGTTGGACCTTTTTCTGCTGTAAATCTGACCATTTCTCTCCGAGAGCAGCTACAATGATTCGGTTTTTCGGCATGGCATGTATCAATCTGATCAGTGAGGTGTTTATATTCCTTCCCTGTGTGAGGTGTTATCTATGAATGCAAGTATGTATCTTCAATGATTTCAACTAGGCATTGTAGAGCATTATTCATAGATTTGCCTGCTTGATCGGCGATTTGTCTTCTGTGAAGCGGTCTGTCCAGAAGGATTTCACTTCTTATATAACAGTCTATAATGTTCTCAATTAATTTCAGGAGAAAGGAGATGAGACTGATGGAGCGATAAGACTTTGGTTCATCCACAGAACGTCTCCCAGTCTTTGGTATGAATACCACCGCAGCCTCCCTCCAGGCTTTCGGTATGTTACCAAAAATGAACACTCTAAGATGTCTCTCATGTTGGGGTGATTGTTGAGCGTCTTCAGAGCTTCCGTTATCCCTTACTCGAACAAGCCAGATGACGTGGCATACCCAGTTTTAGCATGCAAGAAGAATATGTGCTCAACCAGATGACGTTCGAGGATGGTGCTTGGATCATACAGCTTGTTGTGTTATATTTCCTCCTCCAGGTTTGGAAAAAACACATTGTGAGGAGCCTGTAAACCAACTAAGAAGACTCGAAGGTCGAGATTCCCGCCCACGACAGTATCAATCGTTTATTTGCATAATTTAAAAATAATGATTTGTCCAGTAATCATCAAAATCTCCGAGTACCCTCTCGAAACCACTCTTACAAGGAAAGCAATAACCCTCGGGATTTCGATAATCTGAATGGAATATGAGATGAGCACATCTTGCAATGAAAATATAATTTAGATTAGTAAATTCTAACATTTGAAATAATTCAACCACGTGAATTTGGAATCTTTTCTGTGGTTTTTCCTAGAGATCATGAGATCCTTTAACAAGGACCCGTTACTCCCACTCAAGCCCTTTCGTCCATTTTGAAACTATCAGTATACCATACCTTCTAAACCTGAACAGAACGAAGGCACTTATAATAATAGGTCTGTTGACTGGACACTGCGGCCTAAGAAAACACCTAAACACCATGGGAGTACGCAGGGAAACCGTGGAGTGCGGGCTATGTGATGAAGAGGAGGAAACAGCCTCTCATATTATCTTCGACTGTGACGCCCTAAGTAGTAGGCGACACAGAACCTTTGGAGAGATCAGCCCGGAAGAACCTTATCAACAGGCTACTAAACCTAATTAAAGGGACAACCCTATTTGAATGAGGAACCACTGACGACAGAGTGATACAATAGACTCTAGCTGGTCGCAGTGTCAAGGGAAGCTGAGTGCCAACCCTGTCTCTGGCTCGTCAGCTTCCAACCAACCAACCAACCATACCATACTGATGGTATAATCTGATGGCATGTACCATGATTCCGGGGGAATATTTTCCAGAATATCCAGATGTCCAATCAGATTTCCAGCCTCCGAATTAGATGTCTGGTGCAGTCTGAAGGCACTTTTTGCCACTTCTTTTGATACTCACGAAGGCAGTGGCGGAAGATTCAGCATTACCTCTGATGGTGCAGTGGGGCACGTGAATATTGCCCCTGTGATTTCCAGATAGGCTAACCGCTGCACTTTCTGCAGCTTGCTTTGTGCCGAGTGCTATTGGGTTTTTGGCCACCATACTAATAAGGCATAGGTGAACATGGATTTGATAATCGTTTGATATACGCAGTATATAATTTTCGGCTTCACTCCATATCTTTCTATGAACTCTGCGGCACGTCCAGGTTGCCGCTGTAGCCTTGGAAAGAATGTTCCCAATATGACTGTTCCATGTTAGTCTCTGGTTGATTATGACGCCCAGGTATTTGACTTCATTGGAAAAAGTTAGCTGAGTTCCATTCAGGGTTCGAGCATCCATTTTTGTGAATGGAACCAGCACTATTTTGCTAGAATTCACATTTAGTCCCTTCTTTGCACACCAGCTTCTGATTCAGGGCTGTCTGCATGCGATTGGAGATTATCCCATCATGTTTGCCCCTAATAGTGACGACCAGGACCTTGGCGTAACCTTGACTCGTGATTCCAGATTCATGTAGCTTCACTATCAGATCATCCACGGTCAGTGACCACAGCAAAAGCGACAGAACACCGCCCTGAGGAAAACCTTTTTCCGCTGTTATTCTGACCGTTTCTTTCCAAGGGCAGCTACAATGATTCTGCTTGTCGGCATTGCATGTATCGCTCTATTCAGTGGGGTGTTCATATTCCTTTCCTGTGTGAGGTGTTATCTATGAATGTAAGTATGTCTTTTCGATGATTTCAACTAGGCATTGTGGAGCATTATTCGTCGATTTGCCTGCTTGATCAGCGATTTGTTTTCTGTGAAGCGGTCTGTCCAAAAGGCTTTCACTTCGCATATATCACCCTATAATTTTCACCATTGTTTTCAGGAGAAAGGAGATGAGACTGATGGAGCGATAACACTTTGGTTCATCCTCTGAACATCTCCCAGTCTTTGGTATGAACACCACCGCAGCCTCCCTCCAGGCTTCCGGTATGTGACCGAAAATGAACACTCTAAGGTGGTCTCTTATGTTGGGATGATTGTTGAGCATTTTCAGGGCTTACGTTTCCCCTCACTCGAACAATCCAGACGACGTGGCATACCCAGTTTCAGCATGCAAGAAGAATATGTGCTTAACCAGGTGACGTTTGAGGATGGTGCTTGGATGGTACAGCTTGCTGGGTTATTTTTCCTCCTCCAGGTTTGGAAGAAACACATTGTAAGGAGCATGGAAACCAACTAAGAGGACTCGGAGGTCGACATCCTCGCCCACGACAGAATCAATCAAATATTTGCATGATTTAAAAATATTTATTTTCCGAGTAATCATCAAAATCTTCGGGTATCCACTCAAAAACACTCCTACAAGAGAAGCACTAACCCTCAGGATTCCAATAATCTGAATAAGATCTGAGATAAGCGCATCCTGCAATGAAAATCTTATTTAGATTAGTAAATTCTAACATTTGAAAACATTCAACCACGTAAATTTGGAATATTTTCTGGAAACTACATGAAAAAATACACGAGTTTGACACTGCATGTTCCGGAGATGACATGACGGGAGATTTTTTAATGTTACTCAAGAACTAGCGTTTTTTGTAACCCTATCTGGCATCTGGACAAAAAAGGATTTTTTTGTATTGCGTTTTCTCTGAGAAACGACTAGATTATGAGTTATCTGCGAAACACCGACAGGGAACGCTATTTTTGGCAAAGTACGTGAACTTTGCCAATTTTCAACTTGCTCTAGCTCCTAGCCCTTCGGACATACATTGAATGGAATGTATAGTAAATTTTGTCCACTTCAAATTTCGCCTGTTTCTTGGTTCGGAACGCTTCAGGAAATTTTGCTTGCAAACTTGGATTCAGCAACCCAAAAAACATATAGAACTGCAGAGAAATGGACTACTGGAATTTTGCCCACGAGAAGGGATATATCGCTTCCATTTCACTGGGTTATCACCCGAGGAAATGGATCATTGCCAGAGTGAGTGCAGTGAAACAGATATAATTTAGTATTTTATTTATCGAGTTATTGTTCACAGAATCAGCTGGTTACTATTATGCCAATAACGATGGTTTATTCAAAATCAGGCTGCAGGTGCTGAAGGTGCTGCAGGTGCTGCAGGTGCTGCAGATGCTGCAGGTGATGCAGGTGCTGCAGGTGCTGCTTCTTTCTTTCCATCTTTTTTCACTCTGTTGACCAACTCTCTTCCTTTCTGTTCGAAAAACTCAATCATGTCTTTGAATCTCTTTGATAGGGTTCGTACAAATTCATTACCCTGAAACATGAAGAAAAAATTAATGCATACTATTTTCCCTATTATTTTAGAACTAATCAAATGGCCGAAATTTCAAACAGAGAACCAATCAGATTAGTTTTATAATGATAAAACCTCTTCTTGCTGTTTTATACCGATAAAACCACCAGTAGATTCGAGATTGTTTTGCGATAAAACTACATTATGTTCTGTCATTATATGCCAACTCATTCAATTAATGAATAAGGAATTTTAAGCTCACTACAGTGATTTGATATTAGAAATCAAATATATACCTTTTCCAGCCTGTTAAATGAGTCGAATAAAGCCGTCAATTACCCAACCTTATCAATTGTCTGAGAATATGGGAGTTATACCCATATTCTCAGACAATTGATAAGGTAACGTAACTAATCGACGAGTAACAATAATCACAAAACCGAAAGAGATAAACAAAAAATATACATTCTTAGAAAACAAATAATTCATGGAAAAAAAAATCGAAAACAAAACAATAAGGAAAGAGACACACAAGCAATATGCGAGAGGTGTCTGTCACATTCATTTCTACAAGCTTTCATTCAAAGTATAACGAGATTGATATATTCAGAAGGGGCTATTCCTTCGCCCCATCAGAAGGGCAGGAGGGCAGTCAGAAAGTCCCAAACCTCGAGCCAAAATTTCTCCCTTCCTCTTTCCATCTAACCAAGAAGAGGAAAAAGAAGATTGTATATAATGTTGTGTCAATAATCAGTTAAGTTATATATATATATATATATATATATGTTTGTGTAAATATTGACAATGAATTGTTTTGGACTTGGTTAGGTTAGGTTGTCAAGCAACGAATTCAAGCAACGTCGAGCGCAGATCGTGCTTGTATAGGTGACCGCTTGGGATCATAGATACATTTTTTATCTGTTCAATATTTCGATAATTAATAAGAACCACTTTTGAACATATTTTTTTTGAGACTGTCACGCGAAAGGATCAGATTGGATTCCTAGCAGTGGATCTGTTTTTTGTCAAAATCAGTTTCAGCTACAATAATATTTTATATCATAGTGAAAATTTCATATATATATATATATATATATATATTTATATAAAGTATCCGTTATGAAGTTGGCTACATATGGAAAAATTATCTGTTATTTAAATTTCTGAAAAACTCTAATAGTTCGTTTCTGCATGTCTGACAACTAAAAACTCCCTTGCGACATATATCACGTGAACTCATATTTGGCGGGAATTTTTGAAAAGTTGTCTGTGTTGCTTAAAAATGGGTCAAATTGACAGATATCGAAAACAAATTTTGAGAAAATGTATTTGGAATCCAACCCCCATGTACCAATTTTGAACCATAATAAAAAAAAATACCATTCCATTCCTCTACCCTTACTTAGAAATATTATACATTCTTGTTTCATCTGGAAACAGCGTAAATAACCTAAATCACATAAGATTGGGTCAAAACTGATTAAATATTTGTGAATTAGACATTTTGCGGGAGATTAATTATGATGCACATGAGCTCATTCAATATTCTCAACCAGTGAATAAAAATCAAACCAACTAATATTTGTAATTCAAACTCAATAACACATTATTCATCCCTGCTTAATTCAATATTGGTTGGTAAATTTTAACTTCAATGAATTAGCTATATTTTTTATTTTTATAAGGCGGCTTTGAAAAAAGATCTACTTTTGTTGTGACATTAACAATTGTTAACGATTTTGTTGGAGTTGTCGTTCTTTATCAGTTTTAGTGTTTTTCAATCAATCAAGAGAAATGGCTCCAAAACTGAGTATACAAAAAAAAATCGCTGATTACGAATCCACCTCTATTTTGGTCGTATCATCCAAATGTAAGAGAAAAACATTCAATGTTTATTGTTGTTCATTTCACTGCCATGAGAGTGCGTGTTAGTTTTTGAGATATCAGTTAAGTGAAATAAGTCATAACCTAGTATCTGTTCATGAAATTTTCATTAAAATTGAAATTTTTTCATGTTATTGTCAAACTGTTATCATTTTCAACAGACGAAATAAAAAAGGAGCAGGTTCTCTAGTCGACGCGTATATTTTTTTTATGTATGACCATGCATAACTTTTTACAGAGTAGTTTGATTTCAATGATTCTTCTCTCAATGGATAGGGTGTACTTCGAAGTTGGTCCCATTCGAATTTGAAGAAAAAATCCTAAGGGTAACAAAATGGAGGATCGTTCACCCTCTGAATTTTGGTTCGTTACGCGATTCTATCAGGCATAACTTTGTACTGGGTTGTCCGATTTGGATAATCCTTTTTTTATTAGATAGTTTATACCTCATAGTTGATTTAATTCGAAATGGGAAAAAATAATCCACCCCTAAGGGTAGCAAATAGGAGATGATGGATTTTCCACTTGTGAACATTGGCACACATATGTAGTTGACAATGATAGGATGCTATTGTCATTATTTTTGTTCTCCTAGATCCGTCACAATAATTACATTCTATGGAGGGTTGGAATTATATACAAAGTAATGAAATAAACTAACCAGAACTATCAAAAATAATTAGTTATCTGTTTATGGAATTTACATTGAAATTGAATTTTTTTCATGTTATGATTGGTCGTTATCAAACTGCTATGAGTTTCTACTCAATCAGTTTGTTAGAAACTTGTCTTCAAGAATGTGTAAAAACAGTGAATATGTGTTTTATTACATCTGTTGAAAATGCGTGCTGTCAAAACTACTACACAATATTATGAACTTTATGAAGAGAATCTTTCACGCTCATTGTGGATTTAACATTCAACTCCAATGATTCATTGAGAATTTGAATCGACAAGGATTCTGGCCAAGCCGGAGGTTCGGCAGACATTCAGATACGTTGTCAATATATTTTTTGGTAATAATAGACATTCAGATTATGAAAACATTGTTATCAAATGAGTTTCTAATAATGAGGTATAATAAAAGCATAAAACTTCATTTTCTGGATTCACATCTCGATTTGCACCTTCAAAATATTGGTGTGGAGAGAGACAACGCTTTTACCAGGATATTAAAAAAATTGTCGATGAAACGTGTGTAGGATGGCGAATTACTGTACTGTTCGTGGAGATATGTAGAGAATCTGACTTTTCTCAAGAAGTATCCATAATGAAAAGGGAAACATTCTCAATTGAATATTGAAAAGGAAGATTTTTCTGTGAATTGTGAATTCCTAACAGAAAGGAACTACTTTCTCGGCTGAAGCTACGCTGGATATTGAACTACATCGGAAAATAATTCTGAAAATCCCCTTACTTAAAAGAACAAATCTGAAATTGAAAATTCGCATTTTAATTCAGATAGTTATTTGATTTTCTATTCCAGTCTCAATTAAAAACTCATAAAGTTGTTGACGTGAAGAAAAATGTTTTCCAAAAGAGAGTAGTCACCAGAAATCATTCGTAACATAGACGCAAGAGGGGCATGGCATTCACTAGGTCTTCAATACATTTTTGTCGACGAAAATCTATTTCACGCTTCCACGATCATCAGGAAGTCCGGAAGAAATGGGAAACACATTTTTAAGGAGCAATCTCACTTTGCAAAGACGGAAAAAGTAAGAATCATTTCTTTTGCAGAGACACTTCGAAATGAGTGTTTTTTGACATTAGAACCTGTCATGGGTATGATAGATTGATTTGTTGAAAATATGAACATGATGTCCATAAAATCAGATGTGGAATCATCTGCGACTGAAAGATGAACTTTAGTCACCATCTCCCATCGTCAAGATAACCTCTTGTGGGGTATTCATGTTTAAAAGGGAAACATTCTCCATTGAATATTGAATAGAAAGATTTTTCTGTGAATTGAAAAAATCCACGACAAAAATGAAGTTATTTTTTGTGAATGTCTAACAGAAAACAACTACTTTCCTGGCTGAAGCTACGCTGGACATTGAAGTACATCTGATAGATATTCTGAGAAGACCCTAACTTAAAAGAACAAATCTGGAATTGAGAATTTGCAGTTTTATTCAGATAGTTATTTGATTTTCTATTCCAGTCTTCATTAAGAACTCATAAAGATAAATGAGGTGAAGAAGAATGTTTTCCAAAAGAGAGTATTCACCAGAAATCATTCGTAACATCGACGCAAGAGAGGCATCGCATTCACTGGGTCTTCAATAAATTTTTGTCGACGAAAATCTATTTCACGCTTCCACGATCATCAGAAAGACCGGAAGAAATGGGGAACACATATCCAAGAAGCAATCTCACTTTGCGAAGATGGAAAAAGTTAAAATCATTTCTTTTGGAGAGACACTTTGAAATGAGTGTTTTTTGACATTAAAACCTGTCATGGGCTATGATAGATTGATTTGTTGAAAATATGAACATGATATTTATAAAATCAGATTTGGAATCATTTGCTACTGAAAGATAAACTTTAGTCACTATCTTCCATCTACGAAATAACCTCTTGTGGGGTATTCATGTTGAAAAGGGAAACATTCTCAATTGAATATTGAATAGAAAGATTTTTCTGTGAATTGAAAAAATCCACGATAAAAATGAAGTTATTTTTTGTGAATGTCGGACAGAAAACAACTACTTCCCCGGCTTAAGCCACGCTGGACATTGAACTACATCTGCTAGATATTCTGAAAAGACCCTAACTTAAAAGAACAAATCTGAAATTAGGAATTTGCATTTTCATTTGGATAGTTATTTGATTTTCTATTCCAGACTCAATTAAATGGAGATATTGAAAGTTGTAGAGCGAAATATTGCCCACAAATGAAATACATGCACGGAATAGGTGAATTGACGTTGGGATGGGGTAGTGACGCCTATTTGTTGAAGCTGTAAAGACTAGATCTTCAAACCTAAATTCCTGTTTCGTGCAGAGGTACTCATGCTGACGTCATACCATACGTATTCTCCGCGTAACTTAGACTGTGATTTACAACGCCTGCACTCTGCAATGCAAACGTGAATCGACTCGTGTATTTCTCTAGACCAGCAAATTTACTGTAACTGAATGAAACATTACAAAGTGGACTGATGCGATAAAATTGTATTGGAAAATTCTGAGGAACAATGCCATTCAAATTAGATACGATATATTCGATGATTATATTTAGATAAGAATAAAAAATAATCGTATAATTGCTCTCATTTAAATCATTCGATCACTGAAATTGTATACTCATTTAAAAAAAATATATATAAATGAATTAATATTGAAATATTCATTCAACATTAATGGTGCTATTGAAGTTGATGTCGAAGTCATTTCCGTTAGTTTTTCGTGAATTTTATATTGAAAAAGAGCATGAACCGCTTTTGAGACAGATAACACGTGTTAGGTTAGCTGATGTACAATAATGTGTGACTATTTCAAAAATATATATCTGATTTAAAAAAAAATATTAGGTGTTTTTCCAAATAATTTTCATCCTTCGTGATTTAAACCCCTCAGTCGTTCTTGAACATTCCTCCTCTTGAATTTCCTCTGTTCATGACTCCACAGTTCTTCCGAGTTTACCCTGATAATTATCCTCCATCCCTTTTTTACCTTTGCCTATCATCAACCCTCTCCTGGCCCCCGTTCCTCGTGTCTCAATTCTGTATCCCTGCCAATGACCTTTCATCTCACAACGAATTCCTTCGGAGATCATCTCTCTGCTCCTAGTTTACCTTGCCACAGTTCTTGTTTCTTACCTCAGTCTCATTGTATGCAAATAATTTTTGCTTAGCTATCTGCTGTGGAAAAACTAGTGTTGATGAAAAAAATCATGACAAAATTGGTAGACAATTTTCCGCTTTATAATTTTTAATATTACTATTTTTCACGCAGGATCAATTGTTCTTGAGTTATTCGCAGAAAAAGCATGCATTCCAACTTTGACTCAAAAACTCGCATAAATATTGATTTTACAGAGAAAACTTCCAGGACATAATGAAAGAACATTCCAAGATCTGAAAAAATTATTTCCTGTATTATTCGCGTCCGATAAACCGCTTAGGAGATATGGGGTCGTATGGGGTCGGCTTAGGTCGTATGGGGTCGGCTTTAGAATAGCCCCATGGTAAATCCTGCCTGTCGTAAGAGGCGACTAAAAGGATAACCGTAGGTGGAAGATGGTCTCATCGCCCGGTGAAATACCACCATATCGACTTTGTGTGCTGTGAAATGGACCATTCCATGTTTCAGTGTTCGGTCGATACTTTCCGGTCTCCCTCTTTCCTTTTCCCCAATTCCTCCTTTATTTTCAGGTGGATCTAATAGTAATAATGATGAAGTCTCCTAGAGTAAAACACTCCGGAAGTAAAATACCTCTCCATTCGGATTTCCGGGCGAGAGGTACTCGAGGGGACTCAACATTAAAAATTAATTTTTGCAACATCCGCGGACTCAACAAGAACATCAATGACGTCCACCATCACCTACAGACGGAAAAACCGGATATTCTGGCTCTAACAGAAACACAAGTAAACTCGTCCACCAACAAGGTCCATATGCTTTGTCCTGGTTACGAACTCCATTCTCGATTCAGGTTCAAAGGTGGAGTCTGCCTTTACGCCAAGGCTAACCTTTCATGCCAGCGTGAAGAGAGTTTGGAACCGGAAGACTTTGATGTGATGTGGTTCAAGCTATCTGATACCAAACTGACTAAGTTCCTCTGCTGCCTTTACCTATCACCTAATGAACCTTCATATAACGACCTCTTTGAGTTCTTATCACTCAAACTGGACTACATTCAGGAGAACCATCCAACAGCTGAAACCATAATCATGGGAGACTTTAATGTACATAACGCTGCCTGGCTCAAATTCTCTAACAAAACAGATGATGCAGGTCGTCAAGCCGAGGCCTTCGCCATCACTCATGGTCTAGAACAACTGGTCGAGCTACCAACCCGCATCCCTGATGTCAACAACCAGTCTGCCAATACACTAGATCTTTTCCTCACCACCAATCCTGACCCGTATAGAATAGAAGTTTGTGCCCCACTTGGAAACTCTGACCACACCCTCATCTCCACAACATGCTCTTTCCATTTACCATCGAGCTGCACAATACCACCCCGTCTCATGTGGCATTACAATTCGGCCGACTGGGAAGGTCTTCGTATGTTTTTCTCAGCGTTTCCATGGAAGAGAGTTTGTTTCTCTTCAGTGGATCCAACACGATGTGCTGAGACAATTTCTGAAATCATCATGTTGGGGATGCAAACTTACATACCGAATACCGAAAGAAGAACATCATCCGATAAGACCTGGTTTAACAGAAACTGCTCTAGAGCTGTGGCTTCCAAACAGGCAGCATACCATCGATGGCTAAAAAATCCGGGCCCTGAGACCAGAGCAGCATATGTCGAGGCTAGAGGCATATGTAAAGAGACAATAGAATGCTCAAAAAATGCCCACAAAGCCAAAATAAGATCAAAACTTGCTGAATGTCCTAACGGATCCCGTTCATTTTGGTCTTTCGCCAAAGCTGTGGGAAGAAACTTCACTTCCAGCTCATTTCCTCCCTAACCAAAGAAGATGGAACACTAGCAACGACTGCCCAGGAAAAGCCAATATCTTTGCGCACCTATTTGCTGGAAATTCCACTCTGGATTCATCGGGAAAACAACCCCGAACATTACACCTATTGACAGTCACATGCCCGAGATCACATTTCGCCAACGTACTATCAGAAAGATTTTGCTGGGTCTCAACACCAACAAAGCCTGTGGATCTGACGGAATCCCGCCGATTGTTCTCAAGAAATGTGCCCTGAACTAACACCTGTTCTTTGCAAGTTGTTCAACCACTCTTACAATTTGGGGTATTTCCATCCAATTGGAAAATTGCAAGAGTACAGCCAGTCCCTAAAAAGGCAAAAGGCCCTCCCTAGCAACTACAGACCTATCGCACTGACTATCTATTATTTCAAAGGTCATGGAAAAAGCCATCAACATCGAGCTCATGAAATATCTGGAAGACTCAGGAATTGTCAACGATAGGCAATATGGCTTCCGCCATCAGAGATCAACTGGTGACCTGCTCGCTTACGTCTCACATATATGGCAGCTATCTATTGAAAAGTATGGAGAAACTTTAGCTGTGGCATTAGATATCTCCAAGGCGTTCGATCGAGTTTGGCACCAGGGACTCCTCGCCAAGCTTCCGTCTTATGGCTTGCCCCCTCAGCTGTGTTCTCTGCTTGCTAGTTTTCTCTCAAACAGGTCTCTCCATGTAGTGGTCGATGGAGTTTCATCTGACACTCTACTCATAAATGCTGGTGTTCCGCAAGGATCCATTCTCGCACCAACACTATTTCTACTTCACATCAACGACCTGTTGAAAGCAACTTCCTTTCCAGTACACAGCTTTGCCGATGCTAGTACCCTCCATACCGCTTTCTCTTCCAGGGCACCTATCTCCGCCCGTGAAACCAGAAATGAACGAGGAAGAAATGTTAATAATATAAATATGGAACTTAGCAACAATTCTCGAATGGGGATCTAAGTACCTTGGTAGAATTCAATTCAAACAAAACACAAGCATGTCTTTTTCTCTAGAAAAGCCGATCTCACTGTGCCTAACATAACTTTGTCAGGAGTAACCATACCACTGAAGCCATCCATATCGATGCTTGGTATTACTATCAGCAATAACCTTTCCTGGGAAAATCACGTGAGGTCCATTGCCAAAGTGCATCCCAAAACTTGGTTTTTCTGTTTCGTGCCAAGAGCTATTTCACCCCCAGTCAGCTGCTTATGATCTATAAGGCACAGATCCGACCTGTCCTGGAATACTGTTCCCATATTTGGAGTGCGGCACCTAAACATATCCTGAGGCTATTGGATTCTGTCCAAAAAAGGGCAATTCGTCTCGTCGGTGATGCCTCGCTCACAAACTCGCTCACTTGTCTGGAACACCGTAGAAAAGTTGGCGATTTGTCTCTATTCTATAGATATTTTCATGGGCGATGCTCTTCTGAAATATCAACAATCGTTCCTGCTTTGGCAGTCTCTTCGAGATTAACCCGTCAAGTTCAGTCATCACACCCCTTCGTGGTCACTTTGGAGACCTGCAGAACATCACTTTCCAAAGACTCGTTCATCCAACGAACAGCGAGGCTTTGGAACTCATTGCCTAGGGAGGTGTTCCCCGAGGCCTACAACCTTCAGAAATTTAAGAAGAACACCAACTCCTACCTTCTTTCCCTAGGTTCCCACGATGTTCTCTGAACATTACAGGATATCCCTTTTCGTGGGAACCAGAACATAAAAAAAAAAAAAAAAATGAAAAACGCGTTTTCCAAGATGGCCGCTTACGCACACCCTCCCGTGCCGTGCCAACTCAGAGTTATACTCAGGACAGACCCTCCTTCCATGCGGAAAAAAAATCGCTACTGTAACCTCGCAAAAAGCTCTGCCGATTGGACTATGTAGCAAGAATTTGGAATGAAGACGCCTGTGGAGTTCTTGCTTCTAGATATTCTTGTCGGAAGATTCTGCTTGCTAATAAAGGATTCCTGTCAATACATTATTCGCTAGTGAAATTCATCATTAACAATCAGAAACTTCATTATCAACAATTAACGACAACGACCTTCTCGATAATTTTTTTTTTCTTCGGAATAACCATTAACGTTTCTTATTTTGCAACAAATCTCACAAACTTCACAATGTAAACCCCACAAACTCTGTATCGACATAAAGCTTTTGAAAGCCATGCAATTATGCAATGAAGTATAGGGCGTTGCATTTGAAAAAGTCAGAGAAGGAAGGGAGCCACTTGGGGTCACTTTTTTTTCCCCAGATTCTGGAGAAATTTTATACTTGAGGCGCAGGCCGATTTCCCCAGATTCTACGACTTTTTAAACGGGTGAAAAATGGCAACATCGCAAGTGGCACCGTTGGCGGGTCGATTGGTGACGGAATGTATACTTCAACGGTCGTTGGTGGGTTCATGACGGGGTGCCGCAAACGGCGGTGGAGGTTTGGTGCGGATTCGGGGAAAGGGGGGTTGGCCGTGCTGGGGTTGGGTTTGGGGGTTGGCCCCCGGGAAGGTTCCGTGACGGAATCCTGGCGGAGTTGGTGGACGTCATAGGTCAGAATGACGACGGCAGACTTCAAGACACCGTTGGTCAAGACACCGTTGGATAGTTTTCACCGGTGGTCCATAGCCGTAAGCCTCCTTCAAAGATACGGTTGGCAGAGAGCCGTAGACTTCAAAGATATGGTTGGCGGCAACGGGATTGGCCATGGCCCGTGACGGAATGGCCGCAAACTTACAGGGTCTGGCCTGAAACGAGGTGAAAAGACACCACCAAACGGCCTGTGCTGAGATAAGGCGTTCGGTTTGGCGACGGAATGTGGACGTCAACGGTTGAATTTCGGCGATTGGTTCATATAGTGGGGTGCAAACGGCCGTATTTGGGTTGAGTAACCGTGATGTTGGCCCAGAGGGACATGTGAGGGTTGGACCGTGGCTTTGGCCCGAAAACGACGAATGGCTTTGGTATCGAAAACGACGAAATGCGCAGTATTGGTAAAACGACGAGAATGGCGCAGTATTGATATCGAAAACGACGAAAACGACGAGAATGACGCAGTATTGGTATCGAAAACGACGAAAACGACGAGAATGGCGCAGTATTGGTATCGAAAACGACGAGAATGGCGAGAAATGCGTATCGAAAACGACGAAAACGACGAGAATGGCGCAGTATTGGTATCGAAAACGACGAGAATGGCGCAGTATAGGTATCGAAAACGACAAGAATGGCGTATCGAAAACGACGAAAACGAAGAAAACGACGAGAATGGCGCAGTAATGGTATTGAAAACGACGAAAACGACGAGAATGGCGTATCGAAAACGACGAAAACGACGAGAATGGCGCAGTATTGGTATCGAAAACGACGAAAACGACGAGAATGGCGTATCGAAAACGACGAAAACGACGAAAACGACGAAAACGACGAAAACGACGAAAACGACGAAAACGACGAGAACGACGAAATTGGTATCGAAAACGACGAAAACGACGAGAATGGCGCAGTATTGGTATCGAAAACGACGAAAACGACGAGAATGGCGTATCGAAAACGACGAAAACGACGAGAATGACGCAGTATTGGTATCGAAAACGACGAGAATGGCGCAGTATTGGTATCGAAAACGACGAGAAATGAGAGTGTGCGGAGCGTTAAGATAGAAGGGTGTTTATTGACAACTGAAAGAAAAAAACATGGCCACCTGTCATCGAAAAAAAACATGGCCACTGTGTAAGAAAAAAACATAACAGCTTGTCGTCTGTTATCGGAAAAAACATGGCCGCTTGGTAAGGTTTGAAAAAAACATGGCCACCTGTCATCGAAAAAAAACATGGCCACTGTGTAAGAAAAAAACATAACAGCTTGTCGTTGTATCGGAAAAAACATGGCCGCTTGTGAAAAAACATGGCCGCTTGTAAGAAAAAACATGGCCGCCTGTATTGTGAAAAAAACATGGCCACCTGTCATTGGAGAGAAAAGAAGACTGTTTGTTGGGAGAAAAAAACATAACCACTTCTCATTGGAAAGAAAAAACCTGGTGGACGGTCATTGGAAAGAAAAAACAAAAATCAAATATACAGAGTGGCTCAAATTACCATGAAATACATGAATTCATATACATTTTGTATACAGGGTGGACCAAAAAAGTCGATGTCTCCGATTCAGCTAATTTTCAACGAGACAATGTGAATCGATGTACTGAGTCATTTTGGCATTTGAAAATCGATAAAAAAAATAAAAAATCTAGTTTCCGTCCTATCATAGCAAGAGAGGTGTCAAATGAAAGGAGAACACCCATATAATCTAAATTCATCAAGCTCAGCCCTCCAACTTTATCGTAGAACAATAAATCGCTATTTGATAGCCTTAAATGACATGAAATAACAAAACCAATACTCAATTCGTATTGGACGCATCGAGGACAGTCCAAATTCATCAAAAACAAGAAATGTTAAAATTGAGGTTTCGAACCCACGACCGTCAATTCTTCAAAATTCGATTTCGATAATTTTGGTATCATTGGATTCGTACCGATGTCAAGATACATAATTAAACATTTTCCGGTGTCAAAAGGGCAGTAGGAGCGAACTTCGTTAGAATTGGGAGCACAACCTCGTGCGCATACTCTGAGAAGAGGAAATTCAATGTTCTATACGTATTATGGATCCGTTTCGATGTAATCGCGTCAAAACGTTAGGAATCAACATAGGAGTACTCTAGAAGCTATGTACTTTTGGAAATTAAACTGTGATCAGGTCTACAAGTTATATAGGTATCGAAATATAAAACTTGCTGGACTGATATATCATCATAGAATCAGAGTTCAGGAAAGTGGGTGATTGTACTAGCGAATTTTCTGTTGAGTTCACAGCGACATTGAAACAATCAGTTTCGAATTGAAAAAAATAGAACACACTGGAGAATAAAGCACTGAAGAATGAGAAAATGCACTTACTTTTCGATAGATGAACCCAGACACGAAAAAGTGTTGATGAAGAGCACGAGTACACGGAGTACACGGAGAGTCGGTTGAAGCGGTGATAAATAACTGACGCGTTTGCCATTTGAAACGTGTTTCCCTCCCAACCATCATGCATACGTGACCGAGCGTTATCAGTATGGCCGGAAGCTATTTCCTGTTGTCGATGATAAGGAAAGTTATTATAAACAATGAGGAATCCGCACTTTCTGATAAGAAGTGTTATTTCCGGTGTTCACTGCCATATGAAATGAAATTCGGAATATATTAGAATTCGATTCAACTCAGAAATAAATGAAGTTTGTTCAGCCGCACATTGCTGTATCTCTTTCAATGACGAATCCAGCGTCCTAGGCCTTTTCGACATTGAAAAAGGCATTCTAACCCACTACGTTATGATTTAGCCACTGGTGTCACTGGGGGCGCTGATGTCCAGGTCAGCGGCCATTGTGGGTAACGTATTATTGGTCAGTGGGGTGTAGACGGCCATATTGGAGGCGGAGCGTAGGGTAGGCACGCTATTGGGTGAATTCAACATGAATGGCACTTGTCGTCGAGTTAAAACAGAAATGTCGACGTTTCGGATGTATCCGAATCATCGAAAAAGAAGCACTTCCGGTCTGTTAAAAATAGAGATAGAGAAAAACAATACTCAATTCGTATTGGACGCATCGAGGACAGTCCAAATTCATCAAAAAACAAGAAATGTTAAAATTGAGGTTTCGAACCCACGACCGTCAAATCTCAAAAAATTTGATTTTGATAATTTCGGTATCATTGGATTCGTATCGATGTCGAAATGCATAATTAAACATTTTCCGGTGTCAAAAGGGCAGTAGGAGCAAACTTCGTTATGGGGTGAGATACAAAAGGGTGCGAATACTCTATCAAGACAACTTTGACTGAAGAACATGAATATGAAAAGTTTGCATGTATATCATGCGGAGTTGAACAAAAAACGGGAAATGTCGAAACCTGGGTTTGAACCAGGGACCACCAGATCTTCAGTCTATCGCTCTTCCAACTGAGCTATTTCGACCAATGGAACAATTTCTTGAGAATCACAATGAGTACCCGACAGGATCGAAAAAACAAGCATCCAGGGTGTCACATAGGCTGATATTGTCATCTTAAAGTAGGAACATGAATATATATTTTGAAGGCAGAATGTATGAAAAATGTCAACGGTACCGATTTCACATATTTATCAAAAAGCAGAAGGAAATATCAAAGCCATCGATGACTCTACAAATACATTCTACGAGGCATCATCCCCGGATTCACACAGCCGAAACATATACATGCTACAGATGTCTGATAAAACGGAGATCAATGCTGTATTCCAAACGAACACAGGAGCCAACTATTGGTCAGTTTATAGCCAATCTTACATTAAATTCACCAATACCCCAAATGACATTCAAGGTACAGGACGAATAAGTGACATTTTCCGAGGCGTACCGAATGACATCACAACGGTCTTCAGATACATCGATGGACACTTATATTTCTTTCGTCGAGATACATATTACAAGTATAACGAATTCACCCGGAAAGTCTCAGCAGGACAATTCAACCGGAATTTATGCCCCACCGAAGGACTTTAACAGCAATTGAAGACTCTACTATCGAAAATTATATCTGTATATGATGATAAATAAATATGTTATTTGTACATATGTTTCTCACATATGGGTATAAATAACCTCAAACCGCTGTTGAAAGAATGATGTCACTGTGACGTCAGTCCTCATGTTGATGTAATGTGAAAAAACTGATACAAACACACCGTTTTCCATGGCCAACTCCAGGAGGAGGTCTTACAAAAGACTGGAGGTGTGTGTGCGGCCTCGTTATGAAGGTTTAATTAAACCTTCGGAATCCCCACTTGTTATCGTTGTTTAAAACGAAACGTACATATCGATAACTGATAGGCCTACCATTTGGAACAATAAAGATGATGGAGGAAATACTTGATTGATAATTTTGCCTCTTTTTCTATTTCAACAGCATGAATACAGGCTTCCAAGTTAATGGAGGCGATTCATTAATTCGTTGAAATTTTCGAAAGCACGAACTACGGTCTCTAATTTAATAAAGACGGTTCATTAATTCTACGAAATTGGGAGACTTTTCAACAATTAAGAATGTCATCCAACATATTCACTGATTTTGTTCACCTCTCTGAGCAGATTGTCGTTGTCGGTGACGTCATCATTCATCTCAAATTGTGTTTGTGGTAACAAAGTTTGTGAAAATTGACCACACACATTACAAATTCTTATTAATTTTCATACCCAAAACCAACATATTCACTGATTTTGTACAGAGCTGGGATCTGAGGAGAACTGTCTTTTAGGGTGTTGGTTCGTGGACCTTGGACCTTTGCCTTTAGGCATCGGAACCGACGTTATCTCCAAACAGAAAGTTTCCGTATTGAGTCCTGTGGAATTTGATTGATATATGGCAGAAATTCTCTGCCACACATCATCAATTGTCACCTCCGATGCAGGCTTGAAACGCATCCACCCTAGCCCTCTGACAAAATCCTTGGAACAGAAAGTGAAACCAATCTGATCGGTTGGCTCCACTCCCTCCGTTCCTTTGAGAATAATTTGGGTGATTGCATCCCTCACCCACCCCACAGGCTCCGCACCCTTGGGTATATTCGCAATTTTGAACTCCATAGTTCTACCCTGGAGTCCAAAACGTCGAATTTTTCTAAAATTATCTTTTACAATGTTGAATTTTTTCAATGAAGACATTACAAAAATTTTTGTTCACCACAAGACAGGTCTGAACCGCACAATGATCTGGAACAAACAGACTGAAATCAGCAGTGCAATGTATAAAAGTAAAACGGTAGACCGGAGGACTGAACGCTTTCATTTCCCCAAAAAGGCCCCCGATTTTATCAAAATGTGTGCTTTACTCCCATAGAATACATGCAAAGAATGCATATGAAGTACTTATGTACAAAACCACCTATTAATGAGCCGTCAAAGTCACCATCGATGGCGGGCCGTAGACTTCAAAGACACGGATGGCTCCTATTTGGGTTGGGTACTGCGCCATATTGCGCCATATTAACGAGCAGTATGCCGTCAAAGACACCACTGACGGCGGGCCGTAAACTCCAAAGACACGGTTGGCGGAGCCAACCGTGTCTTTGAAATCTACGGCCCGCCAGCTCATGTCTTTGTTTACGTCCTCCATCGGTGAGTGCTTTGAGGCATACTGTTGTTTATTGACGCAGCCAACCGTGTCTTTGGGTCTACGGCCCGCCGTCGGTAGTGTCTTTGACGGCATACTGCTCGTTAATATGGCGCAATATGGCGAGTACCAAATAGGGCCATCCGTTCTTGAAGTCTGCATGCCATCGATGGTGACTTTGACGGCTCATTAATAGGTGGTTTGTACGAAGTACTTCATATGACTTCTTTGCATGTATTCTTATGGGAGTAAAGCACATTTTGACAAAATCGGGGACCTTTGAAATGAAAGCGTTCAGTCCTCCGGTCTACGTTTACTATACGATGCACTGCTGATTTCAGTCTGTTTGTTCCAGATCATTGTGCGGTTCAGACCTGTCTTGTGGTGAACAAAATTTTGTAATGTCTTCATTGAAAAAATTCAACGTTAAAGATAATTTCAAGAAAATTCGACGTTTTGGACTCAGGGTAGAACATGGAGTTCAAAATTGCGAATATACAAGGTGCGAGCCTGTGGGTGAGTGGGATGCAATCACCCAAATTATTCTCACAAGGAACGGGGGAGGAGCCAACATCAGGATTGGTTTCCTTTCTGTTCAGAGATTTTGTCGAGAGGGCTAGAAGGTGGATGCGTTCAAGCCTGCATCGGAGGTGACAATTGATGATGTTGGCAGGAATTTCTGCCATATATCAATCAAATTCCACAGGACTTCAATACGGAAACTTTCTGTTTGAGATAACGTCGATTCCGATGCCTAAGCAAAGGTCGAAGTCCACGAACCAACACCTAAAAGACAGTTTCTCTCGATCCAGCTCTGTTTGGGTTTTGAAAATAAATAAAATTTGTGAATATTGTGTCAATTTCACAAACTTTGACACCACAAACACAATTTGAGATGAATGATGACGTCACCGACGAATTGCTTCAGAGAGGTGAAGCAAAATCGACGAATATGTTGGATGACATTCTTAATTGTTGAAAGTCTCCCAATTCGTAGAATTAATGAACCGTCTTTATTAAATTAGGGCAAACGTTCAAAGCTTTCGAAATTTCGAATTAATGAATCGCCTCCATTAACTTGAGCCTGTATTCATGCTGTTGAAATAGAAAGGGCAAAATTATCATCAATGTTCCTCCATCATCTTTATTGTTCCAAATGTTTAATTTTTCGGTTTCGAATGGAACCCTTTCGTTTTAAACAACGATAACAAAAAGAGGATTCCGGGAAAATTTAAAACCCTTTTAACGGGCCGCACACCTCCGGGCTTTAAAAAGACCTCCTCCAGGGTTGCCAAAAAAAAAACGTGTGTTTTTCAGTTTTTTTCCCTTACATCAACATGAGGACTGACGTCATGACATCATTCTTTCAACGGGGGTTTGGTATACCCTATGTGAAAAACCTGTACCAATAACATTTATTTCATCTTTTTCGAAAATATTTTCGATATAAGGGCTTCAATTATATGGGGGGGCATAAATTCCCGGGTTATTGCCTGCTATTTTTGGGAATTCGTTATCTTAAATTGTATCTCGACGAAAAAATGGTCCCTCGATTCTGAAGACCGTTGATGTCATTCGGTACCTTACTCGAAAAAAGTCACCGTACGAATGTCTTTAAGGTAAGTGAATTTTGTAATTTTTGACCATGAAACCTGTTTCGTTTAGCTGGTCTCCCTTTTTTTTCGAAAATCTGTAAGGGAATATGTTCGGCTGAAAACCCGGGGTGATCTAAAAGTTTGACTGTGGCAATTTTTCCTTTTGATAAATGTAATCGGCCGGGTTTTTTTTTTTCATACATTCGCCTTCAAAATATATTCTGTTCCCCTACTTTAAGATGATATCGGCTTATGTGTTACCCTGGATACTTGTTCGATCTGTCCGGTACTTCATCGTGTTCTCGAAATTGTTTCTGATTGGCTCGACGTTAATTGGTCTGGTGATCATGTTCAAATGGACGGCATTTCCGTTTTTGTTGGCTTTCCACGTAGCGCAAACTTTTCATATTCATGTTCTTCGGTCGAAAGTTATTCTTGATAGGCTGTTGCGCGCCCTTTGCAATCTTCTTAATAACTGGTTCCGCTCCTACTGCCCTTTGTTACCGATGTTGGTATCTTTGATCGTGCGGTCAATGTTCTGAAATTATCGAAATCGGAATTTTTTGAATTTGACGATTAAATTAATTCAGCTCAATTTCAACATTTCTTGTTTTTGATGAATTTTGGACTGTCTCGCTGCGTTATTATTTTCTCAATATACTGACCCGGACCGGAGTTAACTTCTTTCGATGATTCGGTTCGTCGAAGACGTCGACGTTCTATTTACCTTTCGACGACGCAGCGGGCCGTTCATCTTCTTATTATACCCTACGCTCACTTCAATCTTTACCCATGATTGGCGTTACGCGCAATGACCGCTGGGCAGCCTGGACATCGGCGCTTGTCGATTAACAAATCGTAACGTGGTGGTTGGAAGTCTTACCGATGATAGAGACTGGAGTTTAGTTCGTCGTTGGCGTGTGACTGGTGAAACTTCGTTTATCATTCTGGCTATATTGATTTTCATTTCATATGACTGTATCGAGAGAGATGCCGGATTCATTGTTTATAATAAGGTTCCTTGTCGTCGACGGCGAAGGAAACAACTTTCGACCGTACTGATAACCTCGATGCAGTTTGAGGGCTACGTTTCGAAATGACGAACGTCGGTCGTATCTCCTCCGTGTTATCCGCAATATCGTAGCTCTTCATTTCGTCTTATCTATCAGCGAAGATGCGTTTTCTCGTTATTTCGATAACGGTGTCGATTCTTTTCGGTGTTGTTAACCGATATTAAACGCGGTACAATCTTACTTCACAACTCTGTTCTATGATGATGTATCGATCCGGCAGGATTTTTATTTCGACCTGCCTTAACCAATGAACCTGATCTCGAAGTTATGGCTCTGGAAGTACTCTATGATTGATTTTCTTTATTTTGACGCGATTGCATCGAGAACGGATCCTTATACGGTATGGGCAATTTCTCTTCATTATGCGCGCGATTGTTAATGATCCCAACGAGTTCGCTACTGTTGCCGAATGTTCGGTATGTATCGCGTTTACGTCGGTACGAATCGATGTTCCAAAGTATCAATCGGTACGAAGAATTGGGCGATAATTGAACTGAACTCTCAATTTAACATTCTTTGTTTTGATGAACTGGACAATTCGTCAATACGAATTGATTATTGATTTTTATTTCATCGTCATTTAAACTTCATCGAAATAACGACTGCGATAGGATTGGAGGGGCTGACTTTGATGAACTGGCGACGCACCGCTATGTTGGGACGAGCATTTTTTTATCGTTTTCAAATGTAAGGAAAATTTTATCGATTGCGACAATCTCGTTAATAACTGAATCCGGAAGACGTCGGCCTATTACAAAATGTATGTAATTCATGTGTTTCATGTTGACCGCTTTCTGTCGACGATTTTGTCGACCGTCGCGAATTTTCTTTCAATGATGATTTAACTGCTCTGACGAGCGGTCTTCTTTCTCGATTTCGCTATCGCGAGCGATGCATCTGTTTTCAACACAGAAACGGCCGTGTTTCCACCAAACGACGGCGACACTCGATGATTTCACCCGATGACGGGCGACCTCTTTGACGACACCGAGCGGCCGTGTTTTCGACAACGAACGACGACTGTTCGCTGTTTTCTTGCGGTATTGTTCGATGACGAATGACCTATCAATGTTTCGGTTGATGTTGCCTAATCTATCTTAACGCTCGCACTTTCATTTCTCGTTTTCGACCAATACTGCCATTCATTCACCAATACTGCGTCGTCCTCGTCGTTTTCAACGCCATTCTCATCGTTTTCGATAGTTTTCGATACCAACTACTGGGTGTTCGATCGTTTTCGTCGTTTTCGTCGTTTTCGATACGCCGTTCTCGTCGTTTTCATTTTCGATATATCTGCGCCGTTTCTCTTTCGTTCGTTTTCGACTTCTCCAGTAACGCCATTCTCGTCGTTTCGTCGTTTCGTCTCTCGTCGTTTTCGATCGTTTTTCGTCGTTTTCGATACTTTCATTTCTCGTCGTTTTCAAATCGCCGATATGATGCGTTCATAGATAGTTTTCTAGATCGATTTTCGATACACCATTCGTCGTTTCGTCGTTTACTCGTCGTTTTTTGATGCTGATGCGCCGTTTATAGATGGAACGAATTGGTTTTAGATATTCGGTAGCAGATGGGTTTTATAGATGGTTTTAAGTCGTTTTCGTGCGCCGTTTGCCAAATTGGAACAGATGGACAGGTACCTTGATAACGCATGGGCTATAGATGGAACGAATTAAGTTTTAGATGGTTTCCGTTGCGCCGTTAGATGGGTTTTAGATGGTTTTCGTGCCATTGCGCCGTTTTATAGATGGAACGGCTGGAACTTGGAGTGGATAGGTGCGCCGTTATAGATGGACAGGTACGCATGCGGGCCGATTTCTTAGTGGACAGGTGCCGGTATAGCCGTTTTAGATGGAACAAGGTGGACAATTGGTTTCGTTGCGCCATTCTCGTCGTTTTCGATACCAATGCTGCGCGCCATTCTCGTCGTTTCGTCGTTTTCGATACGCCATTCTCGTCGTTTTCGTCGTTTCGATATCAATGCTGCGCCATTCTCGTCGTTTTCGATGCCTATGCGCTGCGCCATTCTCGTCGTTTTCGTCGTTTTCGTCGTTTTCGATACGCCATTCTCTTCGTTTTCGATACCAATACTACGCCATTCTCGTCGTTTTCGTCGTTTTCGATACCAATACTGCGTCATTCTCGTCGTTTTCGTCGTTTTCGATATCAATACTGCGCCATTCTCGTCGTTTTCGATACCAATACTGAGCCATTCTCGTCGTTCTCGTCGTTTTCGATACCAATACTGCGCCATTCTCGTCGTTTTCGATACCAATACTGCGGCATTTTCGTCGTTTTCGATGGACCAAAGCCACGGTCCAACCCTCACATGTCCCTCTGGGCCAACATCACGGTTGCCCAAAACCCAACCCAAATACGGCCGTTTACCCACTAGATGAACCAATCGCCGAATTTCCCGGCCGTTGACGCCCACATTCCGTCGAAAAACCGAACGCCTTATCCCCGGCACAGGCCGTTTGGTGGTGTCTTTCACCTCGTTTCAGGCAGACCGTGTAAGTTTGCGGCCTTTTCCGTCACGGGCCATGGCCAATCCGTTGCCGCCAACCAAAATTTTTGGGAAGTCTACGGCCCCTCTGCCAACCGTATCTTTAAAGGGGAGGCTTACGGCTATGGACCACCGGTAAAAAACTATCCAACGGTGTCTTGACCAACGGGTGTCTTGAAGTCTGCCGTCGTCATTCTGACCTATGACGTCTACCAACTCCGCCAGGATTCCGTCACGGAACACGTTTCCCAGTGGGAACCCCAAATATTCCCAACGGCCCACAGACACGGACCAACACACCTATGCCACGCACCACTGTTTCAGCGACTTACGCACCCACTAGCAGAATCAATCCCCAAAACCCGACCAAACCTCCACCGCCGTTTGCGGTCACCCGTCATGAACCCACCAGCGACCGTTGAAGTATACATTCCGTCACCAATCGACCCGCCAACGGTGCCTTGAAGTCTGACGTTGTCATTTTGACCTGACGTCTACCGACGCCCCCAAAGGATTACGTCATGGAACACATTCCCCAGGTGGGCCAACAATTTTACCCCCCAATCCACAGCCACTGGCCAACACTCATCCGCTCCCCTTTGCCACGCGCCATTGTTTCAGTGACGTACGCACCCACTAGCAGAATCAATCCCAAAATCCGCCCAAACCTCCACCGCCGTTTGCTCACCCGTCATGAACCCCCCAAACGACCTTTGGGAAAGTATGCATTCCGTCACCAATCGCCCCGCCAACGTTGCCGCGCGATGTTGTTTTCACCGTTTAAAGTCGTAGAGATCTGGAAATCGGCCTGCGCCTCAAGTAAAAAAATTTCCCCAGAATCTGGGGAAAAAAAGTGACCCAAGGGGCCCTTCCTTCTAGCCCGGGTTATAGCCATTTTGTAATTTGTCTTTTTCAAAAAAAATCGTAGCGGGGCGATCAACGTCCTGCATGTCAACATGTTGAGAATCCCGGGGGCATCGACTGGAAAAGGGTTAATCTATCTTGAATTAAATCTGAAATGAATTTTTCTGTGGGTCTATGCACGTCGCTATTTTGAAAATGGTTGGCATAAGTAAAAAAACAATTGCAAATAATTCAGAAACTGGGTGCGTTATACCCCGACAACTCGGTGGCAAATCCGAAAACCCAAAATGAACGGTTGCCTTTTAAAAGAGACAGAACTCAGTGGTGCCTTATTTTGGGATATTCTGTGCACGAGGGTGTTCCGTTGGGAAACGGAAAAAATCGTAATGATGGTGAAGGACCAAATGGTTCTGAATATACTATATTCGTTGGGCTCACAGGTTTAATCAGGATATGGGTATTTTATCAATTTTGCTCATTTCTTTTTGGGGTCATAATTTACGATCCACCCAGGGATATTTTATGGTATTTGGTACCCCGTTCTCCTACTTCTACCCAAACAACTCCCCCTCTTAACGAATTAAACATTTTTGGGTCCTAGAAAATACCCTGTGTTTTCAATTTCCGAAATTTGTTTAAAAATTTTTAAAGAGCATAGAAAGCTGAAACGAAATGTGTACTTTTATTTTACCGCGTTTTTCTCCACCAAATTTCTGAATTTGCATTTTAAAGTTTGGTGAACTTAGATGGCTAAAATATTTGGAGTTTTCATATTGAATTATTAAAACGTTTGTTGTAATTTGGGGTTTTGGAATTGAAATAAAGTTGATGATCTTTACTCATATGTATATTAATAAAAAAATCTTGCAGGTTACAAAATGCCAACCTGCCCAACCAACAAGTACACACTCATGTAGAAACAAAATGTAATAATCCTCGTTCAACGATGCTTTCTCTACTTAATAGCTGACGCTCATGAGACCTTATTTTTACGACGCTGTCGCGTGATGGTATTCGACCAATAGGGGAAATACATGGACATGGAATATGTAGAACAATAGTGAGCAGTTTTTTGAGTTCGTTGGCGAAATGCAGATCTCATCTTTAAATGATCGAAGTGGGATTTTGGCAATATGACTTTATGGTAATAATTATATATATTTAAAAAACAGTAGCGCCTCGTAGAGAGTGTGAAAAGGGGTTCTTCACAACATCTCCCCCCAATTCTGAAAATTGTATCTCGAGTTTTCTACAATTTCTCTTTTACCTCATATCCAACATTAACAATGAATTCGTTTGCATGTTACTGATGAAAGGGGGTGAGAATCAATGTTTTCGAAGCTGAACAATTTCATTATCAAATATTCCAGTGCCATATAATTCCCCAAATGAAATTCTTTTTTTCTTCGTTTTACAATTTATATTTATATATTCTCCTATCGGTAGGTACTGCATAAAGCCAATAATTTTGATTTGCTAGTTGAATAAAAAATTGGGGGAATTTTGTGTTGTTCCCCTTTTCACAAGATTCTGGAATATCGTTTTTTAGGGGGACGAACATATTCGATTCGCATTCCATGAACGTGGACCCAGAAGGATAGGTTTTTTTTGCTCATAAATATAGATATTTGGTTGGAGATTTGCATATTGACAATTCAATTTTATTCATCATAAAAAATCTTTTTTCATTTTCATCGATGATCAATGGGGCTTTCGGGGCATGATAAAGTAAAATTCATTTTCACTTACGAATGTGGGGAAAGGGTTGAAATTTTCATAACAATGTGCTTTAATCCACTAATGGAATCAATAATTGAATCAAATTTATTTTCACCTACAATGTGGGAAGGGCTTGAAATTTTCATATCCTATAGGGGTTCATTCAGAGAATTTTAAGGGGGCTTTTAGAGGGAAAGAAAAACAATCAGGTGTGATTCGAAAATCAGTTGAAAATATTTTGAAAGAACAAGAAATTGTTTGGATCAAAATGGGGGGATTTTGAGCAATTGTTATAATTTTCAGTTGAAATGGTAGGTTTTGTTTCATTGTTCTGATCTAAAGAAAATAAAATTGTTTCAAAATGATATGTATTTTTCCCAATTGATTTGTTCAATTATTTCTCAAAAAAAAACACCCTTTTTTTCCGAATTTCCAAAACTTTTTTGCTTAGATATTTGAAAAAGCACAAAACTAAAAACAAACTGTGTACTTTCCTTTTTTTCTGCATGCTCTTTCTCTACTTAATTTCTTAATTTGGTTGAGGTTCTTGCCTTTATTTAAAAAAATGGAGATGTTTCCATTTCTCCACAGGAATACCAAAAATTCTGCAATGTTCTTCGATATCTATTGTACACTAATTGTCTGCATTCATAAGCCTGAAGAATAGGAGTGTTTCTTCACATACTTCAATATTACTATTTAATGAATGATATTAAATTATTTTTGGAAAAATTAAACAAACCCAATCGAAATAATTTTCCAAAATCAGAACAATGAAATGACAAACCTACCAACTCAACTAAAATTATAACAATCGCTCGAAGTGACCTCCATTTTGATCCAAACACATTTCTCGTTCTATTCAAAATATTTCTGTTTTTTCAAATCCACCCTGATTTTTTCATTTCTCTGCATGCTCCTTCAATTCTCTGAATAAGCTCCTTCCTGGTATTAATTTCGGAAAATACACTTTCTATTTGAATATCCCCACAAGTGATAATCTACGGGATTTAAATAAAGGTGATCTTGAGGGCCAATTATGGGGGGCCAATCTATGTATTAGAAAAATTCTGATTTGAAAAATGACTTATGACCCTATAATGAATGTCGCAGGAGTTATATATAATGAAACTCATATCTAACATTTTGGAAAAAACATTACAAGAGGAGAACTGAGAGCCTCTATATTGTATCGACGACCTATTTTATTTTTGGATTTTTTTTTATTCGATAGTTAAGCATTATTTCAATGTTACTTTCCTGAAAAGAAAATATTATAGTAGACGTGCACCAGACAAGAACTGGGTTGATAATGAGGTTAAAAAAATCAAGCACTAATTTTAAGACTTCAGTTTTTTTGTGTAAAAATTTTTCCTGTTCTTGAACCCCCCATCGAGAAAATGAAACAAAAACATAATGACCCCGACATCCAAAGCAAAAAAAAATATTACAAAATAAAATATTTAATTCCAGCAATCCATCTCAAACCGCTTGGAAAGTGTAGCAGAAATATCTAACAAAATATTCCCCAGGAAAATATAACAATTAGGTGGATAAAGACTGATTGCCCCTCTTAACAAATTTTTCATAGATGCCCAAAAAATTCGTAACTGCTATCAAAAGGAAATATACCAACAATAGAAATATTCGATTTGGGGGAATTTTTTCTAATTCCTTATACAAAAATGAATTGGAAAACCACCAAAATAAACTGAAAATAAATGTTGGTCCCCGGATATGATGTTTTACCCGTTTTTGGTTAAGAAAAATATCCCTCTTTTATTGGACTAACACACCTGGTGAATTCATTCAGGTTTGTTTCCTAGTAGTTTTTAAATGGGAAAATCATTACAATCTTGAGAAAAGACAAAACCCCTTTAAAAATATAGACCAGTAACTGTCCCCTCTCACTTTTGAAGGTTTTTGGGATGCTTTCATCACGTCTTGGAAATTTTTTATGAACATTCGAAATATTCAAAAAACAACAGGAAGGGGAGGTGAGTTCATTGGTACGGCAATTCCCTTTTTATAGAAAAAATTATCAAATGTATTGGGGCGGCAAAGTGTCCTGTTGGTTTTCTGTTTATCTCAGCAGGGCATTCGCTCGTTGACCACGGGATTTTAATATCAGTGCTATATGAGGGGGGCCTTCAAATTGGATATCATCTTTTTTAAAGTATAGGGAACAATATGTCCCAAATGCAGCACATAGACCAAACCGAAATCAGGAAATATGATTCAGACTATTCTTTGGTAGAATCTGGTGTGTCGGGTCCTTTCTTTTTTTATTATATGTAGATAATCTTGATTCATATCTGAAGGTAATTCTTGAAATGTATCTGATGATTTATCTTTTTTCATCTCCAAACCATCATCAACAAAATTAGTACCACATTATAAATATTTTTGAAAAACATGTAAAATGGTTTAATGAACATCTATTTTTTTTAAAGCAGAAAAAACTCAAATAAAAATTTTTTAACCGACAAAAGTATATTCACCACTAAATATATATCGGGCAACAACTGCCGTTGAGATATTAGGGCGATCAGTTTTTTAGGAATCAAAGTTGATCCCCTCTTCTTGGAAAAAGCTGTGAAACGCTAATGTCAAAAGCTTGCTCAATAAATTTTTTATTCAAAAATTTAAAGGGTTCAAACAAAGACAACTAATAAATTTATATTATGCACAATAGACTCCGCATCAGATCTGGTATTTGTTTTGGGGCAATTCCCCCCTAGCTGGGCATGTATTCATTTCACAAAAGGCATCATCCGATGTATTTTTGATTGAAATATACATTCCTGTAGATCACTTTTGTGACTTCAATTTTTAACGTGACCTCTTATATTTTAGAAATGTGTTTAAAATTTTTTGAAATGAAAACAAATTAAACTTAACAATGATATTCACTCGATGAATACCAAAAAAATGGTTTAAAAATGTCCATTTTAAAATGCCCATCAGCTATAATTCCCCCGACTATATGGGGTTGCGTAATTTCAATAATTTACCTGTAAAATTTAAAAAGTATTGATAAATTACGGTTGAGAGAAGAACAAAAAAGGAATTTTAATAGATAAATGTTTTACTCTTTGCCCCGTTTTATCAGTGGTTTTTTTTTTGTTCGAATATTTTCTTCCACACTTAGTTTGTACTTATAAACGTTTTTGTTTTTGTAACCCCTGTTTTTTTTTTATTTTGACTATTGCTATATTACTGAAATATAATCTTTTTGGCAAAATAAATGATATATATCTATCTAAGCACCGTCATGCTGGCATGCCTGCAACGATATTTTCGTCATCTAGAAACGGGCCCTATTTTCCAAAAATAATTATTTATGTGTGAATGGACTGTCGTAAAAAAATTTTCTTCTGCGACATGAAAATTTTCGAATTGTATACGGTCACAGTAATTGAGTTTACCCAAAAAGACATATGTTTAATTTTTCTCATTCTGTATTACCCATCCACGAAATTAATTCTAATAAATTTATTCTCATTACCCAAGCTCTGTACTTCTTGTTTCGGGAAATGGATACAGGTGATTTTTTTTTAAACCTTCGCCAAACAGTGGTTTCGAATTTTAAAAGGGCATTACAAACCCTTTCAATGTTTATTTCCCCACAGGCATACGAAATCCAAACTATCAAATGTAATTTTAACAGTTGGTGCTTCGTCAAATGTTGATAATTCTTATAAAAAACTCCAATTTTTTTAGGCATCTTGCCATACCCAAGGGAAAGCATGGGAAAATAAAAAATACACAGTTCGTTTCAGTTTTTATGCTCTTTTCAAATATGTAAGCGGTTTCCCGGAAATTCGATAATAAGGTTTTTTGGGAAAAAATCTGTTCAATTTTTTAATCCGGATCTGGATTTTCACCTGACTGATAGGCAAGTCGCTTGGGTAGAATGGAGAACGTGTGTACCAAATATCATTAGAATATAAGTTGGTTTAAGTTTGATCCCACAAAGAAATGGAAAATTGTGAACATATATATATTATTAAACGGGGACCCAACAAAAAGAAATTTTTGTCCACATAGTCAAACCTTTCGTTCAAAGAAATCGATAGCTTGGATAAAAAAAAATCTGGAGTTTAATGGGTGCCCCGTATATCTATATGAATATTTGTTGGTTTTGAAAAAATGATGGAAAAATGTCGGTACCACTGAGTTATGGCATAAATAAAACTAAAAAGGGGTGTTCAAAATTTGATCAAAAATTTTTAAACGCAGGCCAGTGCAATTTTTTTTTTTTGAATTGGAACTTCCACAAGAGCCTATCTAATCGTTTAAAATATATACGCGTCGACTAGAAAAACCCCCCCTTTTTTTTGTCGGTTAAAATCAACAAATGTTGAACATATGACACCTTTGAAAATCATTCTCCGATGTTATGATGATACACGAACATATTTGTTCCAAAAAATCTTGAATTGATTTTCACAACTTTTTTATGTATGGGATCGAGGGACAAATATATACTTTATTTTTTGGAAGCATTTATTTAGTTTGACTTGTTATTTCGTTAGTTAGGGTCAAATCTTAAGTTGTTTTGACCGACTCAACTGCTGTGACAATGCATTATGTGCATTAAAAAAAAAAAAAAAAGGGAAAAAGGCGGCTCAAGATTGCGGACGGATTTGTAATTTGGTCCCATTCGATTCAAAATCGGTATGTGGGGATTTTGGGGTCAGGATTATAAATTTTCCAAAATCTTGAATACAAGATGGCGGCCTCAAAAATGGAGGACGAAACCTGTGATTATGGTCGAATCGATTCAAAAGTGGTATGCGGCGTTTTCGCGGACGGAATTTAATTTTTTTTTCAAAAATTTTTAAAAATTTAAGATGGCGGGCCCCAAAATGGTGGACGAGTTTTCTGATTTTCATATTTAAATTAAAATTTATTTGGTGGTTTTCAGGTTCGGAATTTGAAATGATTTCCACTTGAACTCAACATGGCGACTTCGGATGGCGGACAAGTTTTTGATTCTGGTCAGATTTTATTCAAAATAGGTGTATGGGAGTTTTGGGATCGGAGATCATGATTTATTTAAGCTCAAACTTATAGGGGAGAGACTCTGTAATAACGATGCTCTTTTTAGAAAGGTACAGTTCAAGTGAACTAACTAAAAAGCAAAAAAAAAAAAAAACTGATAACTTTTCAAAGACAAGTTTTCCATTTGAGCCGTGTACTGAACGTATGAAATGAGTTAAGTCATCGCTGACAATGTTTTAAATATTATTTGTTGTATTATTTTGTTTCAAAAGCTTGTCGCGGGGTTGTAATAAAATTAATACTTCGACAAGTTCTTACTCCCCAAACCCAATAATTGTCCAATGGAATGAATTGGTACTTACCTCTATGAATATTTTGTTGGAAAAAAAATCTCTGACAAGTTATTACTTACCAACCAAACATTGTCCAATGAGATTTTTTACCTACTTTCATTGAACACTTCGCGCGACAAGCTTTTTTTGAAACTAAATAATTCAATAAAAAAAATAATTTGATGACTAAAACTTTTTTACGTTTTAGTACACTTTGATCCTGACTTTTACCACGATTTTTTTCACAAATTCTTGAATCCCATTTTGATAGATAAAAAAAGCATCATCAATGTGTCTAAAGGATCTCTTCCTGTCGGTTTTCTTTCGAAGTGTCCCTTCGGAATTTTGCCGCCTCAGTCATCTGTAAAAAAAACACAATTGGGAAGAAATGATATGTAGGGTAATCGACGTGTTGGATTATGAGATTTCCCGAATTCGAGCCCCTTTCAGTAGTACGATGGTAATGTCAAAAGGGTAAAATTCGATATCAGGGAAGGAATAAATAAACTCTTCCGTTTTCATAATGTATGTTTCCATAATAGTTATTTATGTAAAAAGGGAAAATCATAAAGCGATCATTATGGTACAAGTCGTGAATGTTATTGGACGTGGCGTAGCCGATTCCGATAACACGACGTGTGCCATAATTGTTTATGATTCGTATTACAACAAAATTCATCTGATGGCATTTATATTAATACATTTTGGGAAAAATTTAAAAAACTGCATTTTGACATGTCACAATGACAATTTTTTTAAAAAGGGGGAATTATATCTGTAGTTTCAAATATTAAAAGGTTTAAATTGAGCTGTGCTTTGCCATTTCCTTGACAACGTCAGGTTGTAACGGCAATATTTATTTATCTGCCGTCAAACACAATTATCACGTAGAATTGAATATACTTTAAATAATAATGAGTGATTCGGGAAACTGGTAGTTTATTTTTTTAATTTGGAAGAAATGAAGCGAAATATCGTTGACCCCCTTTTCCCCGGAAAAATCACGGGTGTATATGAAATGGGTAATTCATTATGGGACTAGAACCATAATGACCCTTTTATGTCATAAAAATTGGGGTGACATAACGTTGTCAGTATGACATGCCATCAGAAAAACTACTTTATGAAATCTGCATCCTATTTTTTTTTTATTTGTGGCCAAACAATTTCAACAGCATTATGATTACCCAACAATCTGTCAAAATTTTGGTGAGACAAAACGACAGAGAATACACTCTTCAGTGTCAAATTCAGAAACAATTTTTTTTTTGATTCTGTTACTTTGTCTGGAAGCACAAAAAACCCCCTTATGGTAAAATAATGAGCATTAAGACAGCCTTGTTATACGCCATCCCTTCTAACAAAACAACCAAAAAAAAGTGTTTAATATTAAACGCTTGGGAAAAGCTTTTTTTTTATATAGCGGTTTCTACTGCTGAGGTCGTTACCCGCTCTCTTTATTTTTTTTGCTGTCATTTCATAATTTTTTAACAAGTTTACTTGCTTGAAAAAAATTTACTGGGGTCATTTTATGAATGTTTGTTGATTGCAAGGGCTGATCCTAAGTTGTTAAATACTTTGAAACATTTCTCGTGATGGTACATGAAGGGGACAATCTTCTATAATATGTTTAGTAGTCAATTCACATTCACAAAAAGTGACAAAACGGTTGGTTTTTTTACCTAGAAAATCAGTATTTCGATGTGGGGAATGTATGAACAATTCCCCCGACGTTCAATTTTTCATGGAATTTTCCATGGATAAACCCGAAGGGTTTTCTTTCCCCAGTTTGATATTTTATTTTTCCATTGTTGTGGGCCCTTCTTGATAGAGAATATTCGTTTAAAATGATTTTTTTGAGTTGGTAACTACATGGCATTTTGATGGTTCAATGAACCGGGGTGGTTTCTTGAAAAAATATATGGAAGAATATTGTCAAAACGGATATCATAAACGACGTTCAATCCACTTATTCGAACACATCTGATTTTGGCCCTTTACGACTGTTTGTTATATTTGATTTTCATGTCATTTCGAAAAAAAAAAACCCTGATTCATGTGGTCAGATTCTGCCCGGGTTTTTGGGTAATTAGTGCGAGTCGGTTTCATCTCGATTCGAGTGATGGTATACCTGATTCGACTTGTAAGCTTAGTTTTGGTGATGTCTGAATGCTCCTGATGCTGAACCCTATTCATTTTGTTCTGGAGTGTCTCTAACTTTAACAGTTCAGATTTTCGTGCGCGGGGAAAAAAACTATGCATCCGTTATCCCAAACTAAGAGTGGACCAGTGCTTTGAACATTTGAATCAGAACCTCTCTATCTGTACCCCAGTTGGTTTTAGGGAAACAAAACATTGGGGTGTTTTACGTCATGTTCTGATGAAATAAAATTTAAAGTGTTTGGCCAATTGAGTTTTCTGTCGAAATGGGGCCCCAGAAGGTAGCACTATCTGAAAAACATGGATAAAATTCCGTGGATGGGCAGGGAGAGGGTCATCATGGTGGGTTTTTTCTTCCTACAAAAAAGAACACACTTGGTCTTGATTTGGGCTCCGAATTTAGATCATTTCAGCGGGTTTCCCCATTTCGTCGATAGCTTTCCGTATATGTGGGTGATTTGCGATATTGATTCAACTGAATACTGGAGGCAATGTCATCAACTTCCAAACATTTATCTATTCGCTCATCCGCGTTTCCCCCAAATAGGGAATTTCATAGCGATTGTTAATAGTGTTCCCTTATAGTGGACCCTCGAAAAAACCCTATTTCCCTAAAAAAGTTGTCAGAAACAATCGTTCTTCCCTATGAATGATTTTTTTGTGAAAAAGGGGCATTTTAAATTTTTTGGCAGGTTTCCTCTGATTCCCCATGAGTGGTTGTTGTTGAATTCCGTATCTTAAAGGTTTGTATCAAATCCTTTTAAATCAAAAAAACTGCTACCAGTTGTTTTGGTCAATGAACGAATTCTGGAACTTTTTCCCATTTTATCGGTTGGTCGGAAGTGGAATATTTTTCCCAAAAATCCGATTGGTCTACAGATAAAATTTTTTTTTTGTTTCAAAGGACCAAATCAATTTTTGGTTTATCCTCTCAAAGACTCATACAACATGTAAGGGGAGATTGGTTGTAAAAAAAAGTAGGATCTTCCCTTCGTTGAGCAATGGAATGACTACGGCTTCCATTCATCTAGTTATACACCAGTGGACCATAGTTTTTATAGAAATTAAAGGTTTTTCCCTTTCCCCGAAGGTTTCGGATGTTTCTTTAAAGTTGGGAGTAAGTTAAAAAGCCTGGGGGCCGTAAAGTTCGTAAATGCCGCTTGGTTTTTCGTCGTGAATGGCGTATTTTTTAAATTTTCCTCGGGGTAAAATCGGGCTCGTTGTTCAATCTTATTTGTTGCCGTTAAATTTTGCACTATAATAACGTTTACTACTAATTTTTGGAAACGGAAACCAAATATACCCGGCGACGTCCCGGATCCCAATGATATCACCGTCTTTTTTTATTTTTGGGGTGGGGAAATCGTGAGAAACCTTTTCGTTTTTCCCCATACCCACTCACATTCATTGTTTCAAAAAGAAAAAACATACTTTCCAAAAATTTTTTTTGTGCTTCGAAATTCATGCATCGGGAAATTTGGGCCGATTCGTTTCAAACTAAAAAGGTGTTTTGGGTGGTATCATCCTAAAATTTTCCCGGGTTTTTTTGGGGTTTTCTATCTGAGATCTTTTTCTACGTTTTGCCCGTTCCCCAATGAATTTGGGAGTTCAGGGGGTTTTCATAAAGGGTTTTTTGCTGCTTCAATATTTTTTTTTTTAAAAGGGCGCCAACAGTCCCATCTGTTTTACCGGTTAAAAAGGGGTTTTTTGGAATAATTTTGGGTTTGTTCCAATCGGTTTTTCGTGACCCAAGGGCGGTAGTGGTGTTTTTTTTTCCCCAAAATTCATCCCCTATCAATGTTAAAAGGTGACCCCCTTCCATACAAAAGTTAAATTTCCCCTTTTAAAAAGACGTTTCCCCCTTGAGGAACGAAAATTGGTCAATTGCGGGCTCCTATAGAGAAAAAAAGGGGGATTTTCTTCTTTTTCAGAAATGTTCACCCCCCGTTCACCCCTTTCCTTCGATTTTTTTTCCACGTATCACGGGTTTTAACTTCCCCAAAGCAACTGGGGCAAAGAAAAAACGAAAAAATTCGGGCTAAGATTCCCCCGTAAAATTAGTTCTTTTTCCCCTTGGGCGGCGGGGTTTCCCCTAACCCCCAAAGGGGGGCCCCCAGGGAAAAGAATAATTGCTATTTTTTATCGTTGACGGAAGTTTAGGTGTATTGAATGTGAATATTAGAGGTTTTTTAAAAACAAAACCCCCCCCTTTTTTTACCATTATTCTTTTTTTATCTATAACTGCTCGAAATTTGGCTCCACTTTATTTCTATTATTGAGCGGAAGGGAACTCCTTTTAAATCACCCCCCCCCTTCGAAAAGTTCAAAGCTTGATTTTAAAGGAAAACTCTAAAAACTATTAGCCCTATAATTTTTTTGTTTACAAAAAATTTTCGCCCAAAAATAGTCCACCCGAATTTTTGATAGTTTTACTTCACCCCTAGTATTGGTATGAACTTGTTCATTTGGATGGATTAATTTTTGGAAAAAATTTTTGATTTTTTTACGGGTTGGACCTCAATTTCCCCGATTTGTCGGGTTTTCTTTTGAAGCGGGTTGTGGGGACTATTCAAGTTTCCCCCAACAACATTTTTTTTTTGGGTTGTGTATAAAAGTTTTTCCCCCGGGACCCCGAATGGGTTAGCGGCCCGGTTTACCCGATCCGGGGGAGAAAAAAAAAACCGGAGGTGGGTATCCGGGGGGCCCCCCGAGGGGGCACCCGACGCAATTTAATTTTATCATTTGGCCTTCAAAGTTGGGTTTTTTAAATGGGTTTTTTACTAAAAAGGGGAATATTTTCATTCGTTAATTCCAATTCGTCGATATACATTATGTACCACATTTTCTTTTTTTTTTAAAACGCAAAAGCCATTTAAAAAAGGAAAAAAAAACTGAAAAAAATTTTGGGGGGTAACCCGCATCTATTCCTTTTTCAAACTTTTAAAAAAGGGGGAACGAATTACCAAAAATAATCCCCTTCGAAAGATTTTGATCCCCCTAAACAGAAAAGGGGTTTTCCCCAAAAAAATCACCCGAATAAAAAAAGGGGGAAAAATGAAATACAAACAAATTTTACCACAATACCCCCATCCTGGTTTCAATGAAAAGGGACTTTTTTTTTTCATCGGGAAAAAATTTTTATCAATGAAATGAAAATTCGGAAATTTTTTCGTTTTCCCCCCACATGGACTAGTTCTTTTAATTTTACACCTCATCCATTTATCGGGTTTGTAAGCGGGCATTTAAAAGGGGCTCATCTCTATCTCAAGTCCTCCAAACAAGTTGGTCTCCTCGGTATACTTCGAATTTTATGTGACCCCCCAAAAATAAAAATTAGGTGTTAAATCGGGCGATCTGGTGGCCCATCGTTGGGAAACCATTTTTTCCAATCCTCCCAAAAGTTTCGGATATTCCCAAAAATTTATCATCTGTGGTCCGCACCATCCTGCAAAAAAACATATTTCCCGTGCCAGGAAAATGGGTTTGATATCGGGTTAAATTTCGTTCCTCAAAAATTGTAAAATTCTTTACCCCGTTTTGGGGGCCCCGAAAAAAATTGGTCCTATAATTTTTGTCCTTTTGGTTTCTACCCAGACGTTGCCCCAAATCTTTCTTGAAAATTACCTAGCCCGAAACCCTGGTTTTTCTTGACCCAAATCCTTGTATTAATTCGAAAACCCTAGACTCATCCGTAAACGAATTTTTTGGGGACAAAACCATCATTCAAATCTTTGATGATGCAAAACCAATTCCCAGTGATTTTTCCGTTCGGGGTTTTTTAATATAGATGTTTTGGAATTGGCCTTATTTATAGGAGCGATATTTTTTTTTTTCAATACTTTCCCTTTGCTGATCCCTTTTTTAATTTCCTTTCACCCCGAGGCAGAGGGAAAAAATAACCCTTGCAAAAACATTAGTTTCCGCTTCTCCCAACGATGAAGTGGATGTGGTTTTCATCGCTGGTTTTTTCCCAAACCCTCTTTTCCCAATTTCCAAAAAAAAAGGTCCTCAGGGGGCCATCTCAAGGGAAAATAACAACGGCATATGGCATACTACCATTGACGGGGTTCGTCTGACATTCTCCGTTTTCAATATTTTGGATTTGTTCGTTTCGGTGCCCCGGTTTTTCTCCATTTCAAAAACTTTTACAAACGAAACGAGATAATATAATAATAATATGTTCATTCACTGAGAAACAAAGTGAATATTTGAAGGTGGTTATAGTAAATAAACGGGGGGACCCCAGGAAGCTTTAGTTCGAAGGACTATAAACGCCCGTAGTTTCGTAAGAATATAATGTAATGATGACAAAGATAGAAAAAAAAAAATTTTTGGGAATTAAAAAAAGGGGAAATTGGTAAAAATAAATAATATAATATAAATCCCAAACATGCAATATGTAACCGCATTCATATACTAGTGGAAATAAAAATAACAGTGAGGTTTTATGTTAAGACAAAACGGAATCAAATAGTTTTGGGAAACAAATTTATATACAAAAAATACATGTATATATACATATACAAATGCAAATATATCCCACATAACAATCCCAAAAAAAATATATATATATATATATATAAAAAAAAACTATAAATTTTAAAATAAACTTTGAAAAAAGGATATTCCTTGATGTTGAAACCCGTTTAATGGCCAATGAGAAAAGCTTTTTTCTTTTTGCCCAAGCTTTCGAAAATTTTTTTTTTTCATTATCAAAGACAGCTGTGAAAAAAACATTTTGGGGAAATCGTTTTTTGAACAAATCTAAAAAAACTTACTAAAGGGGAGGGGTTAAAAGTGAAAGACAGCGATCTAATCACCATTTTGTGATTAAGGTAGTTTTCAAAATCATATCACTTTAAAACTACTAGTAATATATATAAAAAAATTCAATTGCAAACGACATATTTTTTTTAAAAAAATTAAATTAAAAAATTTAAAATTTGGAAAATACAAAAAAATTTCCCCTGGTTTTAAAAAAAAGACTGAAAAAAAAGGGGAAAAAAATGGATGACAAGTAATGCATGACATGAAGTGTCAAGTGTCATATTCAAAGTTTTAATTTATGGGGGGAAAATGTTTTATCCCGGGGAAAAAAGGAATATTTCCCAAACTATATGACAAAAATTAAATGAGAGAAAAAAAAACAAAAATACCCAAGCAGGTTTTTTTTTTTAATTTTCAAAACTTCAAAATTTGGGAAACAAGTTTCAACAAGTTTGTAAATGGCCCCCTGGGGTTTGGGAAAAATCAAAATCGTTTGTTCTGTATTTGGTTCATTTTTTTAACACCATTTTAAAAGGGAAAATTTCCCTTTTTTTTAAGTTTTCCCCTACTGCTAAAAAAAGGAAGGGTTGGGTTTAAATTACTAAAATGAAAAAGTTTATATTATGTTCCCAATGCAAAACTGTTTTTTTTTTTTTACAATCACTCTTATGAGATGCTATGCGACCTGTTAAATTCCTACCGGTCTGTCCGATATATATTTTTTCCAGTTAAGGCAAAAGGGAAAACTATATATGACATTTTTTTCTCATAAATCGTTAAAGGGGGCTTCAGTTCTAGTGTAAAACTTTCAATAGTTTTAATTTTTTTTTTAGCAATTAGTTTATCCCAATTTAAAACATTAGTCAGTTTGGAAGTTAGTTCTCTTACATATGGAATTTTTTTATAAATAAATGGTTCTCTGGTTTTAGGTTGAGCATTGAATTTTTTTGGAGAATTTAATGTTACAAGGTCTAAATTTATATTCGCATTTTCCAGATTCAAAAAAGTAACACTGGGTTGACGTCAGTCGGGAAAAATAATTTATTAATAAATTTTTTTTTTGAGTTTTTTTTTTAAAGTTTTGTTTTAATTCATTTAAACTTTCCCTTTTTGAAAAATTGGATGTGATAAACACACTACTCTTTTTTTCATACCTTTCACCAGGTTTTTTTTTCTGGAAGGTAAAAGGTATGAAAACAGGTGGTGTTTTTTCAAAAATTTTAAAAATTTAAAAACAAAAAAACTCTTCAAAAATTTTTTTTTTTGGTCGTCAACAATTTACTATTGTCTAAATAAATTTTTTGGGATTAAATTTTTTCTCAATAAAAATTTTAAAATGTAACCCAAACCAAGAATTTTTAAAAAAAACAAATGAAAAAAACAATTGTTTTTAAAAATTTTAAAATAAACTGCTTTTAAAAAAAAGTATTAATTTTCCCAAAAACCTTTTAAGTTTAAAACCAAACCCCAAAGTAAAAAAATATCGAACGGAACCCCGGGGGCCGGTCATAAACCCTGGTGAAAATAAAAAAACTTTGGGCGGTTTTTAAATTTTTTGAATTTCACAACCCCCCCATTTAACAGTAACTTCCGCTTTTAATTTTGAATAAAAAATGAACAAAATAAAAAAACCCCTTTTGGGGAAAATTCATTACTGTTGCCCTTTCCCCGGAAAAGGGGTTAAAAACTGTTTTTAAAATTTTTTTTTTTCTCTTAAAATTTTTATTTTGGGGTACTTTTTTTTTTTGGGGTCGAAATGTTTTCATGTTTTAAACCCTTTTATTGCCCCTTTATGCCCTTCATCCCCCCTTTTTCGTTCAACCCCTTTGGAAATTTTTTTAAAAATTTTTAAATTTTTTAAAAGCCCAAACAAATTTTTTTTAATTTTAAAACAATTTTTAATTTTTTTAAAAAAAATTGGTTTTGGTGTTTTCCCCACCTTTTTAGTTCTAATTTGAAAATCGTTTTTACAAAGTTTTTCTTTCCAATAAAAATTTTTTCCAACTTTAAAAAAGGATTTTTAAATTAAATTCATTAAATTTTTTAAATTTTGTTACAACAATCAGTCACGAGACTACCCTTTTCTATATATATATATATATATATATATATATAAATATAAAATCATGCATCAATTATGGACCATTCAAACCGTCTTATGTTTGAATCATTATGGTGTATGGGTTGGTTTTTTTGTTTTCTTTTGATATTTCTGACAAAATCTGTATATTATTTTTTTTCAATCTAGAAATCCATTTAAAAAATTTTTTTTTTTTCAAAAATTTTTAAATTTTTAATGTTTTTTGTGGGCAGGTATCATGTGAGAGTCTGGGTGCAAGATAGCCCGGTGACGTTGACGTATTTTTTTTTACAACGGGGTATAGGCGATCTATGTCTGGTTGTGTAGTTGTGGGTCACTTGTTCTAAATTTTTTTTTGGGGTTGGTGACATGGACAAAAAAAAGTTGTCTCGTTTTTAATACCAACAATCATATGATAATCTTTGGGGGAAAAAAAAATTGGCCCGGGAAATATTTTTCTCAGAATCCACCGGGGGAGAACTTTAAAAATTTTTTTCAAGATGAGTTCATTTACACCTCCCCATCCTATTTTTTTCCATAATTAGCTGTGATTGTACAATTTTTTTATAGTACAAAATTTTTCGGGGTTAAAAGATATTTTTTTGGTATTTGGTTTTGGGGGCATGCCTCTCATTTTTTTCATTATATTCCCTTTTTAAAGGTTCCATTTGAGGTGTCGGTCATATGATACCTAAATATTTTATCAATCTTTTTCCCCGGGAAATTTGGAGGGGGACCAATGTTCACGGTTTTAGATTAGGGGTCCCCGGTATGATTGAATGGCAGTAAAATTTTTTTCCCGATTAGTGTATATTATGTCTATAACCCCTTTTCTATTATTTTAAAGTCGTCCTCCGCGATTTCAATGTAACCCCTGATTTCGATTCATAGAATATGGCTTTTGTCGTCAGCAGAACTCAAGATCCTTCCTTTTATATTGAGTTCAAAAGCCTTGATATATAGTGTGAACAGGGTGGATCTAATTCTGTCCTTGGGCCCCCAAAATTACGATTATCCATTGCTCCCGTTCAGCTCCGTTAAAAACCCCTTTTCCCGATTCCCCGGGGGGTTTTCAGTAGGGGTTTAGGTTTTCCCCCCTCAATCCCAAAATTTTCCCCAAATTTTTTCAGCGTTTTTTATGGCACACGGTATCAAAAGGGATTAGCGGGGTCTACGAAGATGCATGGGGGGTGTTCTTCAATGACTTGTGATGAAAATTGTTGATTTTTGAAAAGCATCGTCGGTCGACTTCTTCTCTCTGAAGCCATATTGAAGGGGTTGGGGAAAATATTTTTATTTGTACCAGAAAAATTTTTGGGTTCTGATTTTTTTTAAATTTTTTTATAATTTTTTTTTGTTTGATATGAGTGAGATAGGTCGATGGGGTTTACCATTCCCCGGTTTATCTCCATTTTTTTTGAAGTGGCTTGACTTTCCAACTTTGGGGTTTCTAGGATAGTAGCCTCTATCAAAAGCAATTGATTAGTGGGTTAGCGGACCTCTTACTCGTTCGATAATTTTTCAAGTTTCTGAAAATTTTTCATGGCCTCCCCTTTCTTTAATTTTAGTTCCGTGGTTTTGGGAACCCCCTTTGGGGGTTTTGGAAAAAAGATATATCGAGTTTTTTTGGCGTTTTTTTTCCCCATATTCATCGGGGGGGTTGTATTTTTCTGCGAATTTTCCTGGGCTATGGGACTTTTGGGTTTAAAAATATGGGGGGAAAAATTTTTTTTTTTTTTCTTTTGGTGTACTTTTTCGGTTGAGTTGGGTTTTTTAATTTTTGGTTTCCTTTATTTGGACCGATTACAAATTTCGTCCCCTGCCCATTGGGGGGCTTTGGTTGGTTTTGCTTTTTTTTTAATTTTTCTCCATAAGTTTTTTCCTTTTTTTTAAAGGGAAAATTTTTTTGGGTTTTTTCTGATAGGATGATATTCATTGAAAACAATGAAAAAAAAATTCCATTGGTTTCTAGAAATTTAAAAAAAAATCATTAAAATTTAAGCCTTCTCTTTAAACCCCTTTTAAAAAACTTTTGGAAAAAATTTAAATTTCAAATTTCTACAGTTGAAAACTACAACTACACAACATTTTGCGTTACCCTATGTTAAAATAAATCATTTAAATGAAAAAAATTGTATATCCTTCCTGCGATTCGGTAAAAAAAAGATCTTAATTTGATCATAATGAACAATTTTTCCCCCATAATATTTTTTTGTTCGATAAATTTGGGGTTTATTTGGGGAATAGTACGCCCCAAAAAAATAGGATAAAAAATTTTTGGGGGAGGTGTAAAGGGGGACACCCGGATGGAACAAGTTCCGTTTGATTGTTTAAATTGAAGGAATTGAAAAAATTTTTTTTTTTAAGTTATAATAAAAAGCGTTCAGAAAAATTTGAACTTTTCCCAAATTTTTTTATTGAAGGTTTGGGGGTTAACAGAAAAATAAGAAACTGTTTTTTTTTTTCCCCAGTGAATAAATGTTTTTTTGTAATTTTTTTCTCTCACGATATTCTCTACATCTTTGTGAATTTTTTTTTTCCATGATATTTTATAGAATTTTTAATCCCAATTGGACCGACATAAAAGTTTCGAAAAGGGAAATTTTTTCTTCCACACGACTGAACTTTTTTTTGATTGTCCAGGAAGGGCCTTTTTAAAAGTAAAACACTAGTAGTATATAAATTTTCCATTTCCCGGGGCTGCTTTGGGGGCCTCCTCATGTTTTATTTTTATTCCTTTCCCCAAATTTGGTTAAATACCTATACCTCAGTGCCCCGATGTTTTTGTTTCCCGCTATTGAAAAAACCCAAAAAAATTGTACATATACATACACACACACACACATATATATATATATATATATATATATATATATATATTAATATATATTATATTATATTTTAAAATTTTATTTAAAAATATATATATATATATATATATTTTATATATATACTCTGTTTTTGTCTATTCTTTCTACACGTCATAGATCGCGGGACTTTGAAAAACAAAAGAGTGTTTTATATATATATATATATATATATATAAAATTTTCGACTTCTAAACACAACAGCGTATGGGTTGGAACCGCACGGCTTGCTAAATACATACGATTGATTTAATATTAAAATAAAATTTTTGCTTTTAATTTATTAAAGTTACCCCCGGTACCTTGTTTAAACCCCTAATGGAGATTATAACGCGTAGGGCGGTTCCCAAATAAGAAAAAAATTAAAATTGCGTCTTTAAAATCATGCATTTATTGTGCCTGTATAAAATCTTCTTTTATCGGCAACCCCCGGGGAACTTGTGCAGAAACACTGTCAGGATTCATTATTGTTATTTTTTTTTTATTATTTATTATGTACAAAAAAACCTGTATACACTCAACAAAAAATCGTCGCGACACCACCTGTTCAATAAAAAGGGAAAGAAATGAAAATAACTGACTTGCTTTCTATGAGGGGGGGGGAACAAACAGAGAAACACGCGCACCCCAAATGGCTTGAAACCATGCAAAGTCTCGTTACTTTTTGGTTTTAATTTATTCCGTCTGGCCCTCTTTCGAAACTGGGGGATAAAGGGAAATACGTTCCCAAAAATTTTGGCCTTTGGGCCCCTGCGGAGCAAGTCATGCTATGTAAAATGCTGTTTGTGTCTTGAGGGGTTGTGAGGGGGGGATGTTCTGGGTTATATATTTTGATGACTTGTAAAATTTTGTGGTTGTTTTGGGGGTGTAACAGAAAAAAAATTTAAAAATTTCGTGACCCAGCTGGGGGGCGAACCGGGTCCCCGGCTACGCCAGCATCCATCAATTAAACTACCAGGCTTAGTTGAATTAATGAAGTGTTTGAAGGTATTTGAAAGCCGGGGCGTTCTGGAAAAAGTCTTTGACCGCCCACCCTCGCTTCCAGCCCGGGGTGGCTTCTGCCCAGACTTCCCTTTGTCAAAAAACTTAAGAAGGTTGATATGTAGATATTTCCCCTTTCCTCACATTTTCCCACAAAAAAAAGGAGGAGGTTCTCTATTCGCCCGTATATTTTTTTTTGTATGATCACGAACAACTTTTACAAAAGCGGCTCGATTCCGATGATTCTCCTTCATTGGATAGGGTTTTACCCTTTGAAGTGGGTCCCCCTTTCAATTTGAACAACAAAATTAACCCCAAAAGGGGAGCCAAATGGAGGGTATTTATCGTTTTACCCTCTGAATTTCGGTCCGTGAACCGATTCTATCAGGCATAACGTTGTAGTGGGTTTTTTGATTTGGATGTTTCTTTTTTCTTAGAAAATTTTTACCTCATAGTTGATCATATTCCAATTTGGAATGAAATGATCCACCCCCATGGGTGGCAAAATAGGGGTGATTGATTTTTCACTTGTGAACTTTGGAAAATATGTATTTGACATTGACAGACCCTCCACCCTCCGTCAAAATGATTAGATTCTTGGGAAAGGGTCGAATTATATACAAAGTGATGAAATCAACTCACCGCAACTTTTAAATTAAATTTTTATTTATATAACATTAAATAATTAAAATAAAAAAATCATATTTTTGAAGTTAATAGTTGGGAAAAAAGCTAGGTAAAATAAAATATTTTGGAAGAAATAAAAAAAAATTAAAAGGGGAGTAATTAGTGGATTTTAGCAACAAAAAAATCGAAAAATAAAAACTTTTCAACAAAAATTAAGCCGACGAAAAAATCAACTGAAAAGAAAAAAAAAAAATAAATCTTCTTAGCCCAAATGATAATTGAGCTTCTAACTGATGATAACTGATTTTGAGTCGGGCCCAAAAAAACTAGCAATTAAAATTAGGTAAAGCCACAAAATGATGGCGGCGAGATGCACGGCTGCGTTTTGATTACTTCTTTCGAAGTAATATAATGATATTTGATAATTTTTTTGTTTGGCGTCGACTCAAAATCAGTAACTCATTATTTTCAAACTAAATTTTATCATTCGAACAAAAGGTTGGGAAAATTTTGTTTTCAGTTGTTTTCCCCAAACCCAAAAGAAATTTATATAACCAGCTCTCCGTCTAATCGTCTGATAAAATTATTCAATGTGGGAAATCTAAATAGAAAAAAATTTCCCAAAACTAAAATTTTCAAATAACTTTTGACGAGTTTCGCCTATTCTGCCCTAATATAATTTTGGGAAAAAAATGGGTGGTTCCATCGCTGCCGGCGTACAGTGTATATGATGTATGATGCCCTCTTTCTTTCGTGGGTACATTTTCAATTATCTATCGATCCTGAAAATTTAAAAGTTTCTACGGCAAAATTACGGAAGATAGGGGGTTTTCCATGAAAGTGAAGCACACTGTATATAATTTACTCCCAATATTCGACCTCAAAAAAAAAAAAAACGGGGAGTTATCTAGTTCGAAACTAAAAAAATTAACGGTATGATATTTTCCGAGATATCATGGGAAGGCGGTACCTATTGTTTTTTTATTCAAATTCAAATGAAAAATCCAAGAAATAGATCGATCCCTATCGTTAAAGTAATAAGGTGTCACTTTGAAATCATGAAAATGTTGAATATGGGTGTTCTTGAAAAAAGTTGCCCGATTAATCAATAAAAATTTCCCTTTAATGAAATTGGAAATTCAAAAATACCCAAAACTGAACGAAAAGAACCATGAAAAAAAACGTATCGAATGATTTTCACCGATACAACTTTTCAAAATGAAAGACTTTTTGATGATAGATGCGGGGACCACCAAACATAAAAATTTAAAAAGCAGGGGGTTTAAAAGGAAAACATTTTTGGGAAAGATAATCAATTCTCTTTCCACATTCCTTTTTTAAATTTCGTTTTAACATTTTTTTACAATATGCCCCAAAATGTCAAATACCGGGTGACACAGGATGGGGGGCCCCCCTTTGTAACTTCTGCATTCGTGAACGGTTTTTTTCTGAAATACGGTACAGTTATATAATCAACCATTTCGGTTTGATCACATCGATACCCAATATGGCAGATTTCCCAGTTTTTCTGCAAATACCAGCAAACTTTTTTTTTCAAATAAAACCCCCTGTATTTTTTTTACATATTCAAGTTTGACGGAAAACAAGCCCAAAACCTTATGTCAAATGTTTTTTTTTGAAAAAATTTTAAAATTAAAAATTTTTTTTTATTTTGGGATAAATGAGATTTATCCACGGCTATTCTTGGCTATTCACATTTTAAAGGCTATTCACATTTTGATAAAATTTTTTTTTTTTCAGATAGAGCCCTATGGGCCCTCACCTGTCTCTCTAGAACATTCATTGGGGAAAAAAAAATGACATATAATTTCTTTATTTCGGTGCGAACCAAAATTTTATCATTCAAAATCTACAACAAGTTTATGAGTTTCCTTCTGTTCGAATAATTTTTCCCAAAATTAAAATAAGCTTGAAAACAACATTTCTGAATTCCCGTCAACTAATTGTGTTTTCCCTTAAAACCTTCCCCTGTCAACTCCCCGAAATCAGTTAATTCCGGGAATCAGTTTTGGGAGAAATGTAAAATCAAAAATTTTAGGTTTCTCAAGAAGTGAACGGGGTTTATATGTTATTAATTCACGGAGAATGTCTTGAAAAATTGTCGCCGCTTTCATTTATACGCTGAACGGGTCCCACACAGAAAACACCCACAAAGGGAAATTTTTTTTTTTTTAAAAGTGGAAAAGATTCCCAAAACAACCCAACAATGAAAAAGATGATCGTATGTGAGGGGCAGAAATGAATGTTTTGCTTATGTTGATTTTTATCCAACCGCTTCGACGCGGAATTGGAATACCAATGCATTGTGGGGTCGAGACAACGCCCCAAACAGCATTTCAGTGGGGAAAATGGTGCCCGTAAAATTAGACTCGGTGGTTATCCCCGTGATCACCACTAAATCTACCACTATATAAATAAAAAAAACTGAAATTGTTTTATGTGTATGGTTGTAGTCAGAATTTCCATCTATGGTAGCCCCCTCCACAGTTCTTAAACTTATTGGGGTCATTTGAGGTGTCTGAAATATTAGGCCACTGGGCAAATCCTTTTAAAAAGGTTTTTTAAATTCAAAGTGGAAAATAACCGTTGCAATAACCATTCTGTATCCTTTAAAAATCCTTAGAAGTCACAGTCACTTTCAAAAAGAGTATGATAGTTTCGGTGACGTTTTTTTGGGAACTTCAATAAAACCTTCAATGTGACGGGCCTTTATTGTGATTTTGTGGTGGTGGTTGCCACGTTCTTTTCTTTTCCCGGGGTTATTTAAACCCCAGTTCGCAGATAAAAATCACTACAAATTACAATAACCTTCAAAATTCACCATTCCCCGCGATGACGAAAGCAAACCTAAATTTTCTCCCAAAATTTTTCATTTTTGGCTCAAAAAAGTTTGTTTAACCTGTTAAGTGAAACATGAATGATTTTATTCAATATGAAATGGGTTATGCGTTTTCGATAGACAATTTTCCTTGATTTTGGGGAAATGGCCGTGGATTGGTCGGGTAAAAAAAAACCCCAAATTTTCTCAAATTATTCCTTTTGGGTTACAAAAAATTCGTTTTTTCCTATTACGTGAAACGTGACTGATATTCATTCAAAATAAAATGGGTTATGCATTTTTTTATAGACAATTTTTTTTGATTTTTTTATAAAAGGTTAATTTAAAAAAGATCCCGGGTCTCTGACTTTGTCCCGCTTAATTTTATACTTTTTTTTTCTGTTTGCATAAATGTCATCATTACCCCTCACTTGTTAATTGATAATTGTTAGTTGATACTTCAAAATTTTTGGATTGGTCGCATAAATCCCCTATACTTGCTACATGTCCTTTTTTTTAAAAATCAATGAACATGTCCCGCAATTCCAAAGTTATAACTTTAAGGGGGCCGGTTATAATAAGGGGCCCTTCGCCCCTTTCAAGGGATAAGGGCCCCATTTAATTATTAGGTTTAACTTTAAATGATGAGTCACGGGCCGCGGCGTTAGGGGGCCCCTTTCCAGTGGTGGAAAAGTAAATAATTCAGTTTCACTGGGCCATGAGAGGGGGAGCTTCAGAGTGGTATATTTACACTTTCTGCCCTTTCATCGTTATATTCTCCAAAAGCCGCCATATTTACAGGAATATGCTGGGTCGCCATTATCGGTGCAGATGATCGAAATATTCAATAAATATCTATTTGTCATCAGCACAGCATCAAATGTCGTAATTTGTTACGTAAGTATTTGTTTGAACTAACCAAAATTGTTAAAACAATGTTTGAGAGGATTTAAGTTACATAATTTCAGAGGCGAGTTATTTCCAGAATTATAATGTTTTTCCTTGAATAAAGTGTATTCAGATGCGCGTGCTCACAATCAGGCTACAAGACCCCTATTTCACATAAAACTTTATATATTTTTTATAGTTGATGGAGTGTTAGAAATGAATCGGGCAAAATGGAAGAATGAGGAACATTTACCACAAAATATGTTGCTGAACAGAGATACAGCTACATATTATTTACACAAACGCAGTCAGTTGTTCAACGTCTCTAGTGTCGGCCACTACATATACACGTTTTCGCCAGGTGACCACAACGTGGTTGGAATATGGCTATCTGAGATCAGGAATGTAGTTCGTGACGTAGCAGCCACCAAAAAGTGTTCCCCATTTTGGTAGCCGCCGCTTGATAGAACCGTGTATATTACGTGGCAGTGGTTGTGGTCAAACACTTCAAAGTTTTCAGAATCGCGGCGCTACGTCCCGTCCACTCAAAATGCTACTTGGGTAGAAGAATAAAAAACACCATTATCGTGCTCATAAGTATAACTTACAAAATTAGTTGATAAGATTCAGCTCACTAAGTTGAAAAATTATTCGAACTGCCAGAAAACTCATGAACTAGTTGTAGATTTTTTGAATTTATACAATTCGTTACTGCACCGAAATAGAAAAATTATATGTAATTTTTCTTCTAATAGATGCTCTAGAGGAGGACAGGTAGGTGGCCCATATGGGTTTCATTTGAAAAATCAATTTTGATCAAAATGTGATGTGACTGAATTGATTAACCAGTAAGTGACACAAAGGGAATTTTTCAGGAATAATTGAGTTTTTCTGTTATTTGCGACTCATTGTGAATAGCCTTGACCAAAAACTCATTCATCCACGAGGCAAAAATAAAAACCACTTTAATTTAAATTATTGAAAAAAAAACACATTTGACATGGGGTTTGGACTCGTTTTGACCTGTTGAACATGAATATGTAAAATATACAGGGTGTTCTATTTGAAAAAACAAAGTTACTGGCATTTTCAGAAAAAAACCCCCATATTGGATTGTAATGTGATCAATTTGAAATGGTTGCTTATATAACTGTACCAAATTCCCGGAAAATCGGTTCACGAATGCAGAAGTTACAGGGGTGGCCCGATATCCTGTGTCACCCGGTGTAAGTGCAGGGTTCTGAATTGTACCGTTACCCCAATAACTTTTGAACGGTTTGATGGGAAACAATGACAAATGAAATTTATTGAATGGTATTACTGGTCCTACTTTTGAGAGAAGATACATTACAATTACTCAACAGAGGGCGCTGGGGACACATCAACGAAAATTTCAAAAGGCAAAGAGGTCGATTTGCACATCGTTGAAAAGGCAATTCAATTTTCTTTCAACTATGGTTGTTCTACGGAATCCCCCTTCGCCCCTCACCGTTAGTTTTTGCACGCTTCGACATGGAACAACGGGACCAAAACTATTTTGAATGATATCACCGATACTAGTCTTTGAAAAAAAAGACATTGTCATTGCTCGATAGATGACGCGGGGGCACATCAACTAATAAATTTCAAATTGTATTGGGGCTCGAGTGGCACATCGTTGAAAAGATAATTCACTTCTCTTCCCAACCATCTGATTTTTTATTTCTTCAATTTTTTTTCACAATATGCATTTTAAATTTTGTTATACTCAACATTTCAAATGCATATTGTGAGCACTATTAACGAAATTGAAAAAAACAGATTTCTGTAAAAAATTGACCCCATGTCAATAATGTGACCTATACTCTCGTTTTGTTTTCATATTTTTATTTTTAACGAAACTGTTTGATTGTTAATTATTTATTTTTTGACGTTTCCTATAGCATGATTATGAAGGATTCAATAATTATTAAAGATGAGATATAATGAAAATTTTGACTCGGTATGTTTCACGTTACTTCTGAATCAACCACCTAAATGCATTGTCGAATCAACTCTTCCAGAAATATCTCATATTAATTTGTCCCCAGAAATAGACATAGATAACGTATTCAATCATTACCTCAATTAAAATATTCAATAGAACAAAAGATTCTCACACATTATAAATAAATTACTTACATTAAGAACCACTAGTACGATCGAAGAAAAATCAAACTTATTTTTGATACCATTTTCGAAAGAGGTATGAATGTTTTTCGAAGTCTAGCGGAACTATAAACTTTAAACTGATTGGAAGTATATAAATCGTTTTCTATATCGCATTGAATGATACAGATTGTTTCATGATTACTGATACATCTAGCTATAATCAAACGACATGTATCTTTATTTGAAGACTCAACGAATATTATTTATTGTGTTTTACCATCAAACCAGCTTTATTACTGCTGATAACACATAAGCTTCAGGTTTTCCATTAAATTCAATATGCGAATGAAATATGGTGAAACAATCCATCAAAAGTCGTAACAAGATTGGGAATAAATTGATTCATTTTTCAATTTTGTTTGATTGATTATTTCTCATAAAGATCGTGCATAAACCCATACACATACCCATAAACTAACGAAACACCAACGAATCTATCATGAATCCATTCGATATATTTATGTCTGATTTGAAATTTAAAAAAAATCCAGTATAATCTACTTGGCAAATTACTGGCCTGCATCATTGTTAACTTTTCATTAATTCAGCGAC